>NTHP01000122.1:693376-754743 GCA_003416845.1 Oplegnathus fasciatus | reverse complement strand
TTTTTTTTGGTGTGTCATTCCACACGCAACACGTACACAAGAGGAAGCGCAGAGAACTACAAAAATGGAGGAGGGCCAGAAAGGCAACAGTGGAGAACCTGGACAAATGAAGACATATGAGCACACCAGCTTGTTGTCGCACACATGGAGGTGTTAGGCAAAAACAGACACTTAGCATGTGCGCATTAGCATTGTTACAGTGACATCCATGTTAAACGGAAGGTGATGATTCTGTTTAAACCCAAATCTAGTCTGTTTTAAAATGTAATGTCAGTCATTAAGATCATCTCCCTCCTGTCTGAACATAGCTTGTGTCTGCAGGTCTGCATGGTTGGTTTTCTGTATGATGTGAAGAGAGTATTATGGATGGAAGATATTCAGATCTGTATTATCTTTGTTGCTGTCTTTTTCTTTTTAAAGTTAAAGTTTGCTGCTGATGTGTAGACAGGAGTCCAGCGCTGCTTTCCGAATGGGACGGTGCTACAACAGGGAAGGTGCAACCACATCAACGTCAGTTCTTTGTGCATCAAAAAGGAAGAACAACAGGTCAACTGCTGCTTTGGAGGAGGGTGTGTGCGGGGCAGGTGGTTTACTGCATTTTCCAGGCTGGTGCAGGCTTGTCGAGAGCGCGTCACCGGTGCCTGCTGTGGGCCATGAAGAGGAGCACCTTGCGGATGCCGCTCAGACGATCTTTCAGCGAGGTGAGGGCCAGGAACGGCAGCTGGGCTCGGCCTTCTAACGGAAGAACGGCTAATAACCACCAACACCACGAGGGGCCGTTAGGACTGGTCTGAAGGGAGGAAGAGAAAGGAGGAGACACAGTGAGAGGGTTTTTAATATAAAATAAGGAAAATTCTGCTATACTTCAACTTATTTTGATAATTGTGGCTTTGCACTCGCCACCTCCGGGAAACGCAAAATGGGAAACAGCACTTTCCAAATCATCCTTAGTTTTACATCAATAATTTTTTTTAGTCTGACACTGAGCAGATGAATAGTCCGGTAAGTTGCCCCAAAAGTAGATCCCCATGCAGTTAGCTGCAATAGCTAATGCAGGGGGGCTAGTTGCTGTGTTTACTTTTGGAAATTGTAAGAGCCAGGTTGAAAAAATACTGCAATTTTCCTTTAAGATTATATATTTTTCCATGTTCTGATGCATTTATGTTTAACAACACGTGTCTCAGTTGTTTTTATTTTGCTCGGTCTGCCTCTCTGTCCCTATGTTAAAAGAAACATAAGGCACATTTGAAAGAAGGATGAATAATTGATGTAAAAGTGTGACTTTGTAAATTGTGTGTGTGTGTGTGTGTGTGTACCTGAAGCACAGAGTCCTTCCCAGGCATGGGTCCAAAGTGTCCTTCAATGCGGTCCTTCTGCTCGGTCTTCAGGGAGTTGACCCACACCAGGGCCTGGTCGTACACCGTATCGTGCAGAGACTGCAGCTCACGCTCTGCCACGCCCTCCACCTACACACACAAACACACCTTTGAGCTATAACATCTTCTGGTAATTCTCTATCAAGCCATCACTTCTCCATCCCCACAATCCCTCGCTGGCTAACTCTACATCTTCTCTTTCTCTCTCCCTCCACCCACACCTTCCACCCCCTCGTACCTTAACATCCTCTAGATACTCTATGTCAGCTGTATTGTATCCATCCCTCTCGCTGTGCTGAATGACTTTAAACCTCCGTCTGCCGATGGTGTCCACAACCGAGCGGCCGTCGGAGAAGAACTTCACATCGCGGATCTCCAACAGGCACCCGTAGCTTGCAAACCTAGAGGCAGAAAGAGGAAGAGGGCGCAATATTACACTCCCTGGATACGTTCTCTGACGCTCGTGTATTAAACACATAACCAGACACACGCATTTACTGTTCCAGCACTGACCCTTTGAGGTTGTCTCCCAGACACATGCCAAAACAGTTGGTTCCCGTCTCCATGCATCGGCGAATCATCAGTCTGTAGCAGGGCTCGAAGATATGGAGAGGACACGGCACAGTGGGGAAGGCCATGGTGCACACAAATATAGGCACATTCTTGTTAAGACTGAAGGGAGACAAGAATAAATGGACATGTAACATTTATTTTCAAGGTCATGAGTTAACTTTTCATCTCAACTTTTAAGCCAACATGAATGAAAAATGCCCAGAAAAACAGAAATTGTAGCGTCTACAATTCCATAACAGCTGGGCAAACAACTGGGTGCCATTAATCACATCTGACTTTTAGGCCAAATGCCAAAAATAGTAACAAAGTCTAAAGTTCGTGATAGTGAGACAGTTGTGCTCCAGTTTAAGAGAGGTTATTTATTGGAGTTTGTTCCCGCCTCCAAGAAAGTGATACTTGAGGCCTGACGTGACGTCTGCTAAGAGGTCAGTGTGTCAAACATGTGTGTTATCTACTGTAGGTCAGTAGGTCACATTATTCACATATAGAGCGTTATGTCAGTCACACATACTCAAACACGAGCCATAACCTATGAGAAGATTAGATTTGACGAGACAGAATAGAGCATGAAGAACACACTTACTTGGAGAGCTCAGCCATCTCTTCCTGGTGGATTTTCTGTCTTTCTATGAGTTCAGATGGAAGATACTTAGATATCAGGTTCTCCATTAATACTGTCTTGCAGTACTGCCTCTGGACCAGGTACTGGAGAGAGATACAGACAGAGACGGTATTAGAAATATGTTTATAGTGGTAGTAGTCACACAGTTATCTACGACATCCTTTTTAAGGCCTGCTCTATATTTGTCCCATAACATCATCTTGTTTTGTGCTTGATTCTGGACTCTAGGGAGGCACCGATCCGGATCCGTATTGGCCCAGATAGTGACGTTATTGAGTGATCGGGTATCGGCCATGACATAACTGATCCAAACTAAACTTTCTGGGTCAATGTCATTATAAAATCCAACATTTCCACTATCGGTTACATTCATTCTGTCATGGCAGGCCACCAACTCTGTTTTTAGTTCCATAGCAATCCCCGGCGTTGTGTTACCTTACATAAAGATGACCCCAGTGAGATCCACAGTGAGGTAAACAGATTTTTAATTTGGGAAAAAATAGATACCCTGAGTTGTGGCATTGGAAGTCAAAAAATGTTGGATCAGTGCATCTCCACTGGGTTCAGTTTAGACCACACTGAACAGTGCCTTATGGGCCGATGTGTGTTCTGACACTGCAGGGGAGTGTTACACCACCTACCTCAGACAGCTCCTCTTTACAGAGTGGACACTCTGGGTTGTGGTCCAGACATCTCTCCAGACACTGAAGACAGAAAGTGTGACCGCACGGCGTCGTCACTGGCTCATAGAAAAGTCTGGGTGGGAAACACACAAACATACAACACTGCAAAACCATGGACACAAGAATGTACGGCCCATCGGAGAGGCTGAAACCAGAGAATGTTTCATTTGTTTCACTATTTTTGCCTGAAAAATGACAATATTATATTGTACAATATACAAATATGTATAATGTTGGTGTTAATGTCTGTAGTCTGGTTCCACACAGGCTACTAGCCAAGACAAAGATTTCTATTCCCTTCTTACAGGCTGCATTTCTTTATACTGATATTCTAAAAGGTGCCACATGTCACATAATTTTATTGCAGGCTGTATAACTGGCAGGCAATTTAGCACACGTTACACAACTGCTAATTAACGTATTATGGTGTAAGTCTGTATAATAATAAAGATTATGTCTGAATCAAGCTGTAAAGCAAATCTCACCTCATACAAAGAGAACACTCCAGATCTGTCGGGTCCAAGACGTCAGCCCCCAGTGAATCCGTCGCCTCTGCTGGCTCTGAGTGGAGAGATTATCAAACAAAAAATAAGACACGAGTGCTGCTAATGGAGAGAGAGTGCGTGTGTTGCTTGACTGCATGTTTGTGCACAAACTCCAAAAACTCACCAGACTTGGCTCTCTTGTGATCGTCGCTCCTCTCCTCTCCTCCCTCCTCCGCCTCCTCCTCTGTGCTCCTCCGTTTCCGTTTGAGGAGGAGACAGTGGTCCAGCCTCCTGACCTCAGGCTTTCCCTGCCCTTTGACCTCACTGCCCTCTGACCTCTCAGGTGCAGGAAGAGTGAAGGGAAGACTGGAGTCTGATGACAACAAGCTGGGACTGGAGGTCTGAGAGAAGGAAAAGGATGGAGGGAGATCATAGTGAAACCTAATGTCCCCTCGGTGTCCTGCTTTTTTAAACTGCTGACTATCAGAGGTGGAGCAGCTCTTACCTGGGAGGGAGTGTTGATGCTGTTTTTGATGTGGGCTCTGAAAGACAGTATATTGGAGTGGTCTGAGATGTGTTCAGGGACCTGATCTGTAACTGGAGCCAGGAGATCACTGAGGAGCTGAGAGAGGACAACAAACAATGACTGATGATTATTCTGTACGTATGCACGTTATTATTATTTATATTTTCTATAATAAATATTGTTTTATTTATAAGATAGGGTCTTTTGATTTTAAAATTACATTAATCTGTGGGTGCCCACTACAATACTAACCTTGTGAGCCTCAGTCTTGGCCAGTCTACAGTCAGGCTCTATGGACAGACAGACCAGGCACTCTCTCAGAGCTTCCTCCGTCCTGCCCAGCGACACCAGGGCCTGGGCCTTACGGATATGACCCTGTAGGCAGGAGGAACATATATTACTTATTCAACATCCACATGGGAGCTTTTTACATTTAACCAACATGAACTGGTTATTACATATATTTCTATAATGCTGAACAAAGCCATACCTTGGACCAGTGAGGCATGAGCCTGCAGGCCATCTCAGCATCTCTCAGAGCCTTTTCATAGTTTTTCAGACTGGAGTGGATCTGGGAGCGATTACTGAACAGTATGTGGTCCATGGGTGCTGAGGAGGAGAGGAGGGACAGTCGGTTAGTTAGGTAGTTGTTAATAACAAACATGGTTCAATAGAAGACTAGAATAAGGCTGCAACAATGTTTTTTTTATTATTGATTAATAGTGAAAAAAGCACATCACAATTCCCAAGAGCCCGTGGTGGTGTCTTTAAATAGCTTGTTTTTGTCTGATCAATAGTCTTAAACCCAAAGATATTGACAATCATTTGTTTTCTGACATTTTATAGACCAAACAATTAATTAGTTAATCGAGAAAAAAAACAGTAGATGATTCAATAAGGAAAATAATTGTTAGTTGCCGACCCTAAATAGAATAGAATAGAACAGAATAGGAAAGGCTGCAACTAATGATTATTTTCATTCATGATTGAACGGTCAATCATTTTTTTGATTAGTCATTACCCTTTAAAATGTTGAAACCTACAACAGTCGAAAACCTAAAAATATTAAATTTACAAGGATCTAAAATCTTTGTCTAGTTGTTTCAGCACTTTCATTCAGCTCAAAATCTTTACATACCCAGTAAGATTCATGACCCCTATACTGAAACAACTGTTTCACAACACACTGCAGAATAAATAAATGAACGGCCACCACTTGTTTATTTTGTCTTAAAAAGCTGAATTTACTGGCGATATGAGGTTTCAAGTTATTGGAAAGAAGGAATGTTTAAAATGGATCCGTTTCCACATTACAAAACATGTTATGAAAAAAAGTGCTGCCTTATAAAACCATGCAGCACTATCAAGGTCACCCACATTCCAGGTTTCATAACTGTAAAAACGTATGCAAATTTCGCAGTTAGCCCTATGGGAGCCCCAGGGAAATAGTCCCCTGGATGTGTACAGGCACAGGTAGTAAATCAATAAAAACGGAAATGGAGGTATAGGAGGTACAAAGGAGACGCCCCAAGCAAAAGGGATTATTCTACCTGCCAAGGTCAAAGATTTTAGGTGACCTACAGGTTATAGATGTAAATGCACATCCAGCATCAGGCATGATATTTGTAAAAGTAGGACAGAAGAACCATTGTTTAGCACCACTCTTACTGCACAGTACTTATTTTCAACTAAGCTGCTTTGTTACACACACATGTGCACGCACGCACACACACAAACTTGAGCTAATTATAACTCTGAGGACATTGTACTGACATGCATTCATTCCGCGTTCGCTGACCCTAAACTTAACCATAACTGCTGCATGCCTAAACACAACCCTTAGCCTAATCTTAACCTAGATCCAACTCTAAATTTAACTCTACCTGACCTGATTTTTGTTGCCAGTTGTAAGGCGAATCCCCACATCTGAGGGTGAGGGGTTGTTCCACAATGTAAAGAATGCATAGCACACATACACACACACACACACACACACACACCAACAGGCCAGTACAAACTCTATGCAGGCACTGGACCTTGTTTAAGGGCATAAAATACATTGATGCAAGAACAAGAACAAGCACTATCCCTTTTTGTTCACTTGGCTGAGATTCAGCTCACAATCAGATGTTCACAAATTATTTAGTTGAGTGTTTGATTAGGAATGTTGTGCCTTTACTTAATAACCAAAAATGAGTCAGAAGGACACAGTTGAAGAGGCAGCCTTTCAGGATCAAAGATCAACATCCACTACGGGCCAGTTCTGCAAGTCACTGCAGTTTGAAGCCAGTCCTTCCAAAATAAGACCGTTATATCATCCTTTGTTAATCATTATTTAGCAAAACACCTTTGCTAACCACACAGAATCACTTTGAATAACATCCTGGTGCACACTAAGACTTGTAAACAGCCCAGGGCAATCCCAGTCTATTACTGCGGAAGCTACCCAGCTCAACAACAGTCGATTGTTGGTGTCTGAGCAGCTCCACTGCAGCAGCTGGCAGATAAACGCTCTACTGGTGGGGTAGAGAGATGCTGGTGTAGCTGAAAAATCCTCACACAATTCAGACTGGTGCTTCTATCAGCTGAAGACCGATCGGCCGTGGAGACGATGGTGTACTAAACGAGTCATTTTAAACTTACACAACCAGCGTGTAAAGTGGCTGAGCTGCAGCAGCACAACACAGCGAAGTCAAATGAGGTCAGGTCAAGTATCCCTGTCATAAAAGACATCCGCCTGCACCAGAGGAGACTCTCCATTTCTATACTAACAGAGAGTGTGTTCAACTAACTCAATTAAATTCACTTTATCCAGCTTTTTCTGCGGAATACAATACATCATTCATAGAGAGCAGTATACAGTGTGCGGGACATAGATCTCTTAAGAAGCAAACTTTAGTCCAGACTATGTGTCCTAATTATTATCTGCCTGAATATATAGGAGGTTATTTCACAACAGGTAATCCCTGTCTGCAGACCACAGTTCACCTGTTTCATCACCACACCACCTCTGCCTATATAACACCACTAGTCCTGATGTGAGCATTACTGCCCCTGGTGGTGACCTGCAATAATACCCTTGACCTACATTTGCCTGAATCATTGTTTGACGTTACACAATGAGGGAGCTGAGGGAGGCGGGTTACGTGCTTACGCAATGTTTGGTCCACTAGCCCAGCCTACATAACGCTGTTATCCAACACATGGTGCTCCGGCTCTCAGATGCCAGCAGAGGCAGATAGGTAACGGCGGAGTTTGCCACAGTCTGTCACACAGAGTGTATGACACACTTATGAAACTAAGCCATATGTTTTAACTGTGTTTTATCATTCCTTTATGGTTTCATGACAAGTCACCTAACATGATATTATGTAGAAAAAACTCATTACACTGAAGAGTAACAACAGAAAACATATAAAAGTAGCAAAAATATGCCGCCCAGTCACACTTATCTTTAATTTTTTAATTTAATTTTCTATAAAGCCACTGAATATAAAGTTTCTAATGAAACAACAGCTCCTACCTATCAATATGGCTTGGTTATATTTCTCCAGCGCTGCTTCCATCTTCTTCTCGGCGTACAGCCCGTTGCCCTCCCGCCTCAGCCGGCCGGCCTGGTGCGTTGTCGGGAACCACTTGGCCAGCAGGTTGCTGAGGACCACGTTGACCCTGTAGCTCTGGACGTCGGCCACTCTGGAGCTGTCCCTGCACTCCTTACACATCACCGGCCGCTCCCTCTCCTTCCTCTCCCTCTCCAGACACTTCTTACAGAAGCAGTGTCCGCACGGCAGAGTCACGGGCTCGAACAGAAAGCTCAGACATATCCGGCAGGAGAAGTCTTCGTGCCCGCAACCTGTGGCACCAACTCCCGGGCACCCCGCTGCCACCGCCGCCCCTGCCACCGCTCCCCTCCACGGGCTCCTATTTTGAGTGTCACCCCCGTCTTGCCTCTTGATACTACCCGACAGGTAGTCTACTAGAGTGGCCAGGTGGACAGGTCTCAGTCTCTCGATCTCCGAGGCTTGTCGGTACACATCAAAAGCTTCGGTGAATTTGCCCCCGAAGGCGAGCGCGTCAGCCCGCTTTACCATCAGCTCCTGCCGGCTCCCTGGATCTCCGAGACCCGCTAGCTGGCACTCGTAGATATCCGCTGCCAGGTCGAAGTTTTTCGACTGGAAAGCCTCCGCTGCGAGCTGCAGCATACTCTCACTCTCTGTCCCCATCTCCTGCAGGTTGTTTGAAGTCTGTCCCTCACCTAGGCTATGTGGTGCATATCTGGCCAGTGCCCCCGCTGCCATGCATGTTTGCGTCCGCTGCTGCTGCTGGGAAGTACTGACTACACCGCACGTTCATGATATAGTCCAGGAAGTACCGATATTATTCTCAATGGAGCAGAGCAGGGGGAAAAAAAGTCTTATGTAAAAGTTGTGTCACGTGACGCCGGCCAGCTGTTCTCATTGGGCGAGTTTAGAAAAACTGTTACAAAACAAATCTGCCATGTAACAGTTTCAGTGTCGGGGCAGGGGGCAGGAGCCTGTCTGACCTGCATGCGGGATTCTAGTAAACAGTGGCGGGTCAGTGTGGGAGCTCAGGTGGGGGACCATCAGAGGTCACCGGCGGTAGAGCTGGAGGGCTCCCCACCAGATAATACATGTTATTGGTACCACAACATGTTATTCTAAGTGATTCATATTTAATAATTGTTTTTTCAAGAGTTTCCACTGTCTTTAATGTGTACTTGAACACCCCTCATCAACAGAGGGGACAGACTTATATGTACCAAGTCATATGTACCCAAAGATCTTCCCAAATTAGGTTTCTTGGGGTGTAATCTCATTAAATGGATCTGTGATCTGTCAGTAATCTGTCTATTTTAGGATCCCTGATAAAACAAACCACGGACACATTAATGAACCCATTAGCACCATTAACACCAGTAAGATAAGAGCTGTTCAGCCTGGTTTTAGGTATATTTAAGGCAGTAAGGAAGGTGGGTATGTGCACCAAAAAATGTACTGATGTGACATTTTGACCTACAAGGTTTTCATCAGGCAAAATATTTCTAAGGCAGTCCCACAAATTGACAAACCATCACCCAAGGACCAGACTATATTAATTTAGATTTACTAAATGAATGATCACCTCCATTTGGAAATGAGATAACTGAGATAAGTGTTATATGTTTAGTGCCATTTTTTTTGGGGGGGGGGCATGGTCAGAATTTAAAGAGTTGTTTGTTCAGTTATAAAACTGATCTGGGGCAGCTGTTCAAAAATGTAACGGCACAATAATTAACCCATGGGCGTGGGCTTTTAGATGCATTCCTTTCCTGTTTCTGTTCATATAATTATACAAGAAAAACAGCAAATATGTGACCTATTACGAGTTACCTGTTATGTGACAGTTATGTGACAGTCCCCAAACTGCTTTACATAAGATTTTATTTTCAGAGAAATCAGATCAGAAAATCTGGATAAAATCATCGCTTCTTTTATGGATCAAGCTGAATTTTCATCCACCTTTCAGGCCATACTAAATGTAAAGGCACACAGTATAATGCAGTAAAATGTGGGAATGTGAATGCTTTTGCTCATGGACACTTTGATGAATCTTTGGATGCCATGCTGCTCCCTCTCAGACTGACACAGAGTTAGAATATACCTTGCTGTCAATACTGGGAAGTAAATCAACAACTGGCCAGGCAGGTGCAGGGCAGGTAAACCTGTTCAGCTCTTACCCAAACTGTAAATCTGAAGAGAGATCATTTAATCACATACAGTATACCAACAGAGGTCACTGCCCCTCAGGTCACTATCCTGGGTCAGACAAGGCAACATACGTCAACAAGGTCTGATGTCAACTTATCAAACGGTGACGGTGACACAGTGTGTTTGATAACGGTGACAGGCAACATCAGCTCACCATAACGTTGGTCGCTGTTGCACAAGAGTGTTTGCATAATGCCAAAAAATCATGCTGAGTGACATCTTACCAAACACACTGAGAATTTTGTGTGTCACCTACAATGTTAGTACTACTATAGTAATACAAAATTCCCAGTAATGAGTTACCATTAGTAATTAGTATTTTAAAAACTATTACTGGTTGTGATATTACATTATACTGTATGTATCTTATGGGTATATAAAGTTTATATGGTGTTCTTAGTGACTGCAAAGACGTGGCATGGTGTTTGTAGCATTATTTAAGTTCACAGTTAAAGCATGACCATGTAACTATGAAAGGATGAATAACACATTCTTCCTTTTATACATTAAAAGTTGAATTAATAAGCAATAAAAAGCACCCTTTCTCAATTCAATACACTCAGTTGTTTCACTGCTGCAGGCATACTTGGTCTGGTATGACCAGTAGCTTATGTAGCTAATGTTAGCTAATGTTGTTAACTTTAAACAGATATTATTATATTAAGTAACATCACTGAGTCAGTTTTTTATGTCTCTTCTCTACTTGAAGCACTGTTACGCTACATTTTAGCCTTTGAGATTATCCTGTAATTGTGACTTTTGGCTGGCGTTCAGCCAAAGTTATATAGATGTGCTATAAGGCTACAGGTAGAAGTGGGTTAAGGTTAAGGTCAGAGTTTAATGACTGTGGTTAAGGGATTGTCCTCCAAATAGTTCTGATACTGGACTACATGTTATTATTAGCATTACCTGAAGTAGTGTATCCTGCAGCCTCAAAATAAAACCTGTTTGCTGTGTGTGTGTGTGTGTGTGTGTGAGTGGGGATTATAGGCTAGTCAGTTGATCAGCGTGCATGTCAGTAGTAGTGGTGCTGGTAATATAGGTCGGCCGGTCTAGCCTGTGAACTCAATCCCACACACAGACGCTGACTGACATATACACACCGCAGCAGACAGAGACAGACTGACACACATGTAAAAACAGACAGACTGACATATATGCAAATGAGGACACTTGCAGAGTATTATGCAAGCACACACACAAGCACTCTGACCACGCACACGCTCAGTCAGACTCACACACACACACACACACAATAATGAGAGATCCTTGTGTCCCTTCACACCTTGAAATTTTGTTATGTGAGTATCTAAATAGGCCAACAATGAAGTCTAGCCAGATCTTCTAGCACAGACTGTCTGGACATTGTATACTGGGTGGGGACCAGCAGTTATCCTCAAAGTCACCTCGCAGACTATTATACAAGGTCTTATTTGGCCGGAAAGAAAGATGGATGTTCATGTGATGGATAACAAGCCTGCGCTTGTCTAAAACTCCAGAGGTATCTAATTTCACAGTGAAAACCTCATATTTCAGAGCATTCCTTCAGGAAAGAATGCATAAACATACAGGAATGAAAAGCACGACAGAATCAAGGTTACACGTCTTAAATCAGTTTTGAAGCTGTGAAAGTCTGAGTTTGAGCTACTGTGTGTGTCTGAGACTTGTATGACCATGAAAATTACATTTTTGCCACTTCATGGAATGCATGAGTTTTTTTTATGCTTGTCTAAAGAAGCAAAATCAGATTTATGTTGGTCTCTGTTTAGTCGAACAAGACAGGACTAGGTCTGTTTCTTATTAAAATAAAGAACAAATGTTTTGTGTAAAATATAGTCTTTTATTTGTATTGGAATCCCATTAGAAGGTAATTATGGAGGGATGGAGGTCGGTAGTAACTTCCTTATTAGTGATGAATGATGTTATCATTAAAGATCAAAGCGTTCGCAGCTTTCACATCAAAATTCACATAATTTTGCAATTCTCATGTTTTCTCTTACATTTTTAACCAAATCATTCACAGATTTAAAATGCTAATAAAATAGTTATCGAGCCTTTAATTTTCTTTTTGGGTAGCCTACATCATGTTTTGTCCTTATTCGGTGCTTTGTGCATCCCAACAAAATAATTTTCTAGGCATTTAACATGTAACAGATTTTTCAAGCCATATTTTAAAGGCACTCTTACAACTTCTACATGGGTGAAAAGTGTTCAGCCATTAAAAAACATGATTCATTATCTCTCTGACACAGTGTTAAAATCGGAGCAAATGGTCTAGTCTTTGCAAATACAGGAATGGACAGATTTTATTAGGAAATGTGTTTGAAGAGGTAAACATTCTTGATGTTGTTATGGAAAATGCATACAAAATAACAGAAAACTCATCATTTTACTTTGTACACAACAGTGCTACAACCCAAAAGACTGGTCTGAATGACGTGTATAAAGACATGATTCAGAAATAATCACCTTCTTCATTCTTGCACATCCTCATGTTTCAGAGGCATGTGGACAAAATGTTCAGTCTCAAACAACAAACCAGAGCACATGACACCAGTTAAAGCGGCCACTTAGTAAGAGAGTTTCTGAGTGCTCACTCGACTGCATTTTGGTACAATGGAGGCTTTGCAGCTGTCTCAAATCTCCCAACAACCACTGAACTGAATAATATGTACAGTTTACAGCCTTACAGATTCAGATTTTAAATATAGGCTGTGACACAGGAAGCTGTCATGAGTCTTTTTGTCTTCAGTGTGGTCATTAAGTACTCCTGTGGTGCAGCCAGCTGGCTTACTATTCTTTTCATTTTGCACTCTGTCAAGTCGAGCATGTCGGATGCCGACACCATCAAATCATAACATCACGACAGGCAGATTATTATCATCTTTCATAATATCATTTCTGAAATTAAGCGGCCTTCAGTGCAATCTAAATTCCACTAAATCTGAAACTCTCAAGTAGAGAGGACAGTATATCAATCTTGGATTTGGAGTACGCTCCTCTTCTCCAGATCGTTCATCTCTTTGAGAATCAGAGCCACGTTGTAACGGAGCTCCTGGAATTTAGACACAGGCACCTGAATGAGAAAACAACAAGTCACTGACGATGTAACACAGACAAGGTGATCAGCGTGAAAACAACTGCATAGCAAGTGTGGAGCTAAAATGCTGATACAGCGTAATATTATCATGACGTCAGACATTTGTTTAAAAAAAAAAGAAAGTAATAGCTGAGGAAATGACTTTCTTAAATGTGCAAACAAAAAATTGAATTCCTGTTCCTGCACCCTGTCAGCACTTTGTTCAGTCTGAAATGTTGCAGTTTCACTAAACTTAGTGCTGACCGTGTGCAGGAGTTCCAACTTTCTTTTCCATGATTTCATTTTCCTACACACCTGTCTTCTGGGTGTGCATTTGATGTTGAAAAATGCAAAAACAATCACTGAAACAGTCCTTGAAAGTCTGAAAGGCCTTGAATTAAACTTCACATTGAATGACTCATGCCTGAGTTTGACCTCTCACCTCCCTACAGGGTGAAGATGGGCGACTCACACAATGTATTCTACACTAACACACGTGCGTGACCTTTTATTTATAGCTACTATCATTTCTGTTCCTGTGTTAAAGGCTCAGGCTGACTGTGAGTCATCGTCCGTTCGTAACTGTGCCAGAAGAGATACATCTGCTCATTAAGAGAGAGAGAGGTTAAAAAAAGTGCAGCCATCTCTTGCGCTTGTTTATTTATTTCTGATTACGGGACAGAAGCAGATATCAGGTGGAAATAAGGTGCATCCATCAATAGAATCTGCACATCGGATGTTGTTGCTACTAATCTTCTAATTCTGCTGTAATCTGATTACATAACCGCTGCACTAGGTACAGCGACAGCCATAGTGGAAGTCCTCCCTCCTGCTTCTGTCCACATTAGTGGCCGACTTTGAAAGCAGCATCTATCCTGCAATTATAAGGCAGGTATGGAGTGTGGCGCCCCCTGTTGAGTAAAGCATATAACTCACTTTGTCTGCTTACTCTGTGTATTATGAGCTTTCTCATTCACTTATCACAATTGTTTCATTTGTATGCTTATAATACAAGTTATAAATGTTATATAATAACAATATAATAATAATAATCAATAATAATATCAGACAATAATGTCAGAATGGCTGTTTCAGGGTCGCGCAGGCAGTAAAAATACAATCCTTTGTTTAATTTAAAGTTACAGTACATTGTTGTGTCTTTTCTTATTTGTTAACTGAGGATCGGGTCTTTTCTGCTGTAATTTGAACTAACAGGTTTGTATCCACAGACAGAAGACACACAGTCAGAGGCTCAGGCTGAAAAAACTTCATAAAGTAGATGTGATTCAAAGACATTGCTCTAATTCTTTTAGAAGTTAGTTAGTTGTATAATATCTATTCATGTCTACTAGCTTATATTGTTTGCTTTATAATAAATGTTGTGTTATACAATATGTGTAACAAGTAGAACCTAGCAGATACTGTATAAACAAAGAAACAACACGGTCACGATGTATCAGAAACAATGACAGGTTCTAGGTTAGGCTGTAGTTAATAAATATTACTTCAATTATTCCACTGTGATGCTATTATGTAACAACTGAACCAGACCTACATCAGCAATCTGGCTAACGACCAGCTTCTTTCTACCCACAGGCTGAAGATAAACTGGGAACACACACTACAGTGCAGAACTAACACTAGTCATGAGGACAAAATGATCACCCATACGACATCTCTGGGTTTCTGAAAGACAAACCTTTCATACCAAACCAGACTGCAATCTGAAATCTATTTAAGAGCAATTCAAACCCAAAAGTTTGCAAAAACCTGAATGTACTGTAGATGATATTTAGATTTATTGCATAAGTGTTGCCCAACACTTGTATCTGGGTGAGGAGAGGGGAAGAAACCACCCTCTGGTCTGTCAACAACTACTAGAGTCAATATTCCTGTCAACAAGACAACTCCAAAAACTGCTTCAGTGAAAATGCTGAGAGGTTAATGCTCACCACTGTCCTTTCTATGATTTGAAATAAAGAATTTAGGCACACTGGTCGATATGCCTTCAGTACTGGTGTCAAAATGGAAAAATTAGACTTGGCAGGTTTTGTGTTTATGAACTGAGCACATATACTCAGAGTGAAAACAGGTTATTTAAAGGAGAATGTAAAACTGCCTGTACAATCAGGAACAAGCCAACTGTTTAAGTACCTCAAAGCGGTGAAAGGTCCCGTCTGATAGCTTCATCTGCATCAGAACAGAAGGCTGCAGGGCCCTGGCTAAAGAGCTGTGGAGACAGAGGAGGCACAGAGCGACATGGGCTTCATTACACCAAGTTGGACATAACATTTTATAAGGAATGTGTTGATGAACACTGTCGCGTCTTTTATTTTGGAGCAGGTGTCTGTTCTATGGTGCTCATTCCAACTATCCACTTCTTCTTGTATTTATTACAAAACAAAGAAGAAACATAAAACACCTCGCATTCTGTAAAAAGATTTTTTTTTCCAGGAAGGACACCAAACAACAAATAGAAAAGCTTCAGTGAACTGGTTGTAGGTTGAAAAACACGTCTTCTCTCCCTCTGTACTTTACCTTGTAGAAATGGCAACATCCACTCTCCATTTAAAGTTTTCTACTGAGGGAAGGTGAGGATCCTTCTGGGAGCTCGCTGCCTCTAGAGCTGCTCGCCTGCAAATACAAAGGGAGGTGTGACACAGCAATTATAAGGTCTCCATGAACGGCTGATCTGAACGTCATCCACAGCAGCAGCACTGTTCTGAAATCTACAGACAATTCTTAGAGAATGCCTTGCAACAGACACCAACTGTCCTCTTGAGGTGAAATATTATCCAATTTTAACCCCAGTCCTCTGGTGATTAAAATCAACCACAACGCTGACCAAACAAGTTTAGGTTACAATAAGAAAAAGGTATGCTTTCTTCACTGTATTTATTCATGGTAAAGGGAGCTCTGTGCTTTCATGAGAAGACACAAAAACTAGACTAAAAACGTATAAAGGTCTAATTAAGAGGCTGTAAATTCAACATACCGATTGCCAAAAACCACACTGGAGAAATCTGTGATAAAGTCTTCAGGTATCCTGATTGGCAAAACACAACAGAAACAACAAATTCAGCATTTGAGGTTGAAACTGTGTTGTGTATAAGCAGAAGTGATAATGCATCAACACACTGAGGAACACTTGCCTCACTTCTCTAAGATCTTCTTTGAAGGCCTAAATGGGGACACAAAGAAAATGTTTTTTTTGTATGAGATTAAAAATGTTTACATCTTAAAATGTGTAATTCCATGCTTATGAGGAGGAAGCAATCAGCATATGTTGAAAAATAAAACTTTTTTCAGCTGACATTTTAGCAGTGTCCTAGTTCCATACTACAGTGCATACTATGTATGTACACTATGTACTGTATACTACAGAAGCCCTGAGAGAAAAAGTAACTTCTGGCAAACTTTTTTTTTCACCTGTTTTCACAGATGAAAAAAAAGAAGTAAAATGATCCTAGAAAACCTTTTTTCACCTGTCTCTCAGGGCTTTCACAGACAGAAAAAAAAAGTAGTGACTTAGAAAAATTATCTTGAAAAAACTCCAACACCAGCTCACCTCCTGTTTTAGTGATGATGTGGGGATGCGGATGGCCTCAGACAGCACTCTGTACATCCCAGCTACGATGAGACCGAGCCTCTCCTGCGGGATGATACTGCTCTCTGCTATGGACTTCATCACCTCCCTGCAGTCCTTTCCCTCCAGGGCACTGACCACAGCTGGACACAGAACAACAGGTACCTTTAACACACTTATTTAAGGGCTTCAACAGCTAATACTGCACTTGTTCAGACTCTCAGTTAGGGCTGCATCTAACGATTATTTTTGTTATTGATTAATCTGCCGCTTATTTTCTCATTTAATCGATTTGTAGGAGCCATGAATGAATTCAGATAAGGAATGAATTTTGTATGAAATATTAGTAAGGTTTGTTTGTTTATATTTTGGTATTTGATATAGTCACTTGTGATATTGTCATTTATTATTAGTGATTGCGGTGATTATTGGGAGAGTTGGATGGATACATGGATACATGGATATGGGCGGTGACATTATAGGTGATATCAACACCTGTTCACCTGTGTGTGGTGTGTGGAAGTGAGGGTGAGTGGGTCGCCGGATTTTTTGTTGACCACAACTTTAGTTCGATCGCTGTGATTATTTTGCTCATAATTTTGTGCACATTATAATAAGTTGATCCTTTTCATCAATAAAAGTTATTTAATATATTTTTGGGGATCTTAGCAAATCTTTTTGGTAGCACGTCAGACAAAGCAAATAGGCCCGACTTCAGCCTCTCAGCAACTTTTAGTTTGTTTTAGGGCTGCAACTAACAATTATTTTCATCATCGATTAATCTATCAATCATTTTCTCGATTAATTAATTAGTTGTTTGGTCCATAAAATGTCAGAAAATGGTGAAAAATGTTGATCACTGTTTCCCAAAGCCCAAGGTGACGTCCTCAAACGTCTTGTTTTGTCCACAACCCAAAGATATTCAGTTTACTGTCACAGAGGACTAAAGAAACCAGAAAAGACTCACATTTGAGAAGCTGAAATCAGAGAATTTGAACACTTTTTCTTAAAAAATGACTCAAAACGATGAATCGATTATCAAAATAGTTGGCGATTAATTTAATAGTTGACAACTAATCGATTACATTATCACATTACATTACATTATTTGAGCAGCTACTCCTCTTATCTATTATTCAACTAATAAACGTCCATTTTTGTCATGTCACTGGTTTATACCATGCATTTAAATAGACATGCTATACAGACAGCTGGACAGTGATATTACATTAACATTTAAATCTTACCATACTGTTTTACAGAGACAATAACAGCTATATCACTATATCATGTCGCAGACTATAAAGTAGTGTTTACCTTTCAGTATTTTTCTGAACGTCTCCTGGTCCACATCCTTCAGGTTTTTTGACATTGACTCGATTTCTGGTGGTATCCTGCCTCCCAGAAAGCTGGAGTCCCTTGTGTGGCTCGAAGACATGACTCACCTCGCACTAATAATATGCTGTATGCGCAGATATTTAAGATATTTAACAGATAACAGAAATGTAAGAACAGACGGTAGTGCTGTCTTTTCTGCCTGTTTTCTGTTTATGTGACAGCTTCCGCCTTCACGTCACATGACGCGCTCTCGTCGCTCCCGGGAGTCTCGCGGTGACAGCTTGGATCATCGGTAGAAAAGAAAGGATTTGCAAATGGAGGTGGCAGAAATGATCAATCTTTGAACGACAAAAGGTTGGTGTTTTAATGTAGATAGCTCCTTGATTATAACTTTGCCAGCTTCATAAACTGTTCAAGTTTGTTATCGCGAGGGAAAAGATTAGCTAGGTGTCGTTTTGGGGCTTTGTAAGCGCTACGTGGACATTTAAAGCGTTAGCAACCAGCTAAGCTAATGTTAGCTTGTGTTGTGTTTCTATCGCGTGCTGTTAGCCTTTACCAAAGACGATAATGTTTAATTTAAAGTGTACACAAACTAATATATCGCTACCTTCTTTAATGCTGGATTCACATTTTGCCTTGCCTTTTTTGTCATACGACGGTGTGTTTACAGTAAAGCAGTCTGTTGTCAAGAAAAACAACCATTACGGGAGTTGGATGCTTAACTTGGATGACATCTAGTGTCAACAAGAAACATCAGCAGTTTCTTTAACATCCTCAGTAGGTAAAAGAAAACATAGTCAGTAGGTAGATTAACTAGCTTTGCCCGCTAACGTCATTAATGTTACCAGCAAAGACCCAAACACGCTATTAGCCACATGTAAATTAGCTAGAGTAATGTTAGGCTGCTGCTTGCATGTAACTACATGTAATTAAACTAGTAGTTTAACTACATTTTGCAGTAGCTTGCTGGTAGTTCAACTACATTCATATTTGCAGAGTGATTCAAGTAGTTAAGTTACTTTTTTTGCCATTTTTTTGTGTAGTTAACTACTGAAAGTACAAACAGTTTTGGTCCATAAAAGGAAAGGACAAATTTTTTATTTTTTATTTTGTCTTTGCTTCTCTGCTGCCCAGATGGGATTGTTTTGTTTAGGACAGGTTCAGGTCTCAGGGGTGTTCCAGGAAGCTGGATTGTCAGCTCACCTGTGAAAAATATTTGGCTGTAGTTTGTCATGTTTTGAATCTGAATTTGTAAAACTAAACTTGAATTAGAGTTGCAGTGATTAGTCAATTACTCGATTAGTTGTCAACTATTAAATTAATCGTCAATTATTTTGATAATTGATTAATCATTTTGAGTCATTTTTTAAGAAAAAGTGTCCAAATTCTCTGATTTCAGCTTCTCAAATGTGAATATTTTCTGGTTTCTTTAGTCCTTTGTGACAGTAAAATTGAATATCTTTGTGATTGTGGACAAAACAAGACATTTGAGGACGTCACCTTGTGCTTTGGGAAACAGTGATCAACATTTTTCACCATTTTCTGATATTTTATGGACCAAACAGCTCATCGATTAATCAAGAATATAATCGACAGATTAATCGATAATGAAAATACTTGAATTAGTTGCAGCTCTAAGTTGAATATATTAGGTGTTAAGTAGTCAGTATTGATTATTGCTATTTATTAACCAAATGTTCAGAGAAGTTGTTTTAGAAGTTAGCTGCTGACTGAGTAATCCTGCTTGGTGCAAAACCCCCACCTGGACTCTAGTTTCTGGAAGTCAGGTGTCTGACTGATTGACATCGTAAACAAAACCAAAGCTGACATTCCTGCACTTTCCCCTGAATAGTGGGGTATTTTATTTTTTTGGTGTATTGAGTGGCATTTTTTTTGCTGGCATGTGACTAAGTAGCTTTAGTTAACCAAATTAGCTTTGCTGTAGTTGAACTTCTTCCAGTGTGAAGTAATTGGTAGCTTGCAAAGTAGCTTCCCCAACATTGCTAGTATTTGGATGAAAGAAAGCTTTGCTTTGGTGGTGACTGTGCACGATGTTTTCGTAGTATATTTTTTCAACTGTCTTTATTTACAAGAAAGTGGTACAAACAGTGATCAAGTTGGCCAAGCAAGATGAGTCCATTGAAGTCTGTTCGTTAAAGTTCAAATTGAACAAAGTTCCTCTTAAATAGTGAAAGTCAGCTTAACTTTTTTCTTTCGTTATGTCTGTAAGTTAAGGTGACATACTGCTGCAGTCCGATAACAAAAGCAGTACATTTGGATTTCTGAGTGTGATACATCTCAGCATGTCCACAATAAGCGAGTGTAAACAATGAAAAATCCCTTAATTATAAAAATTTCAAGAGTTGTTTATATTTTGCCTGCATCTTTCTAACATTTCCTTGCAGGAAAATTTTGGTGTAAAATCTAGAAGGATACTTCTTCAACTTTATTACTAACACAGTGTTGATGTACTGATGTTGAATACAGAAAGCTTTATCAGTATCAGAGGCCAAAATCATTTTTTTGCATTTTTGTTGTTTTGTACTTAGCCAGCCAGCTAATGTTCTTTGACATGAATGTATTAGCCCAAAGTTCGAAACATCAGCAGCGTGTCTGTTGTGTAGACTTATATCAAGAATTTTGTACACAAATGAACTTTATTAAATGAAAGATAAATATCATGTGGACAGTCATGAACAGCTGTACAACCCAGTGCAGTCCAATACAATACCCTTGTAGTCGGTACATACTACCTCTTGTAAAGTTTTTTTTGAGTGTGTCAGATTAAATTGGTGGTAATTGTTCAGACTGTAGCTGTATTGAAAGGTGCCCTGTTATGTTTGTCTCATCTTCACCTCTGTTTCTGTGTCAGGTACTTTTGGCCATGTCTGAATCTCTCTATGAGAAGTTTTTGGCCCCGGAGGAGCCCTTCCCTCTCCTCTCCCAAAGAGCCAACCTCAGCGATGTGGGAACCCTGGACGTCAGTGACTTTGGCTGTCAACTCTCATCATGTCACAGAACAGATCCTCTACACCGCTTCCACAGTAACAGGCAAGTACAGAGTGTGTGTTTGTTTTCACACGTGTACGTCACCCATCTGTGAGGTAAACTGACTTTCAGAATGTATTTTCAAAGGATATTTGTGAAAAATCGTCATCATTATTTTGAAAATCAATTTAAGATATCCACCTATATGGTACCATAAAGTATAATAAAGGCGCAAATGTTGGGAACTGATTTTGACAAATGTTAATGTGCTTATCAAGTTGCACATGTCCTGGTTGACGGTGCCAGTGAAGTCTGTTCTCAACCGTGGCAGTGTATTTGTGTTGATGTATTTCACCCCATGCTCATATGTTTGCATTGTCTCACATCCAGATCTACAGCAGAAGGCTAGGAGTAACACACACATTTTTCGGTTGCTGATCAAATAAAATAAAAATCCACAGGCTTCCACATAAACCAAAAAATCCACCTTACCCCTTGCCACTGTAAAACTGGTAGCAGTGTGTGGATAGTTACAGATTACAGCCTTAAACTGTGCATAATAATTATATTGTCACATGGCACTGGCACTGAAAATTGCTACAATCAGAAAATGTGAAAGAGCAGCGTTTTATTCTCTTAATTTGAAGGCTTAGAGACACCTAAACATTGTCTTCAGTGACTCCCCCATCTACAGTATATGTTTGTGCATCTTTTGCAAAGATGAACTTTGTTGGCATTTGTAATGTGTTTCACAGAGAAACACATTTATGTAGTTGAAATGTACATCCTTATCTTGTATGCACAGTACACCACTTGTTCTCAGGAAAATGATCTGAACAACTTCCAGAAATTACTCATAGAATATACTTTGACGTTCACCCATTGTTCTCCCCAGGTGGAATCTTACTTCCTGTGGGACCAGTGTAGCCAGCTCAGAGTGCAGCGAGGAGCTCTTCTCCTCAGTGTCTGTGGGAGATCAGGACGACTGTTACTCCCTTCTTGATGACCAAGAACTAACATCTCTGGACCTGTTTCCAGAGGGCAGTGTGTGCAGTGACGTCTCCTCCTCCATCAGCACCTACTGGGACTGGTCCGACAGCGAGTTTGAGTGGCAGGTTGGTTGTTAGCTGGCAGGTTATCTAACCTAGAAATAATGTTCAGAAATCGCAGCTGATTTTATTTTAGATGCTTTAAGAAGCCATGAGAACCTAGTTGCATTATTTGCATCAAACACAGAGGATGTGAGTGTTACTGTAACTACTAGACTATCTTGTCCTTTCCAAATAATCTGCTGCTCATTGTTTGTCTGTCTTACTGCTGTCCTCCCAGCTGCCAGGAAGTGACATTGCCAGCGGCAGCGATGTTCTTTCTGACATCATTCCGAGCGTGCCAAGTTCACCCTGTCTGTTTTCCAAGAGGAAGCCCAAGCCCCACCCCCATCGCAACCTGGATGAGTTGCCATGGAGTGCCATGACCAACGATGAACAAGTAAACAGAACCAACACACCATTCTGTATTAGTGTTTTAAGCTCTTTGTGCTATCAGAGTGCTCAGAATTACCAACAGTGAAACTGACAAACTGGCTCACTCAGCTAGTAGTTTATGTGACTGGTAAACATTACCTTGTGGCTTGGCTTGCATTTCAAATAAGTAGGTTGCTCTGTATGCCTTATTTTGTTGGAGCTGAGCTTTCAAGACCAAGATTGGGAATTTGCATGTTTTTGTTTTTTTGTGACACTAACAATTCACAAACTAAACAGGATGGCTTAAGGGGGACAATGTGAGGTGTTTCTGGGCAGGCAGATAACTTATTGAATTTATGAAAAGCCACCTCCTTGCGGATTCTAAAACTTGAGTCAGCAGCGTAATGGCACTACATTCACAAGCTATCTTATTAGGGAAGTAATTTTTCCGATCCGTACACCTGAACATGAATGCTGAGTGACAGAATCATTGTGAATAATCTCTGTAGACAGTCTGGATTAACAGCAAGTTATATGAATTATATTGAACTGTGAAATACTTAATTTGATTGCAAATATATACCATAAAAGGTTTGTTTAAGCTCTTTTCCCCTAGCAGTATTTTGCTGTATCCTTGGTATGGATGCCATGAGCTGACCTACAGGATCGGGGCAGATCCAAGCAATTTTTTAATTGATCTGTATCAGCTATATCCTGTAAAGCACCGGCCATTTCCAGCAGTCAGAAACACCCCATTATGCCCGCCTTTAGTCTCCAGTGGGGGCAGAGGTGCCTGGACAAAAGGAACCAAACCTGTCTGTGTTTCCACTTCCAGGTGGAGTACATTGAGTACCTGAGTCGGAAGGTGAGCACAGAGATGGGCCTGAGAGAGCAGCTGGACATCATCAAGATCATCGACCCCTGCGCTCAAATCTCTCCCACAGACAGCGAGTTCATCATAGAGCTCAACTGTCTCACAGACGAGAAACTCAAGCAGGTGGGTAGTAACTTCAACGCTACAACTCTATCGAGCCAGTTAACAAGGCCGACTTTCTTTCACACACAACCTCACACTTATACCAAGGTGTGAGCAGCCTGTCGCCGAGCTGATACAAGAAAAGAGAATTTAATTGGCTGCAATTTTGCCTTCACTAACAGTCTGCAAAGGCAATATCACTCCCTGTGAGACGTTTTAAGAGCTTATTAGATTATTTTTTCCACCTGAAATGCAGATGAAGCAGAAACATAAATGCATTTTGGTTATTTAAAGCCGCTGTGTGTAGAATCTTACGTGATTATAGCATCAGCTGCTCTTAACGGCAGCGGTAACCCAGAGTTATGCAGCGTGTGACAAGAACTTTTTTTTGTTTGTTTTTTGTTTTTTTTTGGGACCTGTGTGATGTCATCAGGTGCGTAACTACATCAGAGAGCACAGCCCCAGGCAGCGGGCCAGCAGCACCAGAGAGGGCTGGAAGAGGAGCAGCCACAGCAGTGCCAGCACCGGCGGCGTCAGTGGAGCCAGCAGCAGTAATGCCAGCATGGTCAGCTCCGCTAGCTCCTCCACCGGCTCCACAGCCTCCAACTCTGTAGCAGGTAAGACGCTACCTGGTTGGCTAGCGGCGATAGTACCGCCACCAGAGGAGCCTGCAGCGACGGGGCAATGTCAGCTCAGATGTCTTGATTAAACAGTGACGGAAAAGAACTTAAATTGTTGAAATAATAAGAAATTGTTAAGGTCAAGCTCAGTTTCAGTTATTTTTAGGTCTTCCTGGTTGTAATAATGTTTACATTTCATTGTGTTCCAGGTGGCACAGCATCGGCCTGTAGCGGAAGCAGTGTCGCCAACATTAGCAGAGCTCACAGTGATGGCAACCTTTCCAGTGCTGCAGAACGCATACGAGACTCTAAAGTAAGAAACGCGAACATCCTGATCCTACTCAGCCACATGTTGTCTTTACTGTAACTAATCCGTTATGCTTCATTTTTGGTTGCATAATGTTACTACAAATTTTGAACATCTGTGCACTTTTTACAGCCATTTCTTTTACCTCATCATTTCACAGAGCCTAGCTGATTACCTCAACACCTTGATCCTCATCTAGGTATCATCTCTAACCTCTCTCTCTCTCTCTCTCTCTCTCTCTTTTGCCACGCTGTCTTTCAGAAACGTTCGAAGCAGCGCAAGCTCCAGCAAAAAGCCCTCCGGAAGCGTCAGCTGAAGGAGCAGCGCCAGGCCCGCAAGGAGCGTCTGAGTGGACTCTTTCTGAACGAGGAGGTGCTGTCGCTGCGAGTGACGGAGGAGGACGACCACGGTGACGACCTGGACATACTGATGTGACACCAGTGAATCAATCAGTGCTCCCTCTATGCCTGCTCTCTCACCACCCGGCCGCTACCATAGAGCTCGTAGACCACGCTAATCCAGATCACTGCATGCATTCGCTTTGAATAGGCAAACATGCTAATGATGCATTTTGTAAAAGTAATGTCTGATAGGCAGTTATAGCTTGTAGTAGCCTCTAACATAGCTTGACATATTGCTTGCTAATACTAGTGTAGTATCGCTAGTGCTAAAACTGATAGCTGCTGCAGTCACTACTAAGCTAGCTACAGCAATAATACAGCTAATGCTTTGATTAGATACCGACCTCAGTCTAGCCTGCTTTGGAGCCAGTGCTAATGCTGAACCTAGAGGCTCGCAGATGCACATAAATATACACTACTAATGATATCTCAGCTTAATACAGTTAACAAGACAATTGCTTATAGATGCTGTAACAGCCTATATCCACTGCTACTAATACAGCCACCACTGGCAGAAGGACAGATCAGGCAAGAGAAGCAGAGTTTGGCCACATTATGCAGATGTTGCTCTGCGATAGCAACAAGTTTAACATAACATACAGGAGGAAGTATATGCAAGTTTGCAGTGTTTTAGCTACTTTAGTAGTTTTCACCCATACCCTTACACATGCATCTATACTCTACAGGGCTGTATCTGCACTGGCCAAACTCTGTTCATCTGCAGTGCTAGTTTAAACTGCTGCAGGTAGTGTTACAGCATGAGTGTATATAACCAAAGGCCTACAAAGTGGCTTGAGCCCAAAGTATCAGTATCAGTTTTACCGTGACTGCGGATTTACTGTAAATATGAGCGCCCTCATAGGGACACATCTGGGAAAAACTACACAAAATCCTGGGATTGAAACCTCGTATTTGATAAGCAATTTCTCTAAATGGTGAATGCTAATGGTGAAGCCCAATTGAGAGTGGAAGATCAATTTCAGGGGGGGACAATAATTGATACTGCTGAAAAATCATCCTGCAAAACTAACAAAATCCATGTGAGCTCAAGAGGTTCCTGGTGTGGAAACTGAAGTGAGCTGGTCTGTCTTTCTACCTGCTGAGTGTTGTGGTCCCATTTCACTCTCAAGGCTTAGAGGGAGCACTGAAACAGTGCATGTTTAAATCGTCACCCACACTGAGTCCCTGTGTGGTCCAGTAACTAACAACTTGCTTCATTATTTGCATACACCTGTTTAAAAATAGCTTATGTGTTGTAAATAAATGATAAATAACAGCATATTTACTGCTTGCTTTAAGGTTTTCCTTGGTGATAAAGGTTTGATATGAAGTTTTTTTTCCCCTCTCTATGTGTATATATTATGACAAGGTAGTGAACTAATTGGTTATCATAGCTTAATGCTGTCAATTGCCACTGGTTCTTTGCAGTATTTTGAGTCTTATTTTGAAGCATTTAGCTCTGTTTTGTTATAAGTACTTGAGTTTGGTCGTCGTCTCAGACATCTTTTGAACTCTCTTTCTCCGCCAGCACTCCTACTGTATTTGTTGCCTGAGACAGACCTGAATAATCACAGATTCTCCATCATTTACTTCTGTTTACATTATTTGGATAATTTGACCAGATGTTTCAAGCATCTGAGCGTTGATTAAGTCTTACAAGACGTTTTTACAGATCACATTGAGTCTGTCCACGTACTGTATGGCGGGTTTGGCTTTGGCGCTAAACTTGAGCTGGTTTCTTAAGCCTGTGCATCTAACATGGAGCCATTAACTCAGCTTTTCAGAAGTGTGTTCATTTTGCTCTGTTAAAATATTTCAAATCTACAACAACAAAGTGTTGACGAAGCACTAACACTAGCTACCAAGCCGTTGTCATATTTGCTAGAAGTAGCAACCTGAGATGTTGTTTGTTTTGTTTTGTTTTTTTCTGTCTACCTTGTAAGCAACACTTTCCCACAGATTCTCAGCTGTAACGTGATGAACCACTGCAGTTATCGGCCCAAAAGCCTGCTGTCGTCTGTAATATTTTATGTGTACTGAGCTTTGGCTCTCGTCTCTGTCTCATGTATAAATTTATTCATCACAGCAATTATGTTAAATGCAGCTTTATGTATTCTGTAGTTAT
This sequence comes from Oplegnathus fasciatus, assembly GCA_003416845.1. NCBI lineage: Eukaryota > Metazoa > Chordata > Actinopteri > Centrarchiformes > Oplegnathidae > Oplegnathus > Oplegnathus fasciatus. The sequence goes on along the minus strand of NTHP01000122.1, from coordinate 727,827 downwards.
GAATTAGTAAAACTCTATTTTGAAAAGTAAGATAATTTTGAAAAAAAAATTAAAAATAATCTAGTGTGATGCAACAAAGTTATTTGTGTATATAAGGTACGGTGTAATTGCTGAAAATGAATGATATTGAACTGATTAAATCACCTTTTGTTTGGGAAACTTCCCTCAGTGTCATTGTTAGAATTATTTTAACCATCAGCTACAATAACAACAGTGTTTTTTCATGTATTAGTTCCTTACAAAGCACCACGGAGCAGCTCACTGGCTGAAGCATACTGAACACCAGAGATGTTGTTTGTTGGTGCTTCAGGTGGGACTGTTCAGGTTCTGATTCACTGTAAACTTGACAAATAAACTCACATTGTTGCATCCTATTCTTGTCTATGATGGCATTTTCTTCAAGTGTGGGTGTGTTATTTTGTCACATTTACAAGAAGGAGCCATGACATGGAGCTTTAGGGGGTCTGGGGCCCCAGGAATAAAATAAGCAGAAATAAAGATTTTTTTTGTTGATTCAATTTTTTTAAAAATTATTGTTATTATTTTCTTTTTTCATACCAATTATCGCCAAAGGTGCTGTGAAAGATCACAAATTTAAAATCTTTGAGATTATGACTTTATTTTAACACACAGGTGAGTTGAAGCCTTGTTAAAAGCCTAACTGTGCACCGCTTGTGATTTTTCCGGGAAAGTCGCCACCGACACCGGGTCGTAATACTGCAAATGCAGGGCTTTCATCAGTGGGCCATAGGCTCAATCACCATCGTGTTGCATCATTTGGCGATAGTTAGTGACTTAACAGACGTTTATTTAAATGAAAATCTTTGAGATTATATAACCCAACACTAAATACTAGCTACTACAGAGGTATTATGTAATGAGTCAAAAGTAAAAGTATGGTATGTAGCAGAATGGCCTCTGTCAGAGTTTAACTTTTTAATATGCTGTTATTTTATCTCCAACAATGCATCACATTTTATTCGGTTCGGAAATAACTTAGCATTTCAAAGATACAATATTTCTACTGGACAGCTACTGTAGGTGCCAGTAGGTTATAAAGTCTTCGCAGTGCGCATCAATCAGGACTCCGCTCCCCCTGACAGGCACTTTGCTGCAGGGACGCGCTCGTGAAGTCTACGCTTCTGTTTGATTCAGTGTTTGGACTCAACACTTTGCTGACATTAAAGCCTTACTTGCTCTGGTATGACTGGTAGCTTATGATGACTAATGTTAGATAAATATATAAAGTTAGATAAATAAATACAGTCACATAGATACTGCTGTGTAACAGTACTGGGTCAGTCTGCTAACTTGATGACTCTTCTCTACCTGTGCTACTGTTACAGCATGTTTCATTGACAATGATCTCGTAATTGTCACTTGTGGCCAGCAAAAGTTACATAGTCTGGCTTTAAGTGATATGACCTGGATAAACAGGAGCAGCATGCAGTCATTTCTGTTGTCCTGTTATAGACTAGTCACTTCTAAGTCAGGAGCTCATACTCACCTTTTAGTCCACACTGAACAACAGCAGCTCAGATGGTAGAGAAAGTGGAAAAGTGGAAAATTTGAATTACTGAATATGTGATATATGAATAATCAAGAGTAGCTAGTTTACACAATAACATACATCACTTTCTGTCTTTGTATTTTGGCATATTAGGTCACTTTTATTTCACCTTTTAGTCCACACTGAACAACAGCAGCTCAGACGGTAGAGTAAGATAAGAGAGTGAGATAAATAGTTATGGTTTTCTGCACTCATCACTGGGACCTGTGATGTTTTTTATACCTCTGGAAGAAGACGTTCAGGATGTATCCCAAACTAAAACCAAATTTGTGGAGCTTTCTTGCTCACTTGCTTCCATGAGGTTTGCTTGTATAGGATGTATTTGTAGTTGTCCACTGCATTGCCAGTAATGTGGCAAGCGAAGGTGGTGAGAGAGTAAAGTGCTTTGTTTTTTATTCTTTGCAGGAGGACTGCAGACAGCCGTGTCATGACATATAATGTTGCCAGCCACTCCTCTGCAGCTGACATCAAAAGTAAAAGTGCTCATGGCCCATTTCATAATAATATCTATTACATTATAGCATAATTATTGATGCATTAATATGTCTATCACTTTAATGTTGCAGCTGGTAAAGGTGGAGCTAATATTCTTTACTTTATATACTGCTGTTTAGCTTGTGAAATTACCCCCAGGGATCAATAAAGTCTTGTAACAATACTTTCTAATGTATTTTTTAATTAGACTCGTATCATTAAACTGAATCTGCAAAGTAACTAGTAACTTAAGTTAGCAAATAAATGTAGTGGAGTAAAAATATCAAGTAGCAGAAAATGGAAATACTCAAGTAAAGTACAAATACTTCAAAACTGTGCAGTATCATCATCACAGACTGGTTAACTAATTATATATTCTATTGCTGTTTCTTACTGTTACTTACATTTCCCCACTACTTGAAACATGTGAATCAACCATGACTTAATATAGATTAAAATAGATTTAATATGTATTAAAGACAAACAGCAAGTTTCCATCATATATATTATCTTCAAACTTTAAAACAGAGGGGTCTCGGAGAGTTGTAACTCTCAAATCAAGTTAATTTAGAAACTTAATTGATAAGCTGAGTGAACTCAGCAGCAGGCCTACATTTATTATATATATATATATATATATATATATATGTGTGTGTGTGTGTGTGTGTGTGTGTGTATGTATAACTTCCTCACTTCAAGTCAGAGGACTTCAAGTCAAAACAAGTCATGTTTATACAATCTGAAGTGGTCTGAAAATAAAAAAAATAGAAATTATACTCATTTGAACTTGAGATGAATAAAACATATATTTTAAGTTAATGACAGATGATTAGTTGACTCCACTTCATTTCTGTGTGTTTTTCAGTGTAGCCATCAATAAACAGAGTGACAACACAATATTAAAAATCACTTGATGATAGATGATAGTTAGGTAAGAACGTGCAAGGTTACAACCATCAAATTATTGCTCATTTCAGGTTCATCTTCAGGCAGAATTACTCACGTGTCATTCTCACTGCTCCAGAACAGTGTGAAAATAAGCCAGAGTCAGATGTAAGTATAAACAGTCTTCATGGCAACTTATTCGACAGTATGGTTTCTGTATGTCTGCACAATGCTGCTGCGCATGTGTTGGGAAACTGGTGATGTTTGTGTTTTGTCTATTTCCTTGTGTTTTGAGCTCTCGGGGCCACCGTAGTGTGGGATCCCCGGAAACAGAAAAGACGACGACGACGAAGAAGAAGCCCGATGTGACGTTGTTGTGTTTACACCGATCAGCCGAGCCGATAGTGAATGTGAGCTCAGAAAGCGGATTTAATAGACTTTGTCTTTATATTCACGTATTTACCGCCAGAGTTTGGTCGTGTTTCAATGGGTGCTCACGGGGTTTTGGGGAACGAGCCCGAGTCTATTGACTACTCGGTGCACGAAGCCTGGAATGAGGCCACCAATGTCTACCTGCTGGTTATCCTGGTCAGCTTCGGCCTGCTGATGTACGCCAGAAAGTAAGGACAGTCTGCGCTCGCAGTCAACTCATTACTTTATCACTTAGCTTATAATTGGTAGAGTTATTACACAGGGGTGTGGTTCAGTCAGAGAGTTCTCCCTTCGCGTCTTCTCTTAAGATATTAAAATTCACGCCATACTCCATTGATAAATTACGTGTTTTATTATATTTACCTTGGTTACAGGAGGATGGGGGTACCTCAGGTGGCATTACTTTTATATAAACATATTTTAGGATCTTCTGGCTTATTCGGCATTCATATAATCCTCCAAACGTAATGTGTTTTAATTTAATGTCATATTTTATTATTGGTGTTTAACCATTATCAGAAATAAACGGTGATATTCTGTATAAGCTAAAACGTATTGGTGCCTATGCATTCTCATTGTCTCTATTTTAAATCTCTCTCTGTTCACTTTTCACTTAGAAACAAGAGGAAGATCATGCGCATCTTCACTCTGCCGCCCACCGTCGGCAGCAGCCCGGAGCCCAACTTCTACGACAGCCTGCAGAAGGTCCGCCTGCGACAGCAGCTGGAGATGTACTCCCTGGGTGAGCATTAGCTCTGCACTGGACATTATAAAGGACAGCCTGGGTCTGGGCTGTTCTGATCACACTGACACTCACAGGAGAGAAAATAGTGAGAGACTTCCTATTTGATCAACTTGGGGTCAGTAGGGGCCGCAGACTGGTAGACAATGACCTTCATGGTATAGTTTTCTTAATTTTATAAAATTACCACAACATAAAGTCTGGCTTCACATCCATATTAAGGCTTATAATCCAAAATGCATATTTGATCCTTTCCAAGGGGATATGATAACTAGTTATTTTTTGGTTAAACATCAGGCAGTGTCCTCATGGAAACACTTCATAACTGACTCGTGTTTCCAGGGTTTGGGTTTGATGTCCTGGACCTTGATCAGTCTAAATAGGCACCTGTGTTTCATGTTGACACTCTGGTTAATCTTGAGGTAAATTAATTTCTTTTTTCCTGTCTTGTCTTTTAGCCAGAAAATTTGAGCAGCAGCAGGGCCAGACAGACAGTGTGCAGCTCTCCATGGAGTGAGAGCAGGAAGGAGCTCATTCCTTTCTGTGCAAACACTCTGGCGTCTTCAAGCTCTCCGTACATGGATAGGAAAGGACTTGGATGGCTGTCATGATCAGAGATGGTTTAACAGCAGCTACTCCTATTGTGGTTGTTTCTGTTTGGCTCCTCGAATGGGAAGTGTCTTCATTCACCTTCTGTTGTCTCTTCTTCGTCTATTACATGTGGAGTAGGTACAGCTGGATGGATGGAGCATCCAAGAGCATGAGGGGGAGTGTGGCGTCTTGCAGGTCTGCTGTACAACATCTAGCACACTCCAACTTGGATTGAGGAGTCATAAACCTGCAACTGCAGCAGATGTCACTGAGATATTTTCAGTATGGCGTGAGATTAAGAGTCCACAATGAAGAATTTTTTGCACATAGAACAAGATCCCTCAAATTTAACATAGGCTCTAGTTGTCTTCCATTTGTTTTTTACTTGTTTGTTAAATGTTTTGTGTCAGCGGGGTAGTAAAATGAAAATTCTCAAATGTGAAAATAAAGGCACATCAACCTAAAGCAACTGAGTTAGCAAATGTCTTGATCATCCAACCTGAGCCTTATGAAGAAAAATCAGAAACATTTTGCCACACTCTGTCTGGCACTTTGGTCCAGACAGTAATATCTAAACAACTACTTGATGGATTGCCATACAATTTTATAGAAATTCATGGCCCCCAGAGGATGAATGCTAATGACTTTGGTGATCCTCTGATTCTTCCTCAAGCGCCACCATGTTCACATGTGTGGTTCTGAGTGAAATATCTCAACAACTATGGGATGGATTGCCCTAAAATTTGGCACACACATTATTGGTCTCCTGGAGATGAATTGTAATAAATTCAACAATCCCGACTTTCCATGTAGTCCCCCTCCACTCAAAAATGGCTTTTGCTTTTCATTACTTCCCTTGTTGTTTGAGCTTCACTGTGCAGAATGATGTGTGTGCAGAGTTTGATACTGGAGGGCAGTTTTCACATTTATCTGCTGATGTGGGGAAATGTCTCTGTGCTCACCTCTCAGTGAAGTCGGAGACATCTTGTGTGCAGAAGTTAAACTTTAGAAATGAAAAATATTTGCATATTCATAGATTCTGGATTTTCCAATGAGGGAGAAAGCTTGGATGCCATTTTAAGAATTTCTAACTAGGTTATGAACTTTTTTTTGTGGACAAAAAACATTTCGGACACATTATTCCAAGCAGAGCATTTTTATTTGTCTTCAAACATGTCTGGAGGGGACCTTTAAATTTGTCCAATACATTGGTTTATGACCAGGAACCTGCAAAACTACTGACGTTCCCATCAGCCTCAGCTGTACTTTGTGTTTAGTGCAAATTAGCAAATGTCAGCGTGCTAACAAGCTAAACTAAGATGGTGAACATGGTACACATTATCGCTGCTTATGGCTGCAGACTCTTGTTTAACTAAAGTTTTCGATGTTTTGAGAACCACAAATCCCATTCACCTGTTTCATCCAGAGCCAGGAGGTCGAACAGTTTGAGGAGTGACACAACATGTCCAGTGAAAACAGAAACAGGATCTCAAGCATACATACATTACAGTACAATACATAACCCTGATGATGAGATGATGAAGGAAACAGCACAGGTTTATTCAGTAATTATCAATACAGTAAAACAGAGATGCCAAACAAGGAAGATGTCAATCAAAGAACATCGCATGCTCACTCTGGCTGTAGTGGGACACATTCAAATTGGATTTCTTTGTGAGCCAGCTGGTTAGAAATGCAAAATTGATAGTATTTACAAGAATGTGGTGCTGTTGGACTGACATTACATCAGATGGTTTCACTAAACACGAACATTAACAGCTGATTCAGCAGCGTAAACATGGCCATGGTGTGTGCACCTCTTTGGAAACGATTTATTTCCTGCGTGAGATTATTAAAGCTCGGCACCAGGGAAATATACAAAATGCTCCAGGCATAAAATAAATTGTACAAAGCGAGTTCCCTTGCACCTTAACTCATGTAAGACATTTGTCAGAACAACACAGAGTATAAAAATAACTCGTTTTGAAATGAAATATAAAAACGCAATTATATACAAAATAGGCAGCCAGTCAGGAAACAGCAATGAAATAAACTGTACAGCACAGCAAGCGGATTCTGCATAAGTAAAATTAAGTTCAAGTGGCCCGAGCAAGCAAGGTGCTCATCTACAATGCAATGTGCTTTATTTAACAACAAACCCTCAGTGTGGGCCTCGGGGGCAGACATCCACTTTGTCAACTGAGAGAGCGCTGGCATACTGAGACGTCCAGTCTCTGAGGAAGAGCTCCTCTGCTTGGCTCTGCAGAGTCTCTTGGCCTTTTTTAACCTCAGAGCCGGTCTGGTTCACCACCAAGCCCACGCCAGCCGTCTGGGTGAAGTAGTTCTCTGACCAGTTGGACGTCCCTGTGAACAAAGTAGTCCCATCAGTTAAGATTCGATGACAATTGCAAGAACATCGGACATTTTGGTGAGATTTGTACTCTCAACGCCACATGGGTTCCATTAAAGAAAATATCTAGAAAGCGATCATGTTGGCTGTATGTAAGGATGGGTGTGATTCTTTCCCATAGAGTAGAGGAATTTCATTGTACAGTAAAGGGTTATTTGCTTTCTCAGTGTTTGGAATTGTTTTATAAAATAACAGGATTATAATTCAGCAACACAAACCTTTACAGACCTGCAGCTAAAACCCTCAACTGTCTGAAGCAGATCAAAGCAAAATGTTGTTACAGCCTCTTACAGATCCTTTAAGTAGTCGTACAATAATGTGAAAAAAATTCAAGTGATGTGTGTGCATTAAAAATCGTACCAAGAAAAAGCATTGTGTTTTAGAAACTATATGTTTTGTATGAAAAATAATCTGCAATATACAAAATTACTAGTATTTGTAATTGTCAGATAAATATAGTGGAGTAGAAGTATAGCATGAAATGAAAACACCTAAAGGTATCCCAAAACTGTACCTAAGTACAGTACTTGAGTAAATGTACTGAGTTATATTCCACCGGTGTATATCTTTTAGTTTGAAGGGTCAGAGTGGTTGTAAAAACATAGTAAGTGGTAATAGCATACCTATATAGACCACTCTGTCTGTCACCATGTACTTGGCATGATTAACTCGTGCAAAGGGAATCTTCATCTGCTCCGCTGTTGAAGGCACTGTAAAGATTTTCTGAACAGAAACAAAACAAACAACAGGAGTTAAGGATGTATCTCATTCTGTCCCACTGCATCTCAGTCATTGTGCAGGAATAAAATCTCCCAACGTACTACGTCAATGTCACATTTCAGCGGAGGCCTGTTGAGCACCAGCAGGGACTGCAGGAAGGTGAACATGGGGGCAGGTGAGTGCTTCCAGCAGCTGACGAGGAGTCTAACCTGTACCTCTCTGGTGCAGGCTGCAGCACGCAGCGCAGAGTCGATGACGGGCCAGAACCTGAGAGAGAGGGAGACGGACTTTGAACTCATCAGCAGGGAAAGCTTTCCAGAAGACAGATCGATACCGTCAATGTCAGAATATCGATATCAGTCTGTGGCGTTAGTGGGCAAACGAAGGAAACACGGCTGAGCAGAGGAAAGGATAATAGCTCGTACATTTTCCTCTGTTTGTAGTGACTTACACTTCATGAAGACGGTCACTCCTGTAGTGTGTTTGGACAGCACTAAAAGCATCACAGGGCTGATCACATTTCTTCCATTTAGTTTCCAGCACTTTAACTGAAAAGCCTCCAGTCAGCAGATGGACCTCATCTTACTTAGAGAAGCTGCTTTGTCAGCCAATCAGGGTTCACTGTTGTGATTGTTGATTCAAGTCTATATTCTATATACTAACCTATATCGATTTGCATCGTGCATTATTTGTTACTGTAATATCCGTATCTAATCAGGTAACAATAAGTAATAACATAAGTCATCACAGAGAGATTTAACACATTATTTTGGGGGAATCTATTTGTGTCTGATGATGGACATGATGGGTTGTAACAAAGCAGCAGTAAATATTGGTGGGTCTCTGTGAGTTGAGTGGCTGGTCACCTGAGTGGCTCTGTGAACTGAGACAGAGGAAGATAGTCCATGACAGAGATGTAAATGAATTTCTGGGCGTCGTCGATGACAGAGATGATGGTGGAGAGATCGTCTGAGCGGCCGCGGGCTGAGATCTGCGGAGGGGCACTCTGCAGGAAACACATGTAACGCAGGAGGTTAAGAATTATGGGAGTAAGAAGAGAGAGGAAGAGGACTCTGTCACAGCTGGGTACAAAGCTGGGTACAGTCCTCAGATTGTCCAGAAAGTCAGAAATACCATTATATCAATAAGCTATCTGGACAATAAACAGGGATGTCTCCTTTTTCAAAACCATTTTTTTCCACTTTCAAAACATCCCTATAAATTATTATTACATTTTACATCCTCTTCCACCAATGCAAGTCCTTTTCAATCTGCAGAATATATCAGTTATTGATACATTTTGTATAAAAATATCAGTACAGCCTTTAAAACGCACAGTAATCAATGTTAAAAAATAAGCAGCGTATAGAGTAGTTCTGAACTTACAGACAGGTAGACTTGAGCAGGCACTCCATTGAACTTCAGGCGCAAGGGATTCTGGGAGCTGGACAGGGCAGAGAGACGAGCCGGCCAGTAGGGCGGCAGGGAGCTGTTGTTCGCACCACCGAGGCCCCAGTACACCCCAAAGATCCGAAAGGCGTCCTGAGCCAGGCAGCTGCAGTCCTCCACCGACAGGCCGACCTCCTTCACCTTGTTTCAACAAAGTACACAGGATGCATTCAGTCTGTCACAACTATGACTGTGCTTGTATACAAGCAGTGGTGGGATCATCTGAGGCCGGTTCCAGGAAGCAGACTTAATGAGTCATCTGAATGAATTTCCTGAATACAACCTGGAACCCCCTCTGACCTGGAAGCAGCACAATTATGTTGCACTATTAAAACCCAGATTTTACTCAATATATAGATCAGGAAAATGCGTCATGTCTATTTATCCACCTTGTGGAACAACGTTGTTTGAATGCATTTGAACATTCAAACAGGCACTTTAAAGTCTATGTATTAATATAACAGCTGATTAAGTTTATTATACAATCAATTGTGAAAGTTTACTTAAATGTCTGTTACACTGAGTTGTACAACATCAGTCTGAAGCTCATCTAATAACTGCTGTCTCATTGTAGCCCAGTTAGTTTCACTTGCCTTACTATTCAGTTACTTTTTGTCTTAAATCGAGACTAGAGAGCACGTTTTGTCTGTAGAAAAGAGCTTTTACCTCGGAGTCAGGCTCATGCTATTAACTGTCTGGGACATCAGTTCTACAAATCTACTGGACAGTAATGTAATCTGTCAGTGGACAGTAATGAACCTCTTCCTCCTACTGCAAAGGGTGACGTGGGCTGAACATAATGACTGCTGAGTCTTGTGCCATGCCCCCACTAATGCGGATACATTTGAAAATGCACATTTGTCTCTGTTTTACCTGACTTAGAGAGCGCCAGTCCATGTTAGCACTACCCAGGTAGAAGTGCTTTTGATCCACCACCCACAGCTTAGTGTGGACAATGCCTCCAGTTACAGCCTTGAGGTCTACCTCTCTGACTTCTGCACCTGAAAAACAAAAACACACATGATGAGAAATTACTGCAGAGTTATAACCCCCATAAAATTTCCTGTTTTGTATCTTAGGTTAGTTAGAAATGTGATCAAGGAAATACCAAAAATAACTGCATAGAACTACACACAGCACACCACACGATGTTAAATTCGTCTTTCTCTGGATAGAAAATTCCTGTGCTGCTGTTTGGGAGACACATTTTTATTTTGTTCTGAATTTTAAAGTCATGTGGGCAGAAATGTATCTATACCTCACGTTTGTATCAACCGTTTGAATTTGTTGGATCTCAGTTAGTGGTGAAGAGATGCTAATTTCTGTCTGCAGCCTCAATTACTGACTTAGGCTGATAAATGTGTGTTTTGATGTTGCCTAGTTCACCTTTAATTTACGGTGCACACAACAGAGATGCAACACAATGTGCTCCATATTGTCACGTGATGATGTACCTGTTGCGGCCAACTCTGCTGTATCTTGAGGTGAGGTCTGGGGGGCGTTGACGGCAATCTGGAGTTTCACACCTTTGGATTCAAGTTGTTTAAGTTGCTCAAAGACCATTCTTCCCTGCAACATATGTGGAAATACTCAGGTATAATCACTTGATACACTGTATCGTGAGGCCAGGGGATGCCACTGAACCAACCTGAGAGTCAGAGGAGCCAGCAAACTCCAGATCTCTGGCTTGTAGAGTGAAGTAGAAAGCAGCGATGTGGACTGAGCTGTTGGCCTTGTCTAGCAGATGTAGCCAGCTGTCTGTGATGCTGCTTCTGGATGAGGCAGAAGACTGGTACAGACCCACAGGGATGCTCTCCACCAGATGCACTCTGAACAAGGGGGAGGAAAACTAAATCTACAGCCACTTACACACCAAACAGAACACAGTCATCATCTTACATTAGAAGAGCTGTGCAACTAATGATTCAGTAGAGCTTCCATGACATTTCTTTAGCTGCTCTTGTGTCAGCATTGAAACAGCTAAATGAACACAAAGCCTGGTGCATTCATGCTCAGCTGTGTAAACAANGGGGGGGGGGGGGGAATCACAATCACAAAGCAAAGTTGTTTCTGTTCTGTTTTCGAGTTCTGATAATTTTCACAAATTCTTTTGTCACAGCAAACGGCTTAAAAGAACAAAACTGATTGGAGAGATCAACGCTTTGTTGATCAATTCTTACCGACAATCAGTGCTGCAAGGCTCTGGCACAAAGCTAAAGCCCTCCAGCAGGTGCAGTTCCAGCTGAGCTGTGAGCTGAGCCACAGACATGGGGAGCCCATAGTGCCAAACATGCTGGCCAAACCCCCCTAGAAGCAGCAAGGTGGTGGGCAGGAAGCAGAAGAGGGCAAAACTGGAGCATCCTGAGCTCTACAAAACAAGAAGTACAATTTTAACTTATGAACAAATGGGTAACGTTAGGATTGTAGCTTTGACAACTGGGAAACAGCTTAGGATTGTGTTGCATACCACAGCTGTTACTGCAGGGTGTGGTGAAATTCCTTTTTACATGACTGACTCTGTTGAGACCACCAAGAAAACACAATGACTAATATCAGCTGAATCTATCAGGCAAGTGGAACAACACGACTAACCTTAGTGGACTTTGACGTTGTTGTAGTTGTAGTTGATGTAGTTTTAGCAGTCTTCTCTGGTGCTACAGGAGAGGTCGATTCATCAGCACTGCCTCTTTCCTCTGCAGGACTTGAAACCTCTGACTCACGTATAAGTGGTTCATGATGCTCCTTCACCTCCCCTGAATCATGGCCCTCAGACTTTCCACCTGCCAAATCATCCTCACATTCAACGTCTGATGAAGATCTACTGTCTTTTAATTCAAGTATGTTCATCGGCTCCGTCTCCCACGGTGGCTCTTCATCCATAATAGCCTCCTCTTGGCTGACCTCGGTCGTGTGAACCATCTCTGCAGTCTCCCACTTTTCAGTATCTCCAGAGGCAGTGAGGCTGATCCTGCTTTTAACCTCAACAGCGTGCTTCTCTTCTGTGTCTTCAGGTGGCTTTTGGTTGACGGAGCCCTCGTGTGGAAGGCGAGATATGGGGGCATCCGGTATGGTTTCAGCTTCTATTTCAAATGTTACGCTCTTGTCTTGTTCTGGTAAATGTTGCTCCGAGCCTTGCTCTGTTCTGAGGGCAGGCCTGGGGCTTACAGTCATAGGACTGTACTGCACAGACTCACACAAACTCCAGCTCTTGGGTGCAGTAATTAGGGAACCATGAGCTGTTGCAGTGGCTTGTTCTGTGCTGATGAATGGAGAAGGCGCTTCGAAGCCGATTTTGGGGATGCGGACCGATGGCGGGGGGAGTGCTTTTTCTCTGACGTCGGGCGGCTTGGACTTCGAAGCCTCAACACCTCCACTTCCAGGCTTCTCAGGAGGCTGAGCTGCATGGACAGGGGCATCTTTTTTGGGAACAGGCAGCTCCGTGTTCTGGCTCGCACTTGTAGGTCGTTTGTGGAAAGTAGGGATTCGGGAGACGGGTTTCCCACCTTTGCGGTTCATGTCTTCTTTGTCCTCGTGCTCCTTTCTTGCAGCCTTGTCGTCAGCCTGGAGACGGTCCAGCACAACACTACAATGCTTCAGCTCCTGAGGAGGACAGAACTTCATTAGAAAAACATGCATCTTGTGTGTCTATGAAAATAATTCACCTACAGCACATAACATGTCACTCAATACCCTGAACAATACCCTTAAAAAAAGCTAGCAGTTAAACATCAAGAGACATTTTCTAACTCAGTATCCTCGTGCCCTTTGTTCCCTGTCTTGATCCTGTTTAACAACAATACTAAAACATTGTATATTACCTCGAGAGGCTTCTGTAGCACTGCAACAGCTAGAATAGCCACACCTATTCAAATTAGCTCTCCTGCCTGATACGCCTCAGCATGGCCACCACAGACTGTTTATCAAGTTGTCATGGGTGTCAACATTTGTTTATGAACACAACATGAGTGTTACCATGGCTACAGCATCCTTTAACTTTACATCCTGATGGCAGTCAAAGCTGAACATTCAACCTGTGATGTTCCATGGCAGCCATCTTTCAGTGTTCCAGAGTAGATTACCCAGCATGGCTCATCAGGGCGTGGTCAGTCTACTGGCTATATTTCTGTGGGTGCTGCATTAACTTTACAACAAGATGTATCGTAGTCCTCCCATAAACAATGAAAACTGACATGTAACTCCAATTCCAAAAAGTGTTTCATTGACTTTATATTCTATACAAATGCAACTGAATGTCTGCCACCAGATTTAATAAGTGATTCTTCCCTTTTTTATGTCTTATTGTCTAAAGACATAGTTTCACAGATGACATTTTTGCATGTCACAGCAGGAAAACCCCAGGTGTAAATAATAAAATGTGGCTTCCTGGGACACCAGCCATCGTTAATGTTATTAGTAACACCTGTGCTTGTCCTACTATGACAAGTCAAAATGTCTGCTGTGAAAAAGACCTATTCTCGCTTGACTCTTACAGGATTTTTGAGGTAAATATTGATATCAACATTTGATAAAAACCCAATCTATATATACTGTATCAGCCAATAGTATTTTCTAGTAAATGCACAACATAAACAAACAGTTTTGATAATGATTGGTACTTTTTTTCTATGTAAACTATGTAATTTAAACACTGTTTTTAAGTCACCTGAAACATATCTTGGCATTTATGTACCGCAATTGTTATATTACATACCAACCTGTACGCTGATACCGATATACTGTGTCTGCAGTGAGCTAATATATGTCAGTCTAGTTAAACTACATCTTATGAATTTCACCTTTTGTAACAGTGAAGCACTTTGTGACATCTACTCTGGAAAGTGTCTTTATATAAATATATAAACTTAAAGCCTGACTTATGTATTGACAGGCTACTAGATATTGTCACACATGTATCAGTAACAGCAAATATGTGAGCAGGTATGCAATAAGTTTGTGTCAAATTGTAAGTTTGTGTCATCTTTGATGTATATATGTTTTATACTTTAAAATAAATGCATTCCTTTTCAAGTTAACTGTTAAATGTTGTTATCTTTATTGTTACTATCATCTTTGATGTAAAAAGTTTATTATTCAACTGTAAAATTGTATGCAAAATAATAACCAAGGTTAAAGGATTGAAATTTACATTATGTGACACTTCTAAAAACAAATATTAGCCAATATATTAACCCACAAACACTGCTTTTGACTCTGGCCTCAAAACTCCAGTACTGGTTGAGCTCTCCTGCTTATATGTAAAGGCTAAAGGAGATTAACACACTTCCGCAGTAGCTTGTCCTGGTGATGATAACATGCTGCTGCACAGACACAAAGCATCACTTCTCTCACCACATGGCTATATAAATAAGAGTTATGCCACACCCAGGCATCCTACTGTAGGCAGCTGTGCTTTTCCGGCCTAGACAAAACATCTAACACCAAGAGGTGTGTTTGTTTTGGGTTTTCTGCAGGGTGAATTATAGACTACCGTGACACCAGCCTCCTCAGCAGTTTCCTCCTCCAGCACAGACGGGGGACCTTGATCTCTCTCCATCTCCATCTCCATCACTTGGCTCTGGACAGACTCAGAGTCTGACTCATCTGACTCCTGACAGGACGAGATCGGTTATATTCACAGTTAGCAAGGAGGAAGCAGCACTGTAATAAAGCCTCCGTTAGGAATGCAGCAATGTAAGGACACATGTATAGGCTGTCAGTGGAACAAATGAAGCAAAAAGGAATATAAAGAGCAAACGTTTTGTCACCTTCTCCACATAGAAACAGCGTGAAAAAAAACTTACCATAATGCAGTAACTTGCTAGGTAGTAAGTTTTGCAGTAGGCGCAGGGCTTCACACGTAGCTCTCAACAGTTATGCTAACCAGCTAAGCAAATATTACATACATTAAAGTAGTAATAACCGTAAATATACGACAGTTTAAACAGGCTGGTTCTTATATAAGCCCTCCTTGAGTGTTTTCCTCGGGTTAGCCAGCTAACGTCGCTGCCGTTGACGTTAGCGAGCAGGCTACGTGGCCGCCAGTGAAGTTTGCAGCAGCAGCAGCAGCAGCAGCGGAGGAAGAGGAGGCGGAAAAGCTGAGTAATAAAAATACCCACCTCGTACGTAGCCCTCGCGTGCAGGCGGGTCGACCTCCTCGCCGTCCCCGGTGTTGTGTCCTGTACCTCTGCCTCACTCGCCTCACCGGAGTGGATGGATTTTCTGGATCGCAGCACCATTGGCATCTTGGAGCGCTTTAATAATGCAGCACCTCTTTGTCGCACGAGATTAACGGACGGAGCGGAGCGTAACGTTAAAGAGCGGTCACGTTTTGTCTGCTGACGGGAGCCCGCTGTCACAAACGGCTAACGCTGCGCTGTAACGGTAAGCTGGACTTGCATTGGACCGCTGCTACAGTTATAAAAACACCGTTTTCAGTGACCTATAAACAAGCTGAACCTTCAGTGCGATTTGAATGCGCCGACCTTCTTGACATAAGCAAACAACAAATTGAAGAAACCGCGATTTCCTGTCGCCGCTGATTGGCGGTTGGAATCAAACCAGTGGCTCCGCCCCTCAGACGTTACGCGCATCACACAACACGGAAACAACGGATTAACGTCTTCTGCTGCGTCTCCCGGAGCCCGGTGTTCACTCAAAATAAGGTCTGTAATTATCGTTAAATCATTACTGACAGCTTAAACATTTGACCTATCTGAGCATGTGAAGCTTAACTGAGCGGCAGCGCGAAATAGTCGACATTCACTTTAGTTAACGAAGTTAGTTTCAGTTAGCTTAGCCGCTGTTGAGCTGCCTCAATGTTTATGTTCCAAAGACCAAGGTAAAGACATACAGCTAGCTGGGTTAATGAGTTTCAGAGGTCACCGAAAAACACCCAGGGGGCATGAAAACATATACAATATATAAACATATACAATATATATATAATCATTTAGTTCTTCAAATGTCGAAAATGTGAGAGTGTTTGTGCTGCTGCATTGTTAAATCAATGCTACTGCATCCTGTAAGTGGTGGGACAGCCAGCGACCATAATGTGACTGTTGTATTGACATATAATAAGGTCACTGTGTGTAGTTTAAATCAATGGTTGACACAGCTGGAGGAAGTGTGGATATCATTATATCGCTGTAATTATATCATGGGATTGTTGTGATATTGTCATTAATGGTGAACAGTTTTTAAAGTCAGATTTCTCTGTGAACTTGTTCTGAAATACTGAAGAATGCACCTGAAAATGAAAGTATAGTAGTGTGTGACTTGCCTTCGTCATCCAGTCCAGTGTGAAGAATAACAGCTAGACCACTTCGTTTGTCAGACAGAAACTCATACTATGATATACACTGACAGCCACAACATTAAGTACACCTGTACAGTCTAATGTGATCCAACACAACAGCTCTGCCATGGTTTCTACTTTTACGAAGCTTATAATTTGTCAGTTTTTGTTGACACTGTCAGAAAGGTAATAATTCTACTTTATGCTTATTATTGAGATCATAGTGGTTGGTGTTGTACTGGAGTGCATTATATGGAAAGGTGGTTTTAATATTTTGTTCACCCCATTTACATACATGAGAGGGGCAGAATATTAAAACCACCTTTCAGTATAATGCACTCCAGAACAACACCACCCACTACGATCTCAATAATAAACATAAAGTAGAATTATTACCTTTCTGACAGTGTCAACAAAAACTGACAAATTATAAGTTTAGTAAAAGTAGAATTCATGGCAGAGCCGTTGTGTTGGATCACATTAGATTGTACAGGTGTAGTGGCTGATGGGTCTATATCAATATAGCAAATTAAACAGCTGACAAATTAAGATACTTAAAAACAAAATACAACAAAAAAACATTAACAAAACATTAACAAAACATTAAATAAACAATAAAAAAAATGTGTATGTATATATCGTCTTATCGTCCAACCCTATGAGTGTTGTAAGATTTTTCTCCATATTGGCCATCTCTTGCTCACTGTTCTGTGATTTTGTTTCTGCCTTCAGGTCTCCATGTAAACCCCTCAGGCTGAGAGGAGAAGGTTTGGCAGTTTCTCTGTGATGATGGACAGTTAGTTAGTCCTGTCAGTACTCCAATGGAAGTTCCGGTCACGGCTGCCCCTCCTCCCAACTCCTCCACCCTGCCTTCCCCTGTCCCCCTGCATCCAGCCGTTGCCCCCTCGGTCCAGCTCGGCTTCACTATCCTCTACACCGCTCTGTATGCCGGACTGTTCCTGGTGGTGTACGTGCAGCTCTGGCTTCTCTACCTCTACAGACACAAAAGATGGAGCTACCAGAGTGTCTTCCTGTTCCTCTGCCTGCTCTGGGCTGCCCTCCGCACCACCCTGTTCTCCTTTTATTTCCATAACGCTCTGGAAGCCAACCACCTACATGTTGCAGTCTACTGGCTGCTCTACTGCTTCCCTGTCTGTCTGCAGTTCTTCACTCTCAGCCTTATTAACCTGTATTTCACTCAGGTAAGACTGGGGAGAATGGGACAGGGGTTATTCTCTTGAAGCTAGGACACACAAGCTGTAATGTGGAGGGAAATACTGATTGTAAAAAGAAATGGTCTGATTTGACTTGGACTACTTGTCCTAATAAATGTGAAAGTGAAAAATCACAACCTCCTTAAACCTTTTAGAGTATCAAGGTCTTTACATAGTCTTTGAGCAGGGGAATTCCTTGCAATAGCAGTCTGCCAGATGGCTATTAAAGTTAGTCAACGCTTTAGAGACACTGAAAACAACAAGCTTAGTAAACATTTCTTTTGCTTTCACTTTCATTCTTAATCCGTGTCAGTTTTTTCTGTTTACTCTGTGGCTTGTTTCTCTCTTGTACCACAGGTGTTACTCAAAGTGAGAGAGACGTATAGCTCAGAAGTGGACAGAAGACTGTAAGTTTCACTCTACAGTAAAGACTAAGAAGATTTTTGTATTTAGAATAATACTGTATCAAGCTTTTGTTCTGAACCCTGATTATCTTGATTAAGCCTCGGAAACACCGTATGACTACTAATCCGTTCGTCTCTCTGGCTTCCCTGTCTTCCTCAGGTGGCTGGCACGGTGCGTGTACGGTGCATTTAGCGCCATCTTCCTCTGCGTCAACGTGGTTTGCGCGGTTCTCGGGGACAGAGATGCCGGCGGCGGATCGGGGGACCTGACCTGGACTCTGGTCCTGGTTCGAGTTCTAGTCAACGACTTGCTCTTCATCCTGGTTGCGGTGTTACTGGCCGCCTTGCTGTTGCTCCTGACCAGACACTCGCACTCCACCAGCCCCTACCTGATCAGCAAGGTGTGCCAAGCATCAGTCTCAGAAGAAACTGAAAACAGTTGTATAATGTCTTCTGTGGCTCTGGAGCTTT
Organism: Oplegnathus fasciatus; assembly: GCA_003416845.1. NCBI lineage: Eukaryota > Metazoa > Chordata > Actinopteri > Centrarchiformes > Oplegnathidae > Oplegnathus > Oplegnathus fasciatus. Next base: position 709,171 of record NTHP01000122.1, on the reverse strand, counting down.
GTCATGTCTGAGAAAATGACCCAAATGACATCACTATGACATCATCAAGGTTATCTCAGCTTGGCTTGGAGGCTACACATTTATAACAGAACTGCCTATCAAACTGGAATTATGGAGCTTTAAAGACTTGGGGGTTTAGTCAGGGAGGGTCTAATGAAGGGTAATATTGAGTTGCATTATGGGAATTGTAGGATCCAGCATTTGTTGACCCATGCTATGGACTAAAAGTCAGGATATCTCAGCGTTTGCAGCATCTGTTTTCACCATTCTTTTATTAATGTGAGTCTTGTGAGTCACTTCTTCCCCTCCTCTGTAATTCTGATGCTACTCCAGACTAACACTGCCTTTTTTTTTACCTCACCAGGGGACTACAGTGTGCCGTACAGCAGCTCTGGGAGCAGCAGTAATCTTGTTGTTTGCCAGTCGAGCCTGCTACAACCTGACAGTCCTCATCCTGTTTCACAACCACCGGGTGGAGTCATTCAACTTTGACTGGTACAATGTCTCTGACCAGGTAATCATCTAATGTTTGAGTGGAAGCACTCTAAGCCAGAGTAACACACTGCTCAGCCTGGTTCAAGCTGGCAGTGACGGTTGTCGGTATTCTCATATCTCAGAACATCATGATAAGGTTGAGAGCCATGGCCAGTAAAAATGCCAGTACACTGCTAGATAACCCTGTGTGTGTTTATCTGTAGGCTGACCTGCGTAATGAACTGGGGGACAGGGGCTACCTGGCCTTTGGCACCATCCTCTTCATATGGGAGCTGCTCCCAACCAGTCTGCTCATCCTCATCTTCAGAGTTCGCCGGCCTGCTCAAGAGGTAGTCAGTACATCTGACAGAAACCGGACCAAATGTCAATGAAATCAAGAAATTTAGAAAAGAGACGTGTCACAGGATGTGTATTGCTGAAACAGTGGAAGTTAGTGTGTTTTTCTATGATTCTCACAGGGCAGCAGCGTGGGCATCAGCAACAGGGTCCTACCTCGTCCATATTTCTTTGATGACCCTCAACGCACTGATGAGGATGCACCTGTCCCATGGGCACGCACTTCACACCCACACTCAAGGTACTGCCATTGTGTTGGTCATGTTAGACTCGCAGGTAGAGTTGAAATTGTTAGTCAATTAATCAATTAGACTTTTCTTTATTTTATATAGGGCTGTAAATAACTATAATTTCAGCTGTTTATTAACCAGCAGATTATTTTCAGTTAATCCATTTATCGTTTGGTCGATAAAATGTCAAAAAATGTGAAAAATGGCTGTCACAGTTTCTTGGAGCTGAAACTGACATGTTTGAATTACTTGTTGTGTCCACCAACAGTCAAAAACTCAAAGGTATGCACGTCACTGTGATAGAAAACTTTCACTTTGGAAAGCACAGCAGGAACAGGTGTCATCTGCTCCTCTTCTTCTTCTCGCTCTGTTTCAGCTGGTATGGATCAGAGACAGCTCCTCTCCTGTTTGCCAGCAATCCTCCAGACCAGAGCCACCAGCACCACTCGTTCTACTCCACCCCCCAGAACTGACCATGGACTCCTCGCTATCTATCGGGGTTGTCGTGTCCTCGAGGGCAAACCACACGCAGCTACCAGCCAGGAGTAAACCCCTCTCTGTCAGCAGTTTTTGCACTGGAAACCTCAGGAAATCCTCACTAAACAGTGAATATGCACCTTGTAGTTTTTGATTAGAGAATATATTTAAATCTTTCTTCGCTCAAAGGGAACAAACATGCTGGGAAAACGACCAAACATTATGCTCAGTGATCTCCTTATAAAGGTTAAGCTGAGATTTAGTCACAATTTGTTAGCTTGTTTTAACTAAGTCGTTGTCCTATTGTGGATAAAACAAGGTAAACTACGATTATAATTCCTAAAAATGGCACATTTAGCTTTGTTAGCATTCCTTATTAAATTAATACACGTAATGCAATGTAGTTCAGAAGCTCGCAGCATGTGATAACCCTTTGTGACACCCATCAACAATACTAATTTGCAGTTTTGTGAAGAAGGTAGCTTTTCTCTTACACTGTTTCAAGTGTATAAGAAACTGACTAAAATACAAATGATCAACTGTCTCTTTTGGCATTTGGTGTACTGTTTCTTTAATACCAGTAATGTCTTTTGACACCTTTCTAATCTCAGACTTATACATGCCTGCAGGTATTCACATCGCTGAAGTGATTCTTTTGTTTTTTAAGTTTCCTTTAGGGCCAACGTCTGCGATTCTTTTGCTTTGTATGTCACATTTGTAAACAGTTTTCATAATTTAAACACTTGATTGATCCAAGTTGATTTTGATTCTTATTTCCTTCCTGTATAACTGTATTTTGACAGAAGTTTAACTTATTTTATAACGACAGTTCTACCTTTAATTGTAGCTAAAAATCAAATGTTGTTCTCCTTTATGTCTTTACTGGATGAGGCTTCCTCATAGTGACTCACTCACTTGTGACTTAACCACATGACTGACATTTAATACGTAAACAAATAAATAAAAACATCAAAATGAGCTTGTTCAGCCTGTTGCTAAGCAGAAAAGGTATGTGGGGAAAAAGTGCTGTGTCTACGGTTGTTTTACATGTTTTAGCCCATTTACTACAAACTCTGTATACTTAATTAGTGCCAACCGTTTTCCAAGGCATGCCAGAATATTTTAGATTTATTAACATCAGGTCTACTTTTATTTGTCTTTTATGTTACTGTTGAATGATACGGAGTACAAATTAAAAAAAAAAATCTATTTACTCTTTCATCTGCATTACTGGTTACGCTTTATTTTACGGGTTTGTGATTTCTGCATCATTTCAAAGGAAGTTTCCCAGAAAGAGCGATGTAATTTGGTACTAATTATATATGGAAAATAATTTGATTGGTACACACAGGTCAGCTGAACATAAATAACTTTGAGAAATGTGTAAAAGAAAACATATTTCAACATATATGGGGAATAAAGTTTCAGGAATAAATGAATTAAAATTTACTTGGGGTTTAAAGATCGCTTTTCCTTCAAGGAAATTCATATTTTCCCTGTAATTAGTACCAAAACACATACTTCTATCCAGGAAACTTCCCGGGAAATTACAGATCTGTAAGATAAAGCATTACTGTGTCACTTAACAACAGTGACATTACTTTTACAGCAATAAAAGCAGACATGATAATTAGATGGATAATCTGTCCAGTTTCTTTTGTAAAACGATTATTAAGATGTTGTGAAATTAGTGGAAACCAGAGCCTAAATCTGAAACATACATGAATCGTAATTGGGCTGAAACATGTAAGAACACTTCATGTACACCCTCTGATGAAGCATTCACCTGGCGAGAACCACTACAAAGGTACATTTTGCCCCATTTTAATCGGTCAAATAGACCGCAATAAAAATGTAAAATATGTTGTTCAGATTTGTTCGCTGAAGAGCTTTTGGTAACTGCTATCCTAACTCCTAACAGTTTGTCCAAGGTTGGCCAAATGTTTGCATTCCACTGTACTGTGCATTGTGCAGTTTGGTCAGTTGCTTGTTGACACTGAAACACATGTTGTATTTGACTGCATTATATTGTTAGGCAGTGGTTCCCAACCTTTTCGGCTTGTGACCCTTTAAGACAAATCAGTGTCCACTTGTGACCTGTCATCACAGGTTGAGGCCTCAGTGTGGACATGAAATATTAATGTAAACTTTCATATAACTTGAATTGTATTCTTGCCTATGAACACATTTAACAATTTAGCATGTTCAGCTAACCTGATGTGCACCGATTAAACGACTCTTGTGTTGCACTACAAAGTAATTAAGTTAATTAACGGGAGGTGAAACAACTTAACACTGTATCCATATTCCCTAAAATGAGCTGCATTGTCCTTTCCAGGAATCTTCCTAAGAATTTACAGTTACATATCAATTCCTTTCTAAAAAATTATAGGAAACTATGGGACCTGTAAATTAAGCGTTACCAATTTTTCCACCTCATATTGCTTCCTTTGAATGGTGAAAAGGTGAAAATTAAAATAAAGTTGAAATGAATAAAAACTTAAATGAAAAACAAGAGGTAAAATATTCAGTATTTCACCAGAGAAAAATAGGGAAAAGTAAAAAACTAAACATAATTTTGTAACAGATGTAACTTTTCCTTTAATCATCTTGTTACCACTCAGATTCATGATGGGACCCTTTGGGGGGTCCCGACCCCCAGACCCACCTGTAGGACATCAGTTTGTGAACATACAAACCAATATACGTGTTGTGCCACTGCCATTTCAATCGAACAGTTTATTCTGCATTATGTACAGATCATCCTATTAAAACTCTTTATACAGTATGTACACATTCAAATAAATCAGTATGTTACAACGTCTGCAGTGGCAACAGAAGACTGATGGATGTTAAAGAAAAAGAGAGCCAAAGCCGAAGTAGTTGATCAGCTTCCCTTGATTTGAATTCACTGGATGTGACGCTGATCCAGGTGCTGTGTAACATGTTGATGTGGTGAATGGGACCACCTTTATACTGAAGAAAGCTGAATTAAACAAAAAAAATCAAAAGTGCAGGCAAAGACCTCACCGACAGTAAAACTACCAAACACAAATCCAAACACCGTCTCTCACACTGACCACGTAACTGGGTTTGAAATGAGAATTCCTCTCCCACCTGATTCAACTCAAACACCTGCAGTACTCTTACTGCGGTAGTCATTCTGGGGGGGAAAAAGGTGGTGAAAACAAGCAAAAAAAAAAAGAAGCCGTGCTATTGCTTTCTGACACAGAAACAGTCCAGATAAGCGGTAAAGATCATTGCGTCTCCCAGTAGCCAGAGTCCAACTCGACACAGTTAGGAACCTGAGCCTGTGGAAGGCGAGAGCCACGAGGAAGAGAGGCAATGAGGAACCAAAGCAACGATCAATCAGCTCAGAGTTCCTGTTGGTCCAGAGCAATATGTCTGAGTCAGAACGCGTGGATCAGTTGTCTGGAGGGGGTGAAGATGATGATGACGATGCTGTCTCTAGCTTACGAAGGCGGCGGCGCCTCAGCTCAGCAGCGTTGGGCTCCCCGTCCTCCTCCCCCACCACTCCTTCGTCCATCATGTCTGTTCTTTCCGTGTCCGAGGCAGTGGAAGTAGAGTCAGCTGGCTGAGAGGAGACAGTAGCTCCGTCCACCTGCTCAGCTGGAAATGGGAAAAAAATATTGAAACATTGAAAAATATTGAACATCCAAGGTTTCTGATTTAATCATCTTTGATTGTCTTCGTTGTACAGAGTTGATGTGAACCGTCAGTTTACTTACAGCTGGGAGAGTCCTTCTCCTGGCTGGGACTGTCTGTGCTACTGCCAGCTGCGGGGGAGGGAGCGGAGTTGTTCGTCCCACTGGCTTCTCCAGCTCTGCCCTCAGCCCGAGGAGGACTGTGGAGAACACAGCAGAACGACAATGAAGCATTCAACTGAAAATCATATTTTAGTTCAACTCTAAGCTTTCTTGTTTCAATCTTTTTAAACAGGTAAAAAATATTACACCTTTTATTTTATTAAAAAGTGGAACACACACCCTTAATTCTTAAAATAACGGAAGTCAAAACTTTAACAGCTCTAAATAATTAGGAAATACTGCAATAGCATGAGTAGGCTGTCTGCATTTAATGATCAGTTCAAGCTTTGTCAGAAGTTATGCGACTTCAACAAGAAAAGGCTGAGTTACGTGAGTGTGGCGACGGTGCTGAGGTAGTGGTGGATGTTGAGCATGGCGGCGTCCAGCAGGGTGTGGATGTTCTGGAGACACTGGAGCCTGGCCTCGAGGCCCCGTCGGCCTTCTGCCTCCAGCTCCCTCAGCTCCTCCTCTGACAGCCGGGACAGGGACGGAGGAGGAGGAGGCATTGATGACACTGGAGGACAGCAGAGCGAGCATGTGTTCGCTGTAGTTAATCATATTTATTTAACCTCAAGCTTAACTCCCAATAGCCAAGATCACTTTCAGATTACAGTCTTGAACCACTTCACACCATGATACGATATATGAGAGGCGTCCACTCTCTCCACTACTGGATACAGTCATGAACAGAAATGATGCACTCTGACAGAAAAAAAAGTGTTGTACATGTGGTGCGAAATGCCAGGGAGTTTCACACAGTGTGAACGGATAGTATGTTGCTATGGTAATGCTCAGCACTTCCTTAAACAAAAGCTGATAGAAGAAGTAAGACAATATTATCCCCTACATGACTCATCCACCTAAAATTGCACATTTGTTATTATTTCTATTCTTACAGAAACGTGACACGAGCCGGGTCACTCCACTTTCTTACTTCCTTGTCATTTTACTTATTTTCTGCGACAGAAGTCACCAAGCACATATTAATTTTAGTCTTCAAGACAGTGTGGAGTGTTTTGGCTTACCAAAGGGAGGAGGTGGTGGCATGGGCAGCCATGGTGCAGTGGGGAAGGGAGGAGGAGGGAAGGAGAAGGGGAAGCCCGGGATTGCTGATCCTGGAGCAGCAGCTGCTGCAGCGGCATCTGCAGTCGACGAGGTGGGCTGGCTGGTACCTGGTGAAACAAACACAACATTTTTGGTAGATGTCAAGCTATCCCAGAGTAGAAAATAAAAGAAAACAATACTATCTGTAACATTGGGACTGGTGAAGACATAGCTTTGGCAAACTGTTTCAGATACTTTCTTTTTGTGGTGTGGAAATTTGGGGTGGCTAATTTGTTGCAGGAGAGCATGAGATATCCTTACCAGCTGCCTGCGTGGCCTCTGTGCTGCTTTGCGGAGCATCAGTCGCACCAGGAGCTGCAGCGGCTGCAGCAGGAGGAGGCACTGCAGGGAAGGGACCCCAGAAGGGGAAGATGCCAGGAGGAAAGCCAGGTAACATGCCCGGGGCCACTGGAGAGGAAATGGAACAAAAGAGATCCTTACCAACCCTGGAAAAGGGTCCAAATATGTGTTTACCAGAGGACGCTTAAAATCATAATTAATATGCTCTGCAAAGTAGTCAACATGACCTGCAAGACTACTTGTTAATTTAGCAGGTAAAGTTTAATTTTCATTAAGTCCCATATAATGACCATATTGGACCAAGATTTGTGGACTAGCGTTAGGGTTTAAAATATTTAAACTAGTTTCTCAAAACTTAAAGCCACTTCATTTAAAAATGTGTGACTTTAAGACTGCACCATTTTTCACCAGGGTTATCTGATCTTACCTACACATGGTGGTTTCAAGCCCATGAATGGAAAAGTTTTTTCTAAGTGAAACAGTCCTGAGAGCACTAGGTACAAAGGTACATTATGTCTGTGAAACAGGTATATGTACCCAGGTGTAATATTACTCTCAGGTGTTGGAATGTGCAGTATTGCAGAAGTAGTTTCAAAGGCATTTTTTCCGCTCTGGTTTCCTCTTGTACAGTGGCTGTTTTACAGCTGAGCACATGCGTTCTGCACTGCCTATAATTTGGGTGTAGGTAGACTTCATTTCTATATGACAGGGGTTGTGTTCATGTGTGCTGGTTTTGACTCTCACCATTGGCAGGTGGGGCTGCGGGGGCGTTGGCGGGGGCTGCAGGAGCAGGGGGCGGGGCCTGGGCCGGGGCTGGAGTATGATTGTTATTAGACGCACGGAGGACGTCCATGCGACAGGTTGGACAGGTCTGCTGCCTCTGGAACCAGGAGCGCAGGCAGCTGTGAGGAGGAAAGGAGGGCAACATAACTTTATTTGAAGTACTACAAGAACAAACAAATTAAACACAATGCAATACCAAAGCTTCTTGTTTTAAGTCATGTTTAATTGGCCACACTGACTAGTTTACTGTTTAAACACTGGAACTATGTGTAACATCAGTTACTGTAGCTGCTGACCACGTCTGACATCTACATTGTTTTGTTTGTTTGCAGTCTAGAATCTTTCCTGCTGAATCAGACTGTTTACCGCAAGACTTACCTGGAGTGGAAAATGTGATTACAGGGTAGTTTCTTGGCTCCAGTGACCATTTCCTCTCGACAGATGATACAGACGTTGTCAGAGGCCTGCAGATCTTCAGGAGTAGCATCAGGGTATCTGAGCACAGGCAAAAATGAGAAGAGAAATGAACAGCAATTCTAGCCAGAGAACTTATTAGCTACGGTTTTATTCAGGCTTGTACTATACATCGACATTAACCGCTTGCAAATATGCCCAGCTAAAGATTACTAACAACACTGAATACTGTCCTGAAAGAGGAGCTCACAGAAAAACAACCAAACAACGTACGGCTCAACATCTAAAATATACTGATATACATCAGACAAATTATACGGGTTTGCTACAACCTGATTAAGAGCTTGTCAAAGTTACTGTGTAACAGTGAATGTTTTTTCCCTCAGCCTCTCAAAAACATTAACACTGAAGAGAGAATGGACATTCATTTGCATATATACCAGAGTCCATGTCATTAAATGAGGATTAAAATCCCCCTTGACCATGTTTTGTCTAACCGAATGATATATAAATTAATAAGAAAGACGCGCAGGGAATTAATGATTTTTACAAACATCACTCACAGTGTATTCATGTTGCGGATGGCTCTCCGAGACATTATAGCATCTGTTACAGCTTTCTTGAACTGCCTGAGAGAAAAAGGAAAACAACACCAAACTCAAAACACGTCTTAGATATGAAGTCAAAATATCCATCAATCACCAAACTCCTATTTCATAAAGTTTAACAATATTTAGACTTATAACAACACAACAAATAGAGAGGCACACAGCTGCTCACCTCATGGCCAGATACATTGGGCGAATGGCAAACAGGGGGAAGGTGTGGACCTTTATCATGATGGTCATGAAGGCAATGTACAGGAGCACTTTGATGAAACCTGGAATAAAATCAAATATTGTAGTACGGCTGCCACCATTTCGTCCTGAACTACACACACTTTGTCTAGAAGAAAATATTCCAGCATCACATTTTGAGCTACAGTACCTGTGAAGAGCTCAGTGTAGAGCATATAGACGGCCTTGTTGTCCCAGGGATTCTCACTCTGCAGGTCAATAGTGTGCAGAAGGTACTTGATGAAGGTCGTCAGCACCATGGTCAGCAGGATGGCATACTGAGGGGCACATAGAGAGGAGATATCTCATTGAGAACATTTGTGTCCGTTGTTGTGTGTGTGTATTAGCAAGTGTTATCTGCTGCAACCATGTGGGGACACGAGAACAAAGTGTGAAAAGGATTAAAGTAAGAAGTTGTGGTGAAGCAATGTGGGGTTTTATTTCCAACATGTCTTATCTGTTCTGCTAATATTATTATTATTATTATTATTGTATTATTTTAATTGCCTGATTTTATTTGCCCGAAATGTTTTAATCCTGGTTCAAACATGCAAAGCACTTTGTAACGTTGTTTTGAAAAGTTCTGTATAAATAAAGTTTATTATTACTGAAATTTATGATAGAAACCTTTCTTGTTATGTTTCATAAAAGAGAACAGACACTTACCACGTACTAACATCTCCAATGAGTCTTGACCACATTCATAAACTTGACTCGAGCAAAAATGAATTCAGCTTGAACTGAAGTATGACAAACCTCAAATCCAAAAACAAGCTGGACTGAGGCGCCTCGGGTGATGATGCTGTGACAGGCATGGTTGACAAACAGGAAGTCCAGGACACCCAGCAGTCCCATGAGAGCTGCACGAAATAAAGAACAACACTGAATAACAATTCTGTGAGGAGGTTACAGTACCTTCATGTAGAAGCTCTGTAGAAACGTAGAAAACAATACCTTTGTTTTTACCCAAAATAAACAAGTACATTCAGTATTTAAAGACGTATTTGATGGACAGTTATTTTAAAACTTTAATAGCTACTGGGCCTGATTCTGGAAATCAAACTGGGGCTCCATTAAACTGAGGTGCACCTGGCCTCATGTGCAAACGGTCATGATTTGCATACAGTTTCAGAAGTAGAATCAATAGAACAGAAAGTGATGGAGACAGAAGTCAAAGATTAAAAAAAAAAGCCAACACGGAAGGGCGGGAAGAATTACGTGGCTAATGACATGTACTTACATAATACTCTCATGTGAAAGACCCAGGATATGTTAGGACTCCGCTCCATCTGACAGAAAAAGGATTAAAAAGAAATGAACATTATTTACATGTTACTTAAAACATGCACAGTCACACATGTCTATTTAATCAATGAATCATTGAATTGTGATACTGTATGGCACAGTAAGGGCCCTTTACACTGAAACTGTAACTGAATTATCAAATAACAATGTTTATTCAACTCTGGTATGCAACCTTGGCCACACACCATCTGTCTCATCCTTTGTCCCATGTTTCCTTTCTACCTTTAAACAATGTGCTGTATACACTGTATACTGTGTACTACGTAAGACGAGGAAGTTGTTTCTCTCTCATCACTCACAAAGTCCACCCGGTCCTCAGCCAGCCAGTGGAAGCACTTAAGGAAGAGCAGGAGGGTGAAGAGGGCGACGAAGCGAGGGGAGAAGTCGTCCCTGAACACAGTGAAAGCCAGGCACGTCTCGGTCACCGCATACCAGGAGCGCTCAATGAGATGCTGACGGTGGAGGGGAAAGACACGGGAATGCACATAAACAAAGAGGCTTATTAGATACATTGTTGTCATTTACAACTGAATGTGTGTTATGATGAGTCAAGTGAGTCATATATACTGTGTGTGTGCGTGTATATATATATATATATATATATATATGTATATATATATAAAAAACTCTACCTCCATTTCTGCAGCCCTTAGTTGTCCGAAGAAGACCTTCCTCATGAACTTTCCCAGCAGAAACACCAACACAAAGGCCTGAATGTACAAAACCTGACACCAGAAACAAAACAGAAACGAAAAGCTGATTTGTCACAACGGCACCGATGTGGAAATGTTGTCAAATTTAAAAGATATCAATATGTGGAAAATATTCAAATATCTTCAACCAAATCCAAGATTTGACTTCACTTCAGCACTGCTCTTACCGCCATGCTGGGGCTGCTCTTGGTGAGGTAGACCACAGTCGGGTAGAACTGGTGTTTGAGGAAGTAAGCATGTGCCACCACGGCCCCAGTCAGTGCCAGACTGGTGGCAGTCACCAAGGCTGCTCGAACCATTTTGGACTCAGCTACAGATACTGTGAGGGGAACAGATGAGGGGAGAAAAGAAGAAGAAAAAGGTTGTTGCGTGTGAAAGACTGATGTAGCGGAGAAACATGCAAATAAAGGGATAATTTCTGCAAGTTATCTCTCTGCTATGTCATCCCAGGACGCCTAACCTTTTTGGAGGTTAAAAAATAAGTATATAATAAATATAAAATATGAATCAAAACGATATCATCTGGATATATGGGGGATTTATGGAGCATTAGTATGCAGTATCCTTTGGGTCTCTTCTTCTACGTTTGTAATGGTTATTTAAAGAGCGTCTGAACTGAAAAATAACTGAAAAATACATCAGCCGTTTAAAATCCAACCACAACTTAACGGCAAAAGTTTATTTTTGTTACTGCTCACATTGCTGCTTTCTGAATAGTTATGCATTAACTGTGTTAAAGGCATTCAAACAACAAACCAGAACAAACACCAAAACGCTCAAGACTGGTGTCAACACATCCATAGGGCCATTTCCAGAAAATGAGTCAAATATGAGTACCAGCTATATCTTTATATACAAATGCCAATCACTAGTGTTTCATTTGTTAATGAAAAAGGCCTTTCCTGTACCAATTACTTGTCTTTTTGCTGATTAGCACAATATACTATCAACAAAAATGGTCCAGTACAGTTCATATCTTCATTACAGGATGTCTTAGACACTGGATTTTGACAAAACCTGGAGAAATTGTGCATCTCACTAAGACAACATGGCATTTTCATAAATGACCCTGTTCGGCCCATGGCCAGATTTACATTGCTTAGTCCATGTATGCATCGTGTCCCATATCTCGGACAACACTGATGTAATTCTGACTGAACATGTGGAAACCTCACTAATGCAAAGTACCGTAGTAAACTCAAAAGACTGGCTCCAGTGGAAGCAATGCAGTTCAAAATAAGACAGTATTTTTGTTACTGATTGGGGCAGCATATTTGTAGGGATCAACATGTTTACTGTTGCCCTGTGTTTCAAACAAACAGTGTAAGGAGTTCCTCCAGGGTTTTACTTTACTCACACTTGCTCTCAAGTGTTAACTACACACGGTTAAATAACAAAAAGCCGGGCTAGGGCTGTTTGAATAACATCTGGTGAGAAAACACAGAGCTGTCAACCTGCCAGGTGAACTAAAGTGTTCAGTCTCAAGTCTCAATCCTTACTATAAATAATTTTAATGAGTTTTCAGTTAAAGGAAATATATATAACTTTTACCACTTTAGCTAAAACAACTGATGTATGATTGACTCCAACTGATAATACAGCATGAATTTACCATAAATCACAGCTGGAGTGTGAGGTGAACATGGTTTTTATTAGTCCAGAGAACAGGACACAGTGTAACATCCATCAATGCAGGTGAAATGTTCAAAATGAAACTGTTCCTTGCTTCATTTCATTTTCACTTGCATAGATGTTAAGCAGTTAAGTGCACTTGTTAGCATTGTGTACACTCTCACTATTGCAGCTACTGCATCACTCCCTCCTATGCTACATTTCTCACATTGAAAGCAAAACAATAAACTAGCTACCCTCTTATTACCGCTTATATTAGAGCAAACACCAACATTTACCGTCCCAGAGAAGAGGCAGCTCTTTTAGCTAACTTAGCTCGCTAACATTAAAGCTAATATGGTCAAATGAAGTCTCAGAAAACCGACCAACCTTGTGAGACCTTTCCAAGAGAGAGAGAAAGAAACTTAAGCTAGAGAGCTAGCTACACACTTCTCACACAGCTGAGTAAGTATTTGTTAGTATTAGTAACGTTACTTTACTCCAGAGACTACCTAACTGTCCAAGACAGGTAATTAGGTTAGTTAGCTGGTGTTAGCTAACGTTAGCTAGCTAGCTACTAACGTTACAGCTGTCAGTACTCTGCGGTACTCACCGACTCGATGTCTGCGGAAGACTCGCTCCTTGGTTAACTTGACGGATGTCTCCTTGCCTGCTAAAATCTCTATATTCTTACCAGCTACTCCATTTCGATGGTTTCGCAGCAGCCTCCCTATAATATTTATTATCCTCGCCCCTGTTCGTCTGGCTACGTGTTTATCTTTGGCTTGTTCCTTGGGAGCCACCTCACATCCGGCTGCTACGGTAATTTCACGCAAGAGCAATTTCAGACATCACCGACACGTTGCCCGTTTTCTGTCAGTTACCTGGTGTAAAAGAGCAGTTAGAAAGAGACTTTGTCTTAAATCTTTAGCAAAGACTTAATAATTGCGTTTAATCGCCCTTTTTCTGAGTTGTATTTGTAAATGTAATGTGATTGCATTTGTACATGTAAACCTTTTAGGAGATTTACGGTAAATACCAACAGCGTGGACCAATAGGAAGTTGTCAGGGTGGTTCTGATACTGCTGCTAGAGATGTGTTTCAGTATCTGATGTATTAGAAGTAATTTATCATTTAATATCTGCTGGTCAAGGTCTGGTCTTTACACCAGAAACTGTTTGTCATTAATAATGTAAATGAATTAATTAATTTAGCATATCCAGAAGTGATAAATAAAGGGCAACTGGACTTGCTGCAGACTCTTGAACGTGTTTCGCCTCTCATCCAAAGGCTTCTTCAGTCCCTCAGTATTTTAGCATATTAAAGCTCCGACGGTGGCTTTCTGAAACATGCATTTTATATTTGGATTAGGATTACTTCTCACTTAAAAGAAGTTAAAAAAACCCCATCAATTTCAACTTACTTGACAAACCAACAGAAGCAGAAAAAGAGAACATTCAAAATGCTTATGAAAAACAATGTTTCATACATTAAGATAGCAACAAACAACATGCATCCCCCACTAAATTTAAGAAAAGTGCATGGGCATTAATTGGTAATTAACCCAAAGCTGATGTTAAAATGACTCAAAGGAAAATATCACAACTACAGTGTCTGTTGGGCTCTATTACACACAATATGATGGCATCATGCAGTTAGGCTTACTCTGATCTGCTGTATAATGTATGTTAGAGTGGTATGACTCTGTTTCCCTTTGTTTACAGAATATAATCAAACATTTTATCTATTTATATTTACTTAGAGACAAAGCAGTTTATCACAGAACTTGAAATCCTCCACACAGCAGTATCATCTCATTTGAATAAGAGCAGCTGCTGCTCCTAAAACTCAGTCCCATCCAGCAGTGACGTGACTGTTTTGCCTTTCATGATCAGGTTTTCCATTGCAACCAACAAATGTGTTTTTAATTAAATGTTTATTTGAATATCATAAAGAACGTTGTTATTGTGAGCCACAGTGGATTTACTGATACTCTGAAAGCTTTACAGCAAACAGAAACAAGCTGTAGGCTTCATGTACTCAACATTTCAGCCATTAAAATTCACCATTGTTGTCCTTGTTTGCTGTGGCGCTTTTATGGGGTTGTCATGGCGACGTAGATATTTTAAAGCTGATCACAGTGTTGTCTGATTGTAATTTAAAATATACATCTAATACCAGCTATTCAAACAAATATAATCATAGATAAACAGATATTCAATGGAGAAAATTGGGTGGTGATGTGTTGGAAATCTATCATCAGTCGTTCATTAACAGAATCAATCTCCATGTTTACATCTGTACGCCTGCCTGGTATTATTGTTGTTACTGTTGATCAAACACAGCTCATGTATATTAACATGTATTTTCTCCTCGTTTGCATCTTGCCAATTCTTACTAAACCCTAAAAAGAACAGACAAAATAAACAATCATTGTTACCAAATAACCTGTTTATTTCATTGAGCTAGTGAAGTCAATTATCTATCAACATAATGCCTTGGTACCCACGCCAAAATTTTAATATGCCTCCGCAAAATCCATGAGTGCACAATATTGTTAATACAGTGAGTATGGAAAATACAGTCACTCTTACTTGCACTCGAGAGTACAAACAAGAATCAATAATGATGATGTCCATTGTCTGATTATATCATAAATGACTACTTCTATTGCAATAGATGTAACATTCACAATGTTGTTAGCTTATGGCATGTTAAACTTGTTCAGTGATTGATCTCCCATATCAAAAACTATCAGGTTGGCATACATAACCTTCTCTTAAAGGCAGTAAGCTCAGTGTTCATTTCTAGCAGTAGAGACTATAAAAAGAAAGCATTTGTTATATCTGAGCCTAATGGTAAACATAATTGTGTCTATATCTTAAATTGTAAATATCTGACATTGAGACAACAATGTAAGAAAAGTATTCAGTAAAATTCCAATTTGTCTGTCGGACATAAGGCAGAGTAGTGAAACAGTTCTGCTTCATTAAAAACTACACGTACAGAGAAATAAAAACATTTGAGAAAACAATAAAACTTGATGCAAAAGTTAACATCTGACAGATTCAAGCTTGACAATGGAGCCCTCAATTCTTGCAGGTGTTGTAGCATTGTCAAGCAGTAGTGTGTCCGTGTCGTTACTGCTACTTGGGTATTCCTTATTCCTCTCTTTCTCCAGGTATTTGCTTGTAACGTTACTCTGTTTCAGCAACTGATTCCGGCTGCTGCTGCTGCTGTTGTTGTTGTTTAATTTCCAGCCAGAGTTCAATATCCCTTCCCAAAGTTAAGTGTAAACAGTTCAGTCATTAAGACCACCTTAAATTATAAATCACTGAGGGGGAGTAAAGAAAAGTTTAAAAAA
>NTHP01000122.1:671881-692497 GCA_003416845.1 Oplegnathus fasciatus | reverse complement strand
AAAAAAAAAGTAGAAAGGATCTCCCAAGCTCCTACAAGTCCATCATTAGGACACAGAGGAGATTGGGTTGAGAGGCGAACCCATTTGTGTTAGCACCTTGTCCAGCCACTGGAGGGGCCCATGCAGGTGCACCTCGATCCAGCAGGGGGTGCTAGTGACGTCCTGTCGGTGATACTCCGCTCCCCAGCCCTGTGAGGAGGCAGAACAAATTAAACAAAGACAGTGATAATGATGCTGTTTGCCTCTTGTTAAGAGAAAGGATGAGACATGTATAGCTGCTTTATGTTCTCCCTTCTAGTTAGTTAATGAAGGCCTTACCTTGACGAAGCTCATCCTAATGGTACACATCTTGGTAAGCTCATAGACGGCCTCAAAGCCGTGGTTGACTGATTGGGCCAGAAGCTGAGCAAACTCCTGGTTGTTGAAAATCTTGAGGCTACATCCACTGGGGATCTTGCAGACAGTGGTGGGGTGGAAGCCGTGGTGGTAATTACAGTTACGGCTCTGGACAAAAATGCTGGTGTCACTGAGGCACTCTGCGTACACCTCCCCACCCACATAGTACAGGTGCACTCCTGGTCAACAGAGACAGACAACTGATGGTCAGGACATTCAAACCGCAAGAACAAAATTTGCACCTAATCAACCTGCCTCTTCTGCTGTGTGTGTCTGCTGGTCGTACCTTTGCCGATGTGTCTGCGGGTGTTCTCGATTGTCGAGTTGCGGTTGACGTTGGACAGCAGTCCGAGGCAGAAGCGGTTCTTGTTGTTTGAAGGGTCAGTGAAGCCATCCACCAGCACATTGGTCAACGAGGCGTGGTAAGCCTCACCTACACGATTGTTGAGTTCATAGTAGACAATAGAGCACCAGTGACTCGGCTCTTCGTACTCCACTGGTTGCACATCTGGGAAATTGCAGGTCGGATAAAAACATGCGAGTCATAAAGTTAGCTAGTCATCAGACACAAAAATCTTCTGGAAGACCTTGATTAAGATGCATCTTAGAAAGCAATGTTTTTTTGTTACAGTTCAAACAAAACTGAACATAAAAGCATACATTATATTAACACTTAAAGCCTTGCAAGACCACTGGGACAGGATTCAGGGTAGTTAACAAGAGCCACCTGAGCGAAGCAGCCCGTTAACTGCACTCATTGTTTACATATCAAATCAGTTACATGGAGGCAGCCTACCCTACAGTCTGAATAGAAACCTTACTGGCTTACATTGCTAGTTTGCTAGCAAGATCTCAAACTGGATTGAACAGTTTTTAATTCTGTTTTCTTTGTAAATAGAGGCTTCAAATTAAGACTGTGTGTCGGTGTTGGATTTTAAACACATCTAAAACAGCTTTGCAAATTTTAATGAAGGAAAAAAACAACAACTTAAAATACAATAAATATTTGGTAAGTGGTAAAAAAAAAAATGTGATGCGGACATTCTTGTCCCTACAAACTTTCAGACATGGAAATGAGCAAATGTTCATACAGACCAAAGTACAAGCTGCATTAAAATGTAGCTCCTCATTCATTTCAATGAGACCACTGTAGTGGTATAGCGTGAATGCCACCAGAGTACTTCAGCACAAGAAACACAAAACAGGGCAGTCCAACGAAAAAGCTGGTCTGGTTTATTGCAATTTACCAGAGTAGTCAAATCGTGCCTCAGTGGAGTATACTGTAAGCTGCCTGTCTTGGATTTTCATAAGCCTTCAAACTTCCTGGTTGGCATTTCATCCTTTCCCCATTGGGTATTTTTTTTGGCGTAGTGCTATTGTCAGTCTAAATGTGTGAACTCCTCACCTCCTCTGGCCATGTTCTGCGGCACCAGGCTGCTGCTTGTTTCCATGGACTGGCTCTCCTGGCCCTGCTGCTCATCAGGGGGCATGTAGGCTGGGGGTGGGGTGTCAGCTGAGACATTAAGAGACCAGTTAGTGAGGATGAGACCAGTTGCTGCTGCTGGCAAACAGTCTTACACACAAACACACACTCCCTCGACTCGGACAATCATCACAGGATCTGTACCCCGGAAATGGTGTCAGATTTCACATATCCCTCACTTGCTAAGCCACATGCTAACCCATTCCCGACAGAGATGCAATATGAGCTTTCCGAGCCCATATTGAGGCACACAGGAAAAAACAATGCAGAAAACCTCCACTTAGATTGCAGCGAGGAAATTACAGCGATTTGGATGCTTGTGCGTGTAGACAATGACTATCAGGGCTTTTCAGCACAAATAAGCTCAAATCCTAAAATCCTAAATTGCTATTAAAAACTTTTTCTGCCTGACTGCCTGCAGCCATCTGATGCGTCAGCAGATCTGGAGCAGAATAGAGCACTAGTCACCAGAAACACACAGCAGCAGTAACATCCACACACAAACACAAGTATAATCTGAATAGTCAGAAGGGTATTTCTCCAATATACCAACACTACTGAACAACACAGAAAGGAATGTCTCTGTTAAGTGCTATTTCTTCATGTCGGATGCATCTGTTCTGTCTCCAGTCAGTAACAATGACACAGAAAGGCTGCCTGGTCCACTGAGTTAGTGCCTTGACAGCAGCCAGCAGCCCTGGCTCTGGTGGACACTGCTTAGCTGGCATTTCCTTTGTTCTCATTTAGGGGTGTAGCTTGATTTGGATGAATATAATAACTTGACCTGGTTAGAGTACTGTTGAGAACCTTTTTCACTGCGTAGTGATGAAGTGTATTGTGCATGGGTTTAAAGTATGCAAGTAGTAAGTATAAAGTTGTAATTATATGTTATTTTTGTAGACAATTCACTAAGTCAGTGCTTCAATGTATTGCACCCAACCTGTCTCTAGACTGGGAGTTCTGTAAGTGATACGAATATTAAAATGGATTTACCTGGATCTTGGTGAATGTCTGTTAATTGTAAACAACACTAACATTTTTTTCATTACATTACACAACCTAAAAAACAAAAAAATCACCAGAGACTAGTGTTTATTAACAGTTAGCCTCGTGTTGGCTACATGACAGCGACAATCGAGAAAAACACAATGGTTTGGCATCTTGCCCAGGGTCAGGTACTCGAGTATATTTGGCGTACCTGGCAGTTGGAATGGACTGGAGGGCCCCGAGCTGGCAGGAGAGTTTGGATAAGTACCACTGCTGGCTGGAGAAGGGGGATACGGAGAGTTGGGAGAGATGGGAAAAGAACCACTTCCACCTCCTCCACTGCCGCCGCCACCGCTGCTGCTGCCGCCCCCGCTGTGTGGCTGCTGGAAGGACTCTGGAAAGGTGGCGTTCAGGGGCATGTGCGGCTCGTTGTGGGTGAGATTGCGGAACTGTACCAGCAAGCTGTGCTGTGGGTTGAACTCGCTGTGCCGTGGTACCAGGACAGGAGGGAGCACTGGACAGTGGAACAAGGAAGGCGTTAATGAAGCACACAGTCAGGGGAAGAAAGGTATTTTCTTATCATTTAGAAAACTAATTGATATATGCTAGGAGCCCATATCTAACACATGACTTTCACCAGAAAACCTGCTTGAAGTATGGCTTTTATTATGCTTCAATGCTTTTCCTTGTTAATAATGTATCCTTTCCATTATTAACAAGGAAATGCAGCCAATGCTGGAAAGAGAAGCCCTTGATGGGCCTGCTCTTGGAAAAGTAGCCGTAGTGCACATGCGAGATGTGTAACACTAGGGCTGCGACTACCAATTATATTCTTGATTTATCATTTGACCTGTAAAATGTCAGAAAAACTGAATCCCAAGTTGATGTCTTATTTCATTCAACCAGCAGTATAAAAAAGAAAGATATTTAAAACGATATAAAACAAAAATACACATACAATCCCGACCTATGTCTCGAAACAGCTTCACTGAATATACAAAGCGCTGCTTGACACCTTCAATCCTGCATTCCTCTAAAGCCCCTTTAGACCTTGGTTAAGATATAACCATAGAGGACATCCATATTTATTTTCATTTTCAACTTTGTCAAAAGGATAATGTGCGTTTCCCCAGCCTTGATTTTCATCTCCTCACTGACTTAAAGCGTCATGGCTCCAAGGCTGTCCCTCCTAACTACACTGAGCTTTGCTTTAAATGATATGACGTGCAGTCTCTCCTGGCTGACATGTGATCCATATCCTTGAACTGGTCAATACAGAACTGGCAATCCCAAACCAGCCTGGTGTCAGAGGGGCTGTCCCCTCAGGGTCATTCGTGAGTGCATATGATGCAGTGTGTGATTGACAGAGAGCAAGAGAAAGAGGGGCTAGTGATGAGAAAGTGCTGGGAGTTTAGTCTGAGTGGTTTATGCATTTAGTAAGCCACTCTCTGATGCCACACCCCATCTGGAGTGCCTGAGGCATATAATCTAATAAGACTCCAAAAGAGCTAGTGATATTGATTTTCTGCGAAATGGAGGGGGCGGGTGAACAGGCCTGTGTGATGACAGCCTCCTGACCTTTGTGGATTTGTTTACCAGCTCCACAGTTCACTCAGAGCTCGAGCTAAGGGATGTGCACAGATCTACACTGGTCTATTCTGTCTCATATTTGCTGCTATCCAGTAATAAAACAAAACAAAACTCGGATGCCATTTTTCAGTTGTATGTGTTATAGACATTACAAACTAGCAGATCTGGTAATGACTGTGTCTTATGGAACATCTTTTTCTAAAGCCAGAAGAAGCAAATTTGGAAAGAATGTGAATGGGAACAATTATGCCATTAATATTACATATCTAGAGATCTGAAATGTAGTTAAGAGTAAGTGTAAAACATTAACTTTCCATTAAAAAAATATCCTGAAGTCAAGTCCATATTCTTTGACTACCCTAGTTGAAGAAAGCATGGGTACCTACCAGGACTTTCCACTCGCTTGTAGTGATATGGGTTGATGCAGACCTCCTTCTGTTTGGAGCCAAACGGGTACTCGCACACCTCCAGGGGCTTGAGCTCGTGGTGGGACTGGAGGTCTGGCCAGCGCCACACTCTGCAGTAGATTACATGAGGCAGACCTTTCCTGTGGGAAACCTGTAGCCGGCCGTCCAGTGATCTTGGAATGGTAACACACTTGCTGGGCTGCCCGGGGCAGCTCAGAGCTTTCTCCAGGTCCTCCATGGCGCCTTTCTTCTTCTTCAGCTTTTTCACCAGCGCATCCACTGCCTTTTCTGCCCATTTCTCCTCCTCGTCTCCCTGCTTCCAGCCGAGCAGGCGCTTGACTGCTGGGCTTGTGAAGGAGAAGAGACTGGACATGGAGGTCATGCTGGAGGCTGTAGTGTAGATAAAAGGGAGGACTCACTCCAGGAGGACCCAAGGATGTCTACAAGTCCCCTGCTGATGATCTCCAACTAGCGTTAGTAGCCTAAAATGGTGTATGAACGTGTGGTCAACAAGAGAAACCACTTGAGTGCGTGTGAGAGTATGAGAGGCCAACAGAGATGAGGGGTGGGGTAGGGGAGAGGAGGCTTTAGCCTTGTCTGACCAAGGACAGGAAGCAGGGGAGGGAGGGGAGTCAGCAAGCAGGACGCAGCTGCTGCTGCTCAGGAAGGGCCCTGCAGCAAGCTGTCCGGAGCTGGGTCACCACCACTGATGGAGGGAGGGGGTGCAGACTGCAGGAGCTGAGATCAGGACCTCTGTCGAACTGACACGCTGCAGCAGGTCTCACCGGTGCAAGTTGACAGGCTAAGAAATAAGGAAGTTGACTACTTCTCAACAACAACTCCCAGCTCCTCTTCGGGTTGACGTCTCCAACCAGTGCACCGTCAGTGTTCTACTCCACCAGCCTTCTGCAAAACAGAAAAGAGAGCAGATACATGTAAAGATCAGCAACACACTCATCTGTTTGGCATTACATATAGAAATAAACAAGCAAGCATTCCTAACATTAAATAAATAATATCACAATTAAAATATGTTTTAAAAATCCAATTAGGAATAAAGTCTGAATCTCAGCACAGCATGTGACAAACACTACTCTCAATCAAAAGGAAGATCAAAAAGCCCTTTTGACCCCTTTTTGACACGTCATTTCCATAGAGACTCAGTCTTGTGGAAACTTGGATGATGCAATTATCTGATAAGTGTTGAATGTAGAACTTGCAGACAGTCCCGCATATGAAAAGACAAACGTGAGGAGAAACACTCTAACAGCCAAACAAACAGCCCCACCAACATGTAAAACTGGCAAGTTAGTGTACCAGATAGCATCTAAATTGATAACAATATTTATTCTGCAACATGAGATGCTGTGGTGTCAAAATGTGGAATGGATACTTTCAAACATACAGTTAGTTAAACTGCGAGTGATTAGTATATTAAAGTCAAGTAACTGGCAAAAAAAAGTTATCTCAAGGTACTTGGGATGTAACTGTTTCACATGACTATTCTTATAATGCCATAATGAACACAATCCATATTTTTTGGTCAGCATATTTAGACTATATACTAGTTATTTTTAACTATGTTCAGAGCAGGTAAAAAGATGCTTAAAGTATGGGCAGAAACAACATATCCACTTCCTTTGTCTGAGCATGTGCACAGTAAACATCAGAAAACGAAGAAAGAAAAGTTGTGGATGCCAGCAGAGATGTGAGCAGCACCTTAAAAATTACAGTCTAGTTCTATTAAATAATACGTACAGCTGTTTGTGAATGCTGTCATGGCAAAAGAGACAACTTATCAGGCAATAAGTTTGTCTGCCACCAGACAGGAAAATAAAATGACTAATCTGTCAAAGTCTGCTCCTCTTATTTGCAATACGTTGACAATATTGATGGATATAAATCATTAAAAGGTTAAAAGTATGAGTCATTTCTGTATTGCACAATCAGAAGTCACAAAAAAAACCTAATACTGAATCACAACCTGATGTAGAGATACTGTTTCAAACAGTCTACACTAATGAAAGAAAGCATGCTGTGATATGAAACACTTCAGTCCATATCATGCACCCGCAGCAAGCAGACAGTCAAACACATGCAGCCTGCAGTAGTAGCAGCAGCTGTTTGGGGGCTTGTGAAAACGGCCTTAGTCAAAAAGGATGTGACCACAAAGAGCTGCTTCCTCCCTCATCCCATCTCTGCCCCGATCCCTCCCTCCCAGCACACAGCTGTCCAACAGCACTGCACCCACTTCCACTGCTCATTGTTCTACATGCACATGAAAGCGGAGGGAAACCTCCTAAAGAGGAACATGTAGGCATACACAAAAATCATCAGCCTGAGTTTGTCTGAACTTCACCAGACTATGTTCCAGCAGCTGTTTCCACATACCCTGATCAGTCAGAGATCTGGATGCAGCTAGGCCTCTTTTAGACTGGATCAGCAGTGATTCATCAGTGCATTGCAGAGGGTGAGCAATGACAAGTGACGGATTTCAACATAAGGACAAGTCCAATCTTCCTGAAACAAGCAGAAACATAATGTTTGATGAACATGACGTAGATACAACTTGCCTGAATGGACAACTGTAACTGTAACACTGATTCGAATCTGAATGACTAACCCTCCAGATTAAGCTGATCATCTCTACAAACTGATAACAGTTCACACTGATAGCTCTTTGTGTTTTCACCATCAAAGGGATGAACATTTTTGAAAGGGGGTTGTGGGGGGAGAAGTGAAGCTCCTGATTTACTGATCATTCCCTAAACGAACTGTAACCATGATGAAAGACGGTCTATCTTACAAAAATGATCAGTGGTTCCTCCTCAGAGTTACTGAGCATATGGGTGAAAGACATTTACAACAAGCAGTATGACGTACATATTATGTACGTTGGAAAAAAGCAGTCCCAAGAATTCTCCACATTGTACCATTACATCCTTGGTATTTGTATATGACTACTGTCCAAAAGAGGGGCCATTTTTCTAATTTTCCATGCACAATGTTAATATATTTTAACAGTTCAAGGCACAGGATACGTCTAACTGAGGATAACATGCGAGGAGACTGTGAATCTCTTTGCTAACCACTCCATACAAATTGGAAAAGAAGCAAAGTGGAGGTGGTAAACAATAAAAAAAAACATCGAACACGCTGTTACATGGGCCTGCATAAGCATTTGTTTATCACAGTTTGGTCTCTTCCGAGTTTAACCAAAGAGTAACGCTGTCATTCTTACTTTAACAAGGTCTACAAACACATTGGACAACTCGAGAATAATACTCTGCTTTACTGCGTGAAATCTGTGTGAAATGCTTGACAAGTATGAAGTAACAGGGAACAGACAATATGGAAGAACGAGTCGGTGAGTAGTGAGCACCCCCCACCCAGAGAAAGAGAGAAAAGGGATTCAGAAAGACGCATCTAACGTTACACAAACCCCCAAACAGCAGTAAAAATAGCTTTTAATGCTGCTCTAACTTAATTGTGCCACGAAAATACACTGTTATAATATAATACTTTATTATTTCAGTGGCATTAGCCAACCATGGCATGTAGCAAGCTAATGTAAGTAACCTCGAGAACTTGCTAACTAGCTTAGCTAACGTTAACAGAACACAACTTGTTTAGCTTAAACTTGTAGTCTCATAACAACTATCACCATTAGTTTAAAAGTGTTAACGTTTCATAGCATCGTCTCCTCTTTAAAAATACAACTTTAAGAGCCACAGTTTTCTACCTCTTAGCGGTTAGCCTGAGTTACTTCACCCTTCCTCCTCTTCCTCCATTCCAGAAACTTTTAGAACTTCTGAGGCTAAGCTAAGCTAGCTGTTAGCCCAGCCCTCCGAGGGAGAGCGGCGAGCCTCTGCCCAGCGCACCCTGCTGATGTAGCTCACCGGAGTTCAGCTCTACTCTTTTAATTCAACTATTAAACAACCGCTGAGTCACATACCTTCTAACAGTGGTCGTAAGCCATGGTAATGAGTTTTCCTGTAACGTTTAAGCGGTACTTCCTACTTTCTTAAAGGGGTTTTCTCTCGTTTTCCACCGCTTCTTCCCTCCGTCTCCCCCGTGCCATGTCCTCCAGGTCCTGGACACAAGTAGACTGGAGAGGCGGAGTGCATATCACTCCGCTTCCCTCACAAACTAGTGCTCGCTTTGGGGTTGCAGCTGAGTTGAATTTGGTTGCTTATCGCCTAAAACATGCTGCCATAACATGAACTATAACAGCTGTTACACTCGGTTGCAAAAGCAGCGGATTCAGTGGTTAACTTTGCAAAACATTCATTCGCTTTTCTTGCGCACAGATAAGAGAGTGCTGCGAGTGAGCAAACTTTTTCCGCCTTTGACAGTTGTAGCTACATTATCACGGTCATAAACGTCATATATAACACCATCACCTGTAACTGTAACAAAATAAACACAATAACTGGTGTGTTTTAACACGTTTGTGAAGTTGGGACTCTTACGGTGGTCGTGCTGCGGCTCTGGGACGTCTCACAAGTTGCTGGCTCCACTCAGTCTGGAGCTCTGCGGTCTGTTGTGTATTGTTGTCCTTTGTAGTCCGTTGATCGAAGCTCCAGCAGTCCCCGCGATGTTAATCCGTTTAATTTTAATTAAATGCACTAATAATTACTACCCCACACCCATTTCCGTAGATGAACCGCTACTCTCGGGCAGGATAACGCTGGGAGTGCGGATTCTTCATTCAGAATTCATTCCACATTAAATGCAGTGTCCATGTTCAACCACTGGTGGGCAACCTACACCCAGGTTTGAGCTGTCCAAGTATATTTACAACATCTCAATTTACTGGCATTTCATTGAATAACTGTATTTTCTATTTTCTTTTTTTGTTTTGTTAATAACACTGTATTTTCTCTTGATTCCTTCCACAAGGTGTTTACCTCACCCATCTCATGCAGGCAGAGGTGTAATATTAGTGGTAATGTGGCTAAACAAGACCTCCATTTATAGGTTACAGTATTCTATTGTATTTTTTTTTATTACTTGTATAATTTTTATTTTTGCACAATTTAAAATACACAAAATGACAAAGATAACAAATAAGATACAGTGCAGGAAGAAGCAGAAAACCCAGTGGGCTTATTTGAAGCCTCCCCCTAAATAATGTTAAAATTTCACCATGTTATATAGAACACAAAATGAACCCACAGAAAATAATACGACAACATACAATTTATGGCAAGCTAATAATAACAAAAATATATACAATAACAACAACCATACCTTCACAAAAGTCTTAAGGCCTGGCTTTTGAAAAATCAGACGTGAACATTTTTAATCTACAAATTACACAGCTAACTATATTATTATTGCTGTTATTAATGACTACCTTGCTGCCAACTTGTCCCATGTCCTTTGCCCGTTGCCTGATGGTCACCTTTGCATGGCTTGGGTATGTATAGCGTATTTACTAGTACTTTATTAACAATGTGGTATGATCTTCTACAGTTGTGTCTAACAACTCTGTGCTGCATGGCTGATGTGTCAGGTGTATAATGTCACCATTTTACAAACTAAAAATTCTTCAACATCTTATCAAGCACAACCTTATGATTGTCGTATTTTACCTATGTCTTATTTCTTATTGTTGCTCTGTATGTCTGTGTGTGTGCCGTTCCCTGTTGCTCTGCACTGTCTTGAGATTGCTTATTTCTGTTGCCGTTGCTGTTTTTATGGTGTCTTGTTGTCTTCTGTATATAAATTTCAACCATCACCTTATTGGTCTCAAACATCGCGCCAAAGGACTACAGTTGAAAATTAGCCAGTTGGCTAACACTGGCACATTTACAGAAATGTTAATTAATGTGTGTTGTCCTTATAACTAAAGAAATAGAAACAACAACAACAATAATAGAGAACTAACTACTAGTGTTAAATGCACCTCATAAATAAAAACACATATTTGAGAAATACTGATGTCATAAATAGTAATGGAATTTAATTCTTTTCATAAGCCATCACTCTATAGATTTAAATGATTCTTTACAAGCAATATAGTTTGTGAGATGTAAGACAACCATAAAATCTTACATACATGTACTCATGTTTACTGCAACACTCATTTTCTACATGCCTATTCATGCAATTATTCTGTGACTTTCATTCTCACTGTCCATGCTTATTAAACCTGTGTAGGAGCCTTGCCTAGTGACATTTTCATCCTACAGATATACATGTATGTACTGTATGTATGTACTTCATTGTTAAAAGATGGACACTATTCTGCCGATATTAGGTAGCTTTACTGTTTACTGCATGTCAGGCTGAGTTTGATGGAAAGAACTGATGCTTTTCTGCTCACTGAATTGTTCATCATTATGAACACTGAGCATCCGTGACCTTTACTAGATCAATGTGGATCACACAGTCTGAGGTCATCTGACTATGTGTCATATTTATGATATCAGCTATTACAGGAAAAAGTTTCAAAGGATGTCTTAGGTACCAGTTTATTTTGAAGCTGGATTCACTGCAATCAAGGAAAACCCAAAGTGCTACAAGAAACATTACATCCTGTCGTAAATAATCACCAAAATATTGTTTCAATAAGAGGAATCCTTCACTGGGTGTATGTGCTTTATACGCTGGCCATGAGAGCCAGGTGTCTATTGAGCCTATCATCACACTCAAAAAGTTTACATCTCTGCCTCATTACAGTCGCCTCTGGAGGTCGACAGAAATGTTGTGTTCAAATATAACCAGTGGAAGAATTGATTAGATGCTATTTTTATAACATAACAGGAGAGGCTGTGACAACCCCAATGCCACAGTGTTGCCGCAATGCAGCTCACAGTTTACATTGATTTAATTAAATATTCACAGTAAACAGTGACGTCGTGGCAGTGAGCAGATTCTGGAAACTGCACTCAGGTCTCCAAATGCCAAATGTCATACAAAAACCCAAACCCTCTATTCATTTAAGTACAAAACTCAATTACTATTTCCACTAGCTCATCTCTTGTAATGGAAAAATATGCCATGACAACGCAAAATATGCAAAGTCAACTTTTATTTACAGAAAAGCCCAGGCTGCAAACAAAGCACACATCATCTTGTAAAGCTGTTCAGTCTATATAAGTGCAAACTTATAAAGAAAAAAAACAATCAACCCCAGAAAATCCACCCTTATAGAGTTCATGTTCATGTCATACATGTGCACAATTTAGTCTCATTTTGTGACAAACTCCCTTCTAGTGACTACCATCAAGGGACAGATGAGTTTAGGGCTGCAACTAACGATTATTTTCATTATCGATGAATCTGTCGATCATTGCCTCGATTAATCGATTAGTTGTTTGGTCCATAAAATGTCAGAAAATTGGGAAAATGTTGATCGCTGTTTACCAAAGCCCAAGGTGACGTCCTCAAATGTCTTGTTTTGTCCACAACCCAAAGATATTCAGTTTACTGTCACAGAGGACTAAAGAAACCAGAAAATATTCACATTTGAGAAGCTAAAGCTAAAAATGACTCAAAGCGATTAATCGATTATCAAAATAGTTGGTGATTAATTTAACAGTTGACAACTAATCGATTAATCGACTAATCGTTGCAGCTCTAGATGAGTTTACAGTGGATACATTTTTTTGTCCTTATCTAACAAAAAAGCTTGTGGTAAC
Organism: Oplegnathus fasciatus; assembly: GCA_003416845.1. NCBI lineage: Eukaryota > Metazoa > Chordata > Actinopteri > Centrarchiformes > Oplegnathidae > Oplegnathus > Oplegnathus fasciatus. The sequence continues at coordinate 679,985 of NTHP01000122.1, read as the reverse complement.
TGAGTAACAACTGCCAAATGTCTTGCTGCATTGTGATTAAAAAACACCACATTTAAATGAACTTTAAATGTACAGTAAGTACATCGTTTCCAAAGGGCGTGACTTACTGTATACCTAACTGTTGTATTAAACATATTGGGCGATCCAACAACTTAAGTTATCACATTCCTATTTCTTTCCAAGTTGTTACATTATTACAGTCAGTATTATTACACATTGTGAAATAATAAACACAGTTAATAAATGATAAGACATAATTGCATTACGTTACATTAAATTTGGTAGGTTTGACTATATTCAACTTTCATTTTTGTTGTTAAGCCATCATCAGTGTGGTGTTCACTCAGTGCACATCCCAGAGATCACCTGGTTTGACTGACTGGTGATCAAACAGTAGGTAAGTGTCGATGTAGTTTGACTATTTTTATGTGTTGCCCTTTACTTTGACTGTTCAGCCTTGGTGTCCATCTTGGCCTGTTAACTACACAAGTCTTCCTCTACTTGCTTCAAAAACATGAAATATGAAATGCATCACTTCCTGTTCACGGAGGATTTTTCACAGCAGAGCCATCCCAGGCACAGAGTGTCCAGAACAGCTAATGAGTAACACTTCCATGAACTGGCAGGAAGTTGAATCACTGTTGTATTTTAAACACAGAGCAGCAACATGGGACATTTAGTTTTGTGAAATTTATTACAGATTATCAACAGAACATTCCAACATCTTGAAGCAACTAAAGAAAGCCGCGTCAGACGGATGACCATTGTGGATGACCTGCAGAGTTCTCCGCTCGGAGTGTAAAAGGTCATTTTAATGCTGCCTGCTGCTGGTTGTATGATGCTGGTTCCAGCTTTTAAACTGAGTCTCCGCTGCATGAACTGTGACCTGTGTGTTGTAAACTCACTGATGTTAGTCAGTTATTTTAAAATGAGCTGTCAATTTCTTGAATCAACTCCTTATATACAGTGTGTGTACTGTATCCAATGTACTGAAAATGCTTTCAGTTCATTATTCTGCATCATTTTATCCTGTTTTTGATTTACTTGAAATCAACAATTAGCCCCCAAAGCTAAAATTCAACTGTGCAGTATGCCTTTAAGGAGATAAATACATTCAACATAAATTGTGGAGGTTTATTGGTTGTTTGTCTGCAACTAAAGTCACATGATTTTGGGAATCATATGAATGAACCATGAATAGGAACACTAGTACCAACTTTTACAAAAACGATTAGCTGTACAGAGTAAATAGGCTTTGGTGGAGAAGCTGACAGTACTATTAAAGGTATAATGAGTAGGATTTGTCAGTTGCTGTTTGTAAACACAACATTCAAAGTTGGTCCCTCCTCCCTGGCTCAAAGCCCTTCTGTTGGTCCCACATACTTACGATGTGGCAACTGGCCACTACGTTTTTATAGAGTCCCGCACCTCACACCCTGGGCCTTGTTATTGGCCGGGGTCTACACACCACTGCCCAAAGGTTGACGCCCAGAAACGTCCCGAATACAACAAAGTAGGAAAATACAGGGCAGGGTCTCTGCAGATACAGATGCCACCACACACTTCTAGTGGGTCATAAGTGATGATTGAGAGGGGTTATTTTTGTATGAGCCAATACATCGTTTTTTTTTGGGATAATCCTACTTGTTATACCTTTAATTGTCAATTTAAAGTATGGATGACTACAAAGGGACTGACCCACAGTGGTGCCATGTCCATCAACTGAGCTGTGACAAATCACTTCATTCTTAATTAAACTCAATTATATTATATAGTACATCCACATAGTACCTCTAGTTAAAGCGATATTTCACCTTTGTAGAACATCCCACGCTCTTAGTAGGGAGCTCACATCTACCAGATCTACTTTTGAAATTTGTATTGTAGATTTGTAAATTATATTGTCATATAAGCAGAACTTTGACTTGGTTTAGGTGCTGCCTGAAGTTCTCTAAAGTCACCAGTTACTTTGGTTCGTCACCCTCGAGTCTTGTACTTTAGTGCACTAGAAAAAAACGACAATATTCTGCCAGTGTGAGACATCGCCTTGAAAATTCACATAAACCATTTACTTCCAGCAGCAGCTCACAAGACTGATTAAGGGGATGGTGATGATGGTTCATAGTTAAAAATGGATCAATCCCAGCTGTACTTGATACCCCATGTACACGTGATCATTACAGTGAGTGTATGTGATGCCCAATAAATTTTTCTACATTTTATTTTTTCTCTTAGACTCAGTGTGACAAGGAATGTGATGTTACACTTTATATTTTTTTTTACAGAAAATTACAGTGATTAAACATAGATCATGTAATCACAGCAAAACATAATATTGAAATGTGCTCAAAATACTATTACACACTCAAATATTAAGAAGTAAAATCTCTGCAAATCAACCCGTGTCTCGTCTACACACGTCTACAGTAGTGCACATTTGTCAGATCAGTTTCCTCTTCACACAAGTGAATAATTTCAGTGAAGGTCCTCTAAACCTAAGTAAAAATCCACACACTTAAGTGCAATCAGTGAACTACTTCTGATTCAAACAGATTAATCAATCGATGTGAAACACTATTGTCCTAACTCATGCTCAAGCGTGCGTGATGGGTCAAAATCATATAGATCATATAGAAAAATGTAACGCACACGAACTAGAATAATGTATACAGCAGCATTGGTTCAATTATACGGACATGACAACGTTTAAGCCACACAGTCACGTTTGCATGTTTGGTAACTTTTTGTTTTTCATCCAGTCTCAGACACAAAATATTGCTCTCATTATTAGCAGTGGACAACAGTCACATTGTGATTTCTTAATGTTTTAGTTCAGAGTAACTGGTTTGGATTTCATATCAGATTAAATAAAAAGTCTTAAAAATGATTCGTCTCCTGAAAACATGCCAAACAGCAAACAGCCAGCAACCAATCAGGAATCAACAGTACTTTCTTTGAATCTGGTAAATAGAGTGACTTTTGTTTTTAGTATAGATTGTCTTCTGTTATGTTCCACCTATGTTGTATATTCTGCAATTATTCCCCCCGTCTTTAAGAGCAATTATTCACATTAACAGCTTGATCATTTTGCTTTAGCCCACCTGTTGGCCAGCCAGAATTAGTGCTACCAAAATATTACTAATTGCAGCTTCTTACTGGTTCTCTGGTTCATTGAAAGTATGAAGAAAAGTACTGGTATTTCAAGATATGCAGTTTGGAGGCTGGCGATCTGTCAAAAAGGCCAGTTTAGATAACATATTTGTGGTGGTTTGCCCCGCCCATCCTCCCTGCTTACAGTATAATCTCATTCACCTTCTTTTTGCTGTCTGCTTTGCCAATTCTGGATACTTATATGCAAATTACGTAGAGCTGCATAAAGACCAGCTGTCCATGATATATCATGTTTGTGATGTTGCGGCTGTCATGGTGCCTGGCAATGATGTTGCTGTTCTGTGCTGTTGTTTCTGACATAAAAAAGATCTTCTAATAAAATCTAAGTTTCAAAAAAAAAAGAAAGAAGAAAAAGGCCAGTTTAAACCCAGATGTCCTACAATAGACCAATGGGCCCATGAAAAGGACTCATTATATGTGCTTAATTATATTGTTTTATAAAAGGTCTCCTGTTGTCAGATGTTCTCTAATGGAAACAGGTATATTTAGAAACATAACTCTACTCAGGATATTACTGCAAAAGGACAGTGAAAGTGTTTTCATGCTTGGGCTTCTTTATTTTTATTTCTGGACACAAGGCTATTAGCCCTGAGAGGTGGACACATTTGATAGGTCCCGTATTGGCAATATTACTGTATCATATTAGGCCTTCCAGTACAAAAAACCCCCACTTATGACGGGAGCGGGGTCACTGCATGCACTGACAGCATATCACAAAATCCATGCCTTATATGAGGGTGCTGCTGCTTGATGACATGCTGTGCACCCAGGCATAACCAGCGTTTATCAATGTCAACCAAACAGTTTGATGTTGTGCAATCAATTCCAGAAGAACATCTGATGATAATACCCCATCACCACCCCAAGCAACTGAAGAAACAACCCCGGGTCCAGGCTCAAATGTGGAAACAGTGGCTGTATTATTATTATACCGATTCACCAAAACCAACATTTATATGAAACTCAGTTCCTTTTTTGCCATTATGCAAGACCTTTATAAAACTGAAGGGCAGAGTGAAACTAAGGAGAGAGACTGAGGGCTGAGTGAGGACTTTTTCTGTGTTTGTGTGTTTTTTTCCACACACCAAAAGACATGCAGGAACCCTCTTGGCATCGCCACTGACCAAGGCACTGGCCTCAGAACTGCAGTTGGTCCCCAGGCGCTGCACAGTGGCTGTCAACTGCTGCTAAATAGTTAGGATAGGTCAAATGCAGAGGACAAATATGACCCACTCTCCCCACAACCAGTGAATTATATCATTTCCATCATCGAGTATAATCCACAGCTCAAAAAGCAGCCATCTGCTTTTACAATAAAGTTTCACTTCAGAGTAGCTTGGCAGCTTCTGTATGGTCACCTGGGCTCTGTGCATTGAAAATAAGCACTTACTGAACAATGTGTCAAATGGGAATGGATGGTAACTGATCAGTTTACGTTACAATGCATAAAATGGTCGGCTAATTTGGCAAATGAAGGCACTGAAAAAATGAGTATTTGATAAAAACATCACTACACTGTACTGTAGTGTAGAGATACACAACATATTCCCGCAGCATCAGAGTCTCATATTACAGAATATGAAGAGCAAGTAAGTACATTTCCATTTCATGAGGCAAAAAGCTGGTGAGCTTTGACATGAAGAGGACACACAACAAACGTCTCCTTTGGTGCTGGACACTATCTGTCCTGGCTGTCCAACCTGAGGACACAGTCCGAGGCGTCCTCAGAGGGAGTGTCTAGGACAGGATTGACAAACCCTTCAAATTCAGTGTCTGCATTGTCCTCTGGATGGGTACTCACAAAATCATTCTCCCACTCCAGTGCGTTGGAGTCCTCGGAGGCCGAGGTCGGGCCGCTGTTCATCTGCTTGCTGCCGGGCCTCAGGGCTGCGCGCAGGATGTCCTCCTCCGTCCGAGACCTCTCCCAGGCTGGAAGTGCGCGATTGATTCCTGCGACGCAAGGACACGAGCTTTCATTCTGACAGCAGGAGTCACTGAAGTCAAAAATTGCTGCAGGCAGTAATCTGGTGGCTCAGAGAGAATCCAAGTAACTTGTTTCTACTCAAGACTTTCTAAACCAAATGCTATAAATGTATATATAAGATCTTTTTTATGGTCAGAGCTGAACTGACCGTATGGATCTATCAGGCTATAATACAAGAAACAGTAGTTTCTGCAGTGGAGAATAAATATGTATATACCAGAAGCCCTGTGAAGCTGGGTGGGCCCGCTGTCCCACAGTGCCCTGCCTTTGAACAATGCATAATAATACAAATACCCTAGTAAAAATCATATTCAAATCTAATAGGGAGAGCACATTTTAATATTAAGTGTATTTCAATAGTCAAAATTGAGGTGAAAAGCAAATACATATGGGTAAAAATCTTTGCTGATTCATATTTTCCTATCTGTCAGTAACTTTTGGTCCTGGAAAATTAGAATCAGTAAAACTCAGTGACGTCTCCGCAGTGGTAACGGCAGAAAGACGACCAAGATGAAATGAATAAACAGAGTGGTGCCCAAAAACAGCACAATAAGCTAAGATCAGTAGAATTTACTGCCAACTTCCTAAATAACACTGATGTTTGGATCGGAAAATCCTGTCAGCCGTGAAGGATGCATTCTGCTGAAGAGTCAAAGCAAAGACTTGAGAGTAAAATCGACTGCTCAGCAAGAGAAAGCTTAACGATTTGAGAGAAAACGAAAACTCTCACCTTCCTCGTCTTCCCACTCTAGATCCAGTGAGGTCCCGTCATCATTGGTGGAGCGGGTCTTGGTGGTGAAGTCCCAGCTGCACTCTGTGTTGGGAGTCACCACGTTCGTGTCCGAGGGCAGTCCTGGAAACAAAGAGTCAATTATTACAACAGAGTGCAGGTAACTCTGCAGTATACTCTGAACTGATAAACACCTGTTTATTACTAGAGCTAATACAATTGAGGCTAGATGGTTCACTTACTGGCGCTCCTGAAAGCCTCAGACTGGGCTTTTACATTCTGGAGGTAGACGTCAAAATCCTCCCCAGAGGTTTGTCTGGAACAGGCCGTGATAACAATCAACACAACGGTAACAGACCTGTAGGAGCAGTCACTTACAGCTTTGATAGAACTCAGTGGGAATAACACCTCCCGCTAAAGCTTTTTAGTGATACCCGTTCCTTTTATTCAGATGATACTGCGCTCAGCTTGTGTGCTTGTAGTAGGATACCTCGGAGTGCTTTCATATCAGCTCTGCAGCCTACACACTGAGAGACTGCAGGAACAAACTATGTGCTCACATCATTAAATCAATGTTTCTGTTGAGAGCTTAAAAATAGAAATATGCAAGTTGCTCTTGGCCAAACAGCAACAAATGAAAATATCAAACATTTGAGGTGCTGATATAGAGAACTGTTGATTAATACCATTTATTAAATGACTATTTTGCCATATGCTAGAAGTTTTTTTTTTTTTCAAATTTCTCTTACTGTCTACTTTAGTACATCTACTAGAACCTTTGAAAACCTCATGACCGCAGCTTGTCCTCAGCTGAACAACCATCCTGTTGTCTAAAGAACTTAAGTGACTCACTTTCTTTGCTGAGTATCACCGCCAGAGCCATCTGCTTTCCCCCGTTTCCTCTGGGCAGACAGCTGCTAACAATAAAACCATAGATCAAGTCAAAAGATAAGTCACATCTTTCCATGATTCAAATCCAGACTATATTAAGAATACTAAAAAAACATTTCTCAGTTTTGGTGCTATCAAGGAAACATGTGAGCAAATAACTCTAACAAAACAAAGCAACACCAGAGAAGCAGTGGAGTGGGGCATGAAGTGCAAAGAAATGTCTTTTTACGACAGTCATATTTTCATTATATCACATACTATGAAAAGCCATTTTCCTGCAGCGGGCCTTTCCCTGAAACAATATTGGAAATATAAAGCCATGATATGACCAAATAGTCTTGCTGCAATACTATTATATTCCAATAGACCACATTTCTCTATTCATGGTGTGGGGACTGAAATGACTGTAAAAGCCGGCAAAAATAATGGTATTATTTGCAGCATGGACCTCGTCTTTTCCTCATTTCACTGCTTGAACTTATGAATAAGGTTCATTGCCAGTTTTATGTCTACTGGCACTTAAGTCCTTGCTGTATATTATGCATCATCTACTGGCTGTTGCTCCAGCCTGAAGTGCCCAACTGAAATAAATGTGACATCTTTTGCCCCTACTATAAAGTGACTGAAATTCTTATAGTTAGCATTGTTCCATTGCAGCTATGATGTATCTTTTGATTTTTTTGTCTAAAGGATGATCAGATCAGGTAAATAAAGCACTGAAACAGACAACAATATCCCTGACTGGACAACAAGGACATGTTAATGAGGACAAAAAGAAGACTGAACAGAGAAAATATCACTGTGTCCCTTTAAGATACAGAAGGCAGAGGACTTGAAATGCTGGGGAGCCTCTGCACGGGGCCAGTAGGTTAGAGGAGAAGTTGTTTTAGCCAAGCAGTAAGTCAAACTGGCAGAAGGGAGCGCTCAGTGCTGCCTCACCTCCTTCAACTTTCGTTCACGTGCCAACCTGGCGGCCTCACGTTGGGCGGCATTTCTAGCCTCCTCTTCTAGCCTTAACTTCTCCTCTTGTGCCTCTAACTGAAGCAGGGATAACAAAATGAAACAAACACAAAACACAGAACAGAAAATTACAAAAACAGAAAAAACAATGCAGCAAATTAAAAATAAGCAAAAATAGGTCTAAAACGTAAAATGAAACAATGGGGACTGTTACTCTAACAAAGACAGATGCTTCTAAAGATGCTCTTTTTAAAGTGTGTCTTACCTCCACCTGTAGCTTCTGGTCTATGAGCATCTGCTTGTCTGAGATCGCAGTGTAGCGGTGTTCTTTGAGGTGCTTGAGCTCATCTTCACTGATGGGCCTAAAA
>NTHP01000122.1:651772-671868 GCA_003416845.1 Oplegnathus fasciatus | reverse complement strand
AAAAAAAAAACATACTTGAAGGTAAACTGCTCTTTTTGTCAAAGAACACTATTTTATTAGTCTCACACCAGGTCTCTTACCTCGGGCAGGGCTGTGGGCTCTCAGCCTGCAATGCAACAAACACAAGATTTTATCAAACAGCAATGAATTTCAGTCTGAAATGCATCTTCCCTGCTGCACTGTTTGACTCAAGTGCTACTAGTCTGGGACTCTGCAGACAGTAATTGAGTTACTCCCTGGAAGGAAAAATGGAAGAGTGCCACATCGCAGTGATGGGTGCTCAATGGGTGCACCCATCATTTTCAATCCATCATTGGAGGACGGCTATCAGAGCAAAGCAGCGTAATGCAGCTTTTAATTAGACCATACGTCTGATAAAGCATTTACTCCGTCTATTACAATCTAATTGGTTCCAATAATAGAGCTGAGAGAAAACTCACAATGTTTTCCTTAAACTTATTTACTGAAAGCTCTTATATATAAACAGATGGTCATAACATGATCAGACTTACCTCGTCACTCTCCACCAGATTTTCAAACTGTAAAATGAAACAATTACACAATTAGACATATAACATTATACTGAACAGTCATCATCATCAAAAAGAAAACAACACTAGTAAATGTACGACTCATACCTCTATTGTATAATGCTCCCCCGTGGTACTGCTTCGGAAGTATTTTGACCTGTATGGACAATTAAGAGAGCATGAACACACTAGGCACGACCTGAACAGTTGGCTGCAGAAGTAGTTTATCTAATCTGAAATGCTGCACTTTCACATTAAACTGTTGTATGATGACAACAATGTTTTATAGCACTGACACCAAAATAAACTTCTGGCAAGCTACTGTTGAAGGACCACACCCAGTGTTAGATATATCTAATTTAGCGGCTGTAGTTAAGAGTACGGACATCCAAATCCTCCACGTGTTCCTGGTAGATCAGCAGTTCTGACACTTTATGCCAACATCATGATCACTTATTGGTTTGTAATTTTTGAACTACTTTGCCAGCTGGTATGGAAGTGATGTGGATGATGCCAGACTATGTAGCAATAACAATAACAGTCCCAATAATCAACCTCAGCAAGTTTATACAACATGCGTATATATATTTACATTCGTTTAACCATCACAGTGTATATATTTATTAATGCAGTCCTGTCCATAACCTGTCTACATTACAGTTTATTCAGTTTATCCATTTTATCACTTCTGCACACCTGCCTCCTATTTATATTCTGCTTTATATTTTTATATTTCTATTGTGCTATATTTTATTTTATATACTATATTCTACTCTCATATTTTGAACTTTTGCACTATTTTATATCTCATGTCCTAAGTTCTCCTTTTACTTGTGTGATTTTCTTTATACATATTTTTTGAGCACTGTTGGAGGGAGACTCGGATTTAAGAATTTCATTGCCAACGTCTGCTTCTATGTAATTGTTGTGCACATGAAAATAAAGATCTTGAATCTTGAATGCTAAAACCTAAGCATCGAACCCAAATGCCAGTGATCTGCTGTAAATGCAGTGATGATTTTTGAGTGTATATTCCCAAGAGTAAACAGGTAAATTGACAAATGTGCCTTTCTACCAAAAACTTGATGTATTCCTTTAACCCTTAAACACATTAATGAACCTTAAAAAGGAGCCTTCATTGATGTCGAAGGTTTCTGATCATAGTAACTCTGAAAATGTGTCTGAAGCATCTGATGATGAGGATTACATTTTTGTGTTGAATTACATAATTCAGAAACTGAAACAGAAGTGTACACGGCCATGTTGCAACAACCACAAGACTGTGACTGGTGATCAATGTGCTGACTTTTGTGAAGTGCCGGTCATTGAGCAGTTACAGTAAAACAGTATGAAAAGTATATAAACAGTATTTTAATGTATAGCTCAATCTGTGATAAATATGTAGCCTAACAGGTCACTAAACATCCAAAGTATTTAGCAATGTATGCATCTAAGAGTTAATGGGTTAATAAACACTGAATCTTTTAGGGCAGAAAACTGCTGCTGAAAAGAGCTTTTTCATGCCAGATATTCTGACCTGTAACAGCAAGTCAGCAACAGGTGTAACTAATAATAAAATAACGGTTCAGTTCCATTTAAGTGCTCCAGTAAGTGATGGCAGCATGCCCAACACCAGGACCCTGGAACAGGCTCACCTAAATCAAATGCCATAATTAACGGTATTGATTACACATGTATTATCTGTGCTATGACACAGTGAAACAGGTGTAATGCTCTCTCCTGGCTGAATCCTTAAGGCACTTTGCCCTCATGTGACTTCACAGCTGGTGTTTTGCTTTTGACAGGTGATAGGACAGCTGTTGTGACATCACTGACTAATTAACTCTTTATGTCCTTGATTAAGTTCAGATTGATTTAACCTCCTGTTGATGTCGGATAAAAACCAATTTAACTTTATATTCTTCTTTTTATTTTGGCACGAAACCTTTAAACTTTATTACTCCAGTGAAGATGGCTGTCACTTTACAATGTTAAAGCATGGCCTGATGGGAGCAGGCACAGTGACCAATCCCACACTGATACCTAATTAATACCACTGTACATGTATGTGTCAGCTGTCATATAAACACATGGAGGTGATGTAAGAGTGTGACACACTTTGGAAGACAGAAACCCTTTGTAATCTTAACAAAGCACAAGGTAAAGTCAGACTAAAAACATCAATTATTAACATGAAGTTTGGTGACATAATGGCCTTGCAGGCAAGAAACAAGACAATTGAGACCCAGTACATGTATCAGGATTGAGATTTAAGACAGACTGGACTACAAGGTCCAAATATGAGACTACAATCACCGTCAAAGACTCCTTAAACAGCCCTAGCTCGGCCTGTCTTTCATGTTAGTGCTCTCATTAGTTAGACCTCGCTAAACTACATGTCCGGGCTGTTGACAATAGGGGTGGGGTCTTGATTCCTGCAGGTTAGACCCCCACACAGACCGCACAAAAGCGTACTGACTGGCCTTTATATATCTGGGTTACAACATCACCACCAGGCTAACACACACACACACACACACACAAACACACACACACAGCTATCCTATCAGACACACTGTGGTGTCAGTCATCGGCTAACCAACTTTTAGCTAGCGTTAGCAGCAGTAACCGGATACGCTGCTTGAGATGATGCTTTTATGCTAACAGTTAGTTAGCTCAGCTAGCTAGTGACCATGTTCCACTTACCCGCCTCCTCTCTGGATCCTGTTGGCTTCTCTCCTGAAGAACCCAGCACAGTATGCCCAGCAGTTACCCATCGCATTGTCAGATATTCCTATTATCTAGCTGCCTATAGCTAGTAACCCCCTGACAGCTGCTGGTGCTTCACTGTAGGTAGCTAACTACATCTCCAAGTCCAGTCCTGCTCCAGCAGCCACTTCCTCATCCTCCTCCTTCCTCTCTGGTTGATGACAGAGCACACACACAAATGTCCAACACCACCACCTACTGCTGTTTGCATGTCAGTCTTCATATATGGAGATCATTTTTGGATCATATTGCTTTTTTGCATCAGACCATTGATGCATTTACTGGAATAAATAGATAATATAGAGTTGTAGCAGGAAAATGTGTTTTATTCAACAGTTTACACAAGCAGGGACTAATCACACTGCTTTATTGTACTTTACATAGTTTTCTTACACATGCACACTTTTGCTCTGGCCTTATAACGTATTTTCACATTTCTTCTGATGTGGATTTATTGATTTTATTTGATTTTATGTCATGAATGTGGGGTAGATAACCAAATATTCAATTCTAACACATTTTCACTCCTTTTTTTCACTCTATGTCATCAGAGGTGAAGAGGTAGGCATGGATCTCATCTTCAGCAGGGGTGTTGTCCACATGGCTGACTTTGACTTTCTGGGCAACAGGCAAGCATCTGGGCATCAGCTTTCTCCCACTCTGAAAGAAAATGGGCTACAGTTTAAGCACTGCTCCCCATATTGTTTTATTTGACTTTTACTGTAAATTCAGTTTCAGGCTTTAACACAGAAAGTGTGCATTTGAATCAGGAAATGTGAGCTTCTGTTAATGTTCTAATTCATTAAAAGAGAATGTATAAACTGTGATGTTTACTAACGATAATACAAAATCCTGAGGATAGTATGAAAGGCTGTCATGAAGCAGTTTCTAAGAACAGCACTTACCATTTTCTTGGAGTCAGCCAGGGATCTCTCCAAGTACCTCCTCATCCTTTCCTTCTGTTTCTCTCTCTGCTCTCTCAGCTTCTCCTCACGCTGCCTGTGACACGATGTAGGAAGAGAGGGGATTTTTAAAATAACACGCCACTGGATTTTTTATTAAGTTTGGATAGAGCATATTGAAGGAAAAAAAACATCCTGGTGTGCAGAGTTATGTTGTGATGAATGTCATTGCCATTTGACATGAAGAGGCTTGAATTTATTTTTCTTGCAGCCAAGAGAAAGTTAGCACAGTCACTGAGACATACCTGCTCCTCCTCTCGCTGTCCTTGATCCTCTTCATCATCACTAAGCTCTCTGCGGGGATGCTCTCAAGGCCCTGCAGCAGTAGAGACATACGGTTCTCGATATTGGCCAGCTTCTCCAAGGTGCTGAGGTTGGTCATCCTGTCGTCCACGCAGCAGCGATGGACCTCTGCCACCTTCTCACCCAGAGTGTCCAGCATAACATCCTGCGAGCAAGAGGAGGGAGTAGGATGGACCAAAGAAGAGGGAAAAATGAAGAGAAGAAGAGATAATGAGACCAGATATCTACTGCTCAAAACTACTAATGCCACCTTAGGGTGTTGTTGCCAGATCTTGTTGTCAAACACATTGTGCTTCCTCACCTGGTCTTCTGTGTTCAGTGAGACATGGAGCTGAACCTTCTGTTTGAGCTTGGTGCCTCTTGCCTTCTCTACGTCGATCCTCTGGTTCAAGTCGTTTATCTGAAGCGTTAGCTGCTCTTCATCCTTTTCACTTCAGACAGAAAGGTTTCAGCATTCGATGGATGTGGGAAAGAGGAGTAAACAAGGGTAATAACAGGTCTGAAATGCCAAGTAAAAACATTGAGGAACACTAAGGAAGAAGAGCAGATAGAAGGAATATATTTTAAGTGAGGCATCTGTAGTTCAGGAGAGTCATTCATTCACAGAGCCCTGACCCTTGACCCATGATGCTCACATCTTCTTCCTGGTTGTCTCCATGGACTGCCGGAGCTCTTCCAGTGTCTCCTCCACCCGTGTGGAGTTCTGAATCAGAGACAAGTTCTGCTCCGTCAGCTCTGTCACCAGATCCAGTAGCTGCTGGGGATCAGTGAAGTACAGCTCCGGCTCCTCCTGCGGAAGCAACAAACAAGCAACAAGCAAGAGAGGCACACTGTGAGTACAGCAAAAACAAATGTTAAGTCAGAGAACTGGATTTTTTAGTTTGGAAAAACTGACCTCATATTCGGAGCCGTCACTCTCCAGTTTGGAATCTGTGATCCTGAAAAGCAAAGAAAGAGTTCTAGGGTCAGGATTTTAAATTAATTTACTGCAAGATGTTCTAAATGATGATGAAGTATGTTTAAATGACCATATAAATATACTAATATTCACAAGAAAAAAATATATACTTTATACAAGGACATAGATATTTAACATTTTTATGTTTATTACCACCACATCAGTGTGTATAAATGTAAAAGTTAAATACAGGATGAGCAGCAGAGCAGCCATCAGTGTTGTGTTTGAGGTGGGTGTGTTGGCGTTTCCTTACAGTGTGTCGCTGTGGGCTGGGGACAGCCTGGTCTCTCTTATGGGTGGCAGCTCTCGACCTGGACTGGAAACTTTGCTCTCCAAACCTGTGCACACATGATCATTCAAATCACACTGCTAGCACTATCCGTACTTACTGCAACAAAGCCAGTATTAACCAGTATTACCCCAGTCCTCATGATCTATTTGATGTTGGTTCACTTTTTTAAAATGCATCAAGTACTTGCCGTTCCTCATAGCTGACTCCTCAGGCTCCCTGTACTGCGTGTCGTGAGCGTCTCTGTCAGATGGGACTTTAGCTTTTGAAGCCTTGGTCTTCTGGTCCTCCTGCCACTCTGGAGGAGACAACTTGAACAGGAGCTCCTTGTATCTCTTGTAGTCTATGAGGATTTCTTCAAACTTGGCAAGTTCGCTATGAAAAAGAAAGACTAGATTTAAATCCACTTAACAAATGTATTCACCCTGCACCTTTTGGGTAAACACTTTCATGCACTAAAACACGGGTATGTTACAGGTGAATTATGCCACATTATTATCATTATTATTACCTTCTTATGGTCCCTAATTCAGCAGTCAGTTTCTTGATCTCAGCATTCTTCTCCTGTTTGGACTTGGCCTCCCGTTCAAAACTGACAACAGAGACAAGACAACCGTTCACAGCGTGACTCTTTAAACGTCCAACGTCCTCCCAACAGGTCACATCTTGTCATTTCTTACAATGTTCTGGCCTCCACAGACTTCTTCTCGTTCTCCCTGAGGAACTCCTCAAAGTTGAGGTTGTCTCTCTCGATGACCTTTTCAAGCTGTTTCAGCTGTCCCTCCTCTTTTGCGATGGCGTTGTCCATCCTCAGAATCTCGGACCTCTTCGTCATCAGAGATAACTGAGGAAGGGTAGGATGAAGTATTGGCAGGGGAAAAAGAAGATACTGATTAAACAAAACAGCCATGATACAGTGCCTTTAATAATCCTAATAAATAAATTTTTTTTTTTTTCCTCTTTTGAGACTTTACAGAAGTGCAGTCTTAAATTGGTGGAGTACTCCTCTAATTCAGCCGGTACGACCGGGTACAGATCTGGTCCAGTCCAGTCATATGAAGACCCACATCCAAATTACATCAACGCTATATGGCTTATGCTCTTTCAGAAAGAGCCTTCATGCTCTATTTCAAAACAGATAATGTTTCAAACAAACAAACATAGCTGAGTTTTGTTTTTCAAAATACATGATGATTGGTTCAAGATGACAGAGAGCATCAGCTGACAAAGCAAACATTCAAAGAGCATCAGTCACAGTAGACTGAGAACCTGAGAACCATCCAGATTGTTGATGTGGCTCCACCTTTATTAAGATCTGAAATAATTTACCTCCAACACCGCCTTCTGCCGTTCCATGGAGATTAAGTCGTGTTTGCTGTCTTTTGTAATGTTTTCTGGGGACACACAATAGTTAACATCTAAATGAGCGAGTTAGCCTACTTGTGTTACAAGTAGGACCTTCACAAAAGTTGACATGCTTTGACCGTCTACCCTCTCTCCACTCACCTCGTTTCATCATGGCCATCTTCAGCTCATGTCTGCCGGGTGTTTGTTTGGGGAGAACTGTCCTACTCTTGATTGGTTTTAGATTCTTCATCTTCTCCTTTTCTTTCTCCTCCTCCTCCTCCTCCTCCTCCTCCTCTTGTTCTACCAGCTCTTTCTTCAGCTTGGCCATCATTCGCGCAGCGTGGGTCGTCTTCTCATCAATTGGCAAAGCCAGGAATTTACGCATCTCCTGTGCATGGAGGAGAACGGCAGTAGGACTTGCTTTTTCTCTTTTTGCAAACACACTGTGTCACACGAGCATCATGTAGCGTGTGTATAAGAACTTATGTGTGCATACACAGTTGTACTCAAACACACACACCAACCTCTTTTTGGTCCCCTCTTTCATTCACACTCAGGAGAAAAATGCTATTACTGTCTGGCACTTTGAATGGGCTCTGCCTCCTCCTCCTCCTCCTCATGTCTACACACAATAAAGAAAATGTGTTTGGAAAAAGAAAACGTGCATATAGTGTCCTATAGTTTCATTGTTTCACACTTTCATCCGCTGTCTATGTTACAGATGTGTCTCTTTGCCCACTGTACCTGGTTTATGCGATTTGGCAGCACTATCAGTCTCTGAAACAACAATGTCGCCTGAAGAAATCTCTGGTCCTTCTGCTGAAAACATATTGTTAATAATGGTACAAACTCATCATCAGTCACTGACTGTATTTACATTGTGTCTTATGTGTGAAGCGTGGCATTATAACAAATATTTACTGGGCCGTGGTGACGACATCTCTGAGGGTACTTCTGGCATCAGCGTGTAGTTTGGCTGCAGGTTACAGAGGGAGGACAAATGAAAGCCTTTTTGTGGATGACAAACAGCATGAACCCAAATATTAGATTTTAAAATGATTAAGTGATTCAAGGCTAAAGGTGACGAAGGGTGAGCGACTCTTTGATGTCTCTTTGGAAACTCGTGCCGGCTTTTTGCTTCAGCATCAACATTTTCATGTTTAAAATGTATTTCTAATTATTAAAGGCTCCGCACACCCACACAGGTGTTTTCACTTGCTGGCTGATTAGACCTGTGTTGGGTGGAAACATGCAGGGAGTCAAATGATGTCATCAGACGTGTTAATAAGAAACATAAAGGTCGTTGGAAGAGGTCCGATCAGGTGAAAGTGAAAACACCTGCGGGGGTGGACCACTGGTGTGTAGAGCTTTTAATTTATGTATTATGTATATGTATTTGTATTTATGCATAATATTATGTAATAACTTTATTTAATCTAAGGTGCTGTTTAATAGAAGGACCCAGTGTCAAACTCTAATTTAAATACATTATTTATTTCAGTTTATATTGTCCTTAATCAGAATCAGAATCAGAATCAGGATCTAGTTTATTGACAAGTAGGAATTTGTCTTGGTGTTTTGGTGCATAACAATAAACACAGTAAGAGAATAAAAATAGAAAGCAAGTAAAAAGCAAGAACTGCAACAGTCAAGAAACTTAAATAAAAAATTGACGATAAAAATATGAAAAAATATTATACAAAATATAAAATAAGAGCTATACAGTTTGTAAATGGTTCATAATCCCAAATATTATTACATTTTCAAATTAAATTACAAAATTATTGGCACACAGCAAACCCAGGGGCCGGTAGTATTTCAGCATGAGTACTGAGGCAAAATATAATGAAGCTATCATATCTAATTTGCTGTGTGTTCAAAGTAAAAGTAGAAATACCACAGTCTAAAAATACTACAAGTAAAAGTCCTAATTTCAAAATGTTACTTAAGTAAAAGTACACAAATGCACTTAAAGTATCAAAAGTAAAAGTACTGATTCTGCAGCTCCTTTCAAAGTGTTATATTATTGATTACTGATATATTATTGATATTAGTGTTATTTAATTGAGATGTAGTGGAGTACAAGTATACAGTAGCATAAAATGGAAATACTCAAGTAAAATACATGTATGTCAAAATTGTGCATTGTACAGTACTTAAGTAAATGTACTTAGTTACATTCCACCACTGTGTATAGTGGTGGGTACTTGAAGGCAACATAGCACATACACAGTGTACAGAGAGAGGAAGAAATGGGGGTCGACAGGGGCCCATACAGCTAAGTTTTGTCCCAAGTGAATGAATTCAGCCATTTTGAATCTTGCCATGTTGATGAGGTACACTGTAGATTGGTTATCTGTCGTTCTGATGGTTTAACGTTAGATTTATTTCTTACTTATTCATTTATATCATCTATTTCTTATTTCTTACTCTTTTTACTTCTAAAACAAACTTCTAGTTTTTGATAAATTATAGCTTGTTATGATAGGATGTCATCACTATTTTACTGGATATTCTCTTTAGGCTCCTGCAGTGAGCTTCTCTGTATTTTAGCAACATATCACGGTTGGACAGACATTTTATCCTGACAGTAAACTGTTAGCTCGTCAAACCAGCTACAGGTCGGCCTCAGTTTGTGTCTCTCATGATAAACACACTGCAGGCTACATGTTAGCATAAAGCAAACTGTTTTTACACACTTATACTACTTATAATACTCAACCTACCGTCTGATAAGGCTGTTCACACACAGGACAACATCAGCATACATTTTCTCGCTCCTCAAGATGGGCTGCTCCGTTTGCGTGCTGTTGTCATGGTAACTGTTGCCTTCACTGTCTCCTTGTAATGCCCCCTTTTAACCTGAATTTTAAAAATGCCTGGATCTGTTTTATTATTTCATTATATCATATTATTTATTTATTTTACAACATCCGATACTGCTGCCACTACTATCTTTAGTGCAACACCACCAGATGGTGTCTCTGTAGTTTGACTGAGTAGAGATTTGTAACTTCCATTGATAATTGGTGACTAAAAATAATATATGATTGAAAAAATACATCAAACAAAATGACAAGAATGCTTAATAACAACTAAAAATAACAATTCTCTTACTTTGGTTTGATGGCTGCCTAACTAACAACATCCAGAGTTACAGTCATCAATTCTGTTCATTCTCCACTAGATGGCATAGACAGATCACACAATCTGTTTTTAGGCAGAACTCAATATCTCCTGACTGTGTTGCCTTCTTAAATAGAGAAACACAGATTACAGGACTATAAGAGATCCTGCTGAGAGACATGTTTGGATTTGTAGTGAATAGCGCATCTATCTCAGTGATCACTTCTTCCTAAGTTAAGTTGACTTGGCTGGCAACACTTCTTTTAGTTCATTTTGTGTACCAGTGAATATACTTAGAACCTGATACTGTATATTCCCTCCCACGCATCCACACATGACCCTGCACATCTCAGCTCAACAAAGCAGCCCACACACTACACTTGCTTGTAGGAAATCCCAGTGTCAGATTGTCAGGTTAAAGCAACGCAAACACATGGGGGAGTGTTGGCTCTCGCAAAAGAAAAGGGCACGTTGTGTAAGGAGAGAGGAACGGTGTTTTATTCACATTTGGAGGAACAGTTGGATGCTTGTCAGCGGCGGAGAGGAAACCTAAAGCAAGCACATGGCACAAAGATTTGCTTTGCATTTCCAACTTTCCATACATCTTTGTCACGCCTTCACAAAATTCATGGCACGACAGTTCAAGTTGAATTAAAACACTGTTTCTAAAGCCAGTCCTTTAGTACAGTTGCCCAGAAAGTTGTTCTGCATACAGTAGGCCTATCACTGTCTTACAACGATAACATTGCTGTAGTATGAAGATGCTGTAAAGGCAGCTGGTTTCTTGCAGCGTTGCATGGGTTGTTTGAGCATTACAGATTGCCTCCGCCTCCTCCGCTTTGTAGCCCAAAGACAGTGGATATTTGGTATTATATAAGAGGTGAGCATTCAGCCTTCTATGCATAATGAGATCGAACAGATTTTCTTTAAACATAATTAACCCCACCACCTTCACTGAACACAAACATTTTGAAAAAGGAAAAAGGTGCACATCCATATATTACCAGATAAATGGATACACGCTGAAAAAGTCAGAAAAAGTAAAGCACACATAGCAAGCAACATATACATTTTTAGTGTGCTGATTATAAATGTGAGACGGACAGGTTCTTAAAAGCTAATTCTGTCCCTCATGTCTTGCAGGGAGTTTAGGTGGCTGAGTAAAAAAAAAAACAGCATTGACCTCCAGTCAGGAAACAAACATTAGAGCAAAGTTGGAGCTGCCACACTGTCAGGCAGCTGTTGAGGCGGCTGTGAGATGCAGACTGAGATCAGGTCCATATGACTGTACCACGAGGCTCCAAACTGAGGCAGCATTTCATAAAGTTGGGCTGATTGGCATGTCTGCTGGAACTTGATTGCTTTTTGATTACAAGTGAGGTTTGTTCAGAAGTTAATCAATTCAAGACAAGTAATTTGAGTTTATTTTTGGGAACAAAAATCTGTGATAAAAATATTAAAATTCAAGGTTCACTTACTAGCTTTTACTGCAGAGCTTTCAAACGTATAGTGAGTAACATAAGTGCAGAAAAGTATACAAGTGCTTCTAATCATGAGACTGAAGTTTCATACTTAGGTGACATGATGACAGCTGGACAAGTTCTGTTCGCTGAGGAAGGCCATGGGATATGGTCAGAAGTTTCTGGGAAAAAAGCTAGTGTGGAATAATTCACCAGTACTTACTTTATAGTAAAAAAAAAAACATGTATTATTCTAAGTTGTAAGCTTAGGCTCAACAGCAAGATCATCTTTCTGGAAACAAAGGGACCTGTAATCAGCTCTGATGTCATAAAGAAAAATCACAGAAACAAAGAAACACAAGACAGACACATCCACATACACGAAGAAACCAACATTAGTTGACAGAAAAGTTCTTTCCGTCTTACAGGTTTAGAGGGATCAGAGGTCAGTGCCTTCTGTCCTGCACTTTTTGCTTTGCTTTTCCCGTTTTCATTGGACAGTTTTTAAGTGAAGTTGAGTCGGTGAGGAGGAAAGGATAAGGTTGGCTGTAGAGTTGGAATTGACTAGTTAAAGGTTCAACTGTATTACTGTAGGTTAAACAAGTGTCTAAGGTCAAACTGCAGAGCTCCCAGTCATAAGCTCGGATGAGGACTCAGTCATTAAAATGTAAATACGAACCACTGTCATAAGATCAGATAAGATAAGACACTGTGAACATTGAATTAAGCTTCTAAAGCAACTGCTGATTGACTTCTGATAACCTGCCATTCCTCCACACAGCCAGTAGAGGCACATCTGCTCCAGTGCTCTCATTTGATTTTATTAGCAATGCAACATCTCTAATAGCATGTAGCAGCCACTTACAGTACAGGACCTCACCAGTGCTGTACTGTGAATTGTGTTGTCACTAACTTTGGGCTGATACCAAAGAACTGCAGCTTAGAGACAAGTCGAAGGCCTCTGCATTTGTGTCAGCTGGAAAAGTGATTTAGTGATCAATGAAAAAAGGGTTTATAAGTCCAACAAAAGTCTTCTTTTTATGACTCACACATTTATTTTTGTCAAATATTTCAAATAATAATCATTTCAGTTATAAATAAATAAAAAAATATTGGAGGGGCGTGATTGGCAGAGCCTCGGAATTTAATGAATATGCTCAATTGATTATGCTTGGTATTATGATTATCCTTTCCTTTTCAAAAAGACAATCTATTTAATTGAATGAATTATTGGACTGTGAATTGGGAATTTGGAAAGACATTTTCTAAATATAGGACACTCAGAAGCGTGTCTAATGCCAGTTTACACTGAATAATTATTTACTGGGAAATGAGTGAATCTTCAGCTTGACATAAAGCACAGAAATTGAGACATTATTCAAATCCTCCAAATGTCTGTCTATCAGCAGAGCCAGCTCAGTTTATACATGTTTTTCATGCAAAGAAGGTCCTATGAAAGGTCTAAGAGTATTAACGTTTTAATTTTCCTGTACTAAATATTTGATGAGGAGTCTTTAAAGAGGATATAGTCTAAATTTAAATGAATATGAACAACAGTCATTTTTCTTCACATGCTCAGTGCACTAAACCTGGATGGGAAAATTAAATTGAAATCTTGCCAAGACAACAGTTTCTCTCCAGTCAGGCCATTGTGCAGCACTTAAAATCAAACCAAATTGTTGCTTGTTATTACTGGTGATTGGTGGAGGCAAGACAGCTCCACAGGAACGAACAGAGGAGAGAAGAATATAGTTGAGCAAAGAACAACACAGATAGAAATGAACAAAATATTTTAATGGCATCGAAAAAGTGCTGTTTCATTAATATCTTTGAAGCCTTGTGTTAAGAGAGTAATGCAGTGAAAAGGAAGATCATTTCCAGCTGATTTTCATGCACAATATATTTATATTGCTCTAAAATTATAGAGCACACCGCCACCTAAAATGAACTGAAAGCCTACTAATTAGTGGTGCAGGGCAGGATAATAAGAGTCGAATCATCTTGATGTTAAGACCTGGTGATCCTGATATTAGTGTTTAGAAAGTCGGTGTGTTGCCTGAACAGAAAAGTAACCACTCACATGTTGGCATCTGTGTATAGATTCTGATGCTTCTTTTGTGTGTCAATCAATATTGTTTGTGTATTAAAATGAATCAAATGAGTAATGTCAAAGAGGTGGATCACAGTGACAGAGAATTAGCACCGAAACCTGAAGGGATATGTAGCATTTAGTACAGCAGCAGCAGGCAGCTGTTTTCAGTGGAAAACCTCTGATATCGCAGCTGTGTGCTACCTTCCCAACATGAAATGACAGGCGGACTAAGTTAGCGGCTGGCTGGTAAAGACAGTGGAACATGCTAAAGAGCCAGACTCCAGACGGACACTAATGTTGCTGTGTGTCTGCTGGGTATGCTAACATGTTAGCCATGACCAGCGTTGGCCTGAAGCATTACTTGGGTTTACCTTTTTCAGTAATGAGTAGTGTAAGGGTTTACACTTTGAAATTCAATAATTACATTATAGTTACTGATCGCAGTAATGCTCCGTTACATCGACAATTTGGATGGTGGCTTGTTCGCTGTCTTTTGTTTGATAGATATCAGTTTGGCCTTCAGTAGCTACACAGGCTGGTCCAGGACATGTTGGCTTGGCTCAGGGGCTGGAGGTGTGCGGAGGCGGTTCGCCTCTGCCAAAAGACAAATTCACTTCCCGGTAACAAAAAGTTGTCTGATTTACGTTGTGTCTTTTTAGCTGGCTCGCTAACGTCAGCCACTAGTAATTAGTTCAAAAAATGATGTGGGTTTTGCTCAGAGTTGGAGGGTGTGTGAACTTCACTGTGAGGACAGTAGTTCTCGAGTACTGTGTGCAGTCACCGCGACTAACGTTAAGAGCTGTTGATGGTCAGTGGGCTGCTTGTTAAACCACAACGTCTTGTTTTCTATTTCTAAATGTGTTAAATACAGAATATGTGATGTGTGGAGTCTTTGGAGTTGTTGAAAGGCTGAGTAACTAAGTAAGTAAAAAGTAATGTATTGTGTAAGGTAACTAATTACTTTTATTGACTTTTATTTAGAGAAAAGAAAACGAAGTGTACATTTTCACTGGCCATTACAGATTTAAACGGGGAAACTTTAAAAACAAACCAAAAACCAAAAACTTAATTTTCTGTGTGCTGGGACGTCTTTCCAGAGATGTGTAGGAAAGGTATAAGCTTTCCTAAACTGGCTGTGGGCTGAATCACTATTGAGTCATATTACTCAGAGAAAAGTCACAGATTATCTCTTTAACATGCTGCTGAAGAGGCCTTACATACAAATATTACACCCTCAACTTATTTCAATCTATCTATGAATATTGCTTTTCTTGTTAGTCCTTTAAGCCCCCATGAATTAATACTTTCTTGTTTACATTACCATTTGCAAATTTAGGCACTCGTGAACGCTGTGTCTGTGGGAATGTACAACTGAATATTTGGGGGATATGTCCATGCCTGTCGGCTTTGATCCCAGCAGAATTAATCCTCACATAATTAAAAACTCGTTAGCAGACAGACGCCCGGTCCTGTCTGGAGAAGAGGCTGTCTGTATTTGGATACTCTGGTGACAATTTGGCAGCAAAAGGACATCTTAAGGGGAAGAGATTTAACCAGTGAAATGAAATAGACATACTCTTCTTGAGACACATGGTGTTTCATTCTGTGACCTACAGTATATACTGTTGGTTGTTGTCTCTGCCTGATCAACAGTTCCTTCCTATTAAAATCTAGTAGAAAGTACTTTAACTACAAACATTTTTACATGGATTGTACCCCAGGAAAGTTAATTGCCATTGAGACTGCTGAGAATTATGGGATCCACCTCTTGGACTAAACCACTAATGACGAAGGATAATGAGCTCTTTCACCTTGGCCCACAAATTTACTTCCTTTAAACCCAGTAATCGTCCCAAATCTGGAATCATTTACTCTGGGAGGATAATAATAGTCTTTAATGCTTTCATCAACACTCTGATATTTGTTTTTCTTCCAGTGGGATTAAAGAGATAATGTGATTGACTTTGATAATGTGGCGTTGTAAATAGCGGTCCACTGGACATTTAACTTAATTTACCACCCACTTTCTCCATTGCTTTTGTGTCCAGAGTTTGTGTCCAAGTTCTGTCACCACAGGACAGTAAAAAGCAGGGTAACGGTCATATATTTGGGAAGCAATTTGGGGTTCAATGTCTTTCTCAAGGACACTTTGACATGGAGCTGGGGATCAAACCACCAACCCTACAAGCGATAACCTACCCAATCTACCGCTGGAGCTACAGCCATCCCCGATTTCAGTGTCAAACCGCTGGCTAAATGGCTCGTGAGCATCTACGGTTACATCAGGTGGCGTGCTACTGGCCATCATCCCTCAAATGTATGGACTGGTGCTGAAAGTCTTCAGTTTAAAAGAGGACTTATAACAAAGACTGTCTCATCACTGGGGTGTAAAAATAGATTAGGATTTAATCAGAAGACAATTGCATGCAAATCAGTCTCCCTTGAAGTGCTGTGCCACTCAAGGGACGGAAAATGAAGGAGATTTGGGTTAGATTCCTTTCGG
Source organism: Oplegnathus fasciatus (assembly GCA_003416845.1). Taxonomy (NCBI): domain Eukaryota; kingdom Metazoa; phylum Chordata; class Actinopteri; order Centrarchiformes; family Oplegnathidae; genus Oplegnathus; species Oplegnathus fasciatus. Next base: position 655,529 of record NTHP01000122.1, on the reverse strand, counting down.
CAGCCATTTTACTCCTCTGAGACTTTCCTGTGTTTTTTCTCTCTGGCTCTCTCTTTCTGCCAGCAGGATGCCATAGCTACTCCATACGCTGCTAAAAACTACTTCATTCATTATTAAAAACATTTTTATTGCTTGGCAAATGCAGCATAAGTGCGCCATTTAGAAAAATCAAAGTCCATATCCAAAGGCCCTCTACCAGTATCAGTATCAGAATCAGGACTTTGAATGGTGCACTGGCTGTGTGTGTGTGGGCAGTGTTACCGGACCATTGTAAATGAGTCTGACTGTCCCCATGCCATGATCTAACAGTGGCAAAAATACTGGTGCAAATATGACATGATAGCTTATGGCAGATGTGGTCACACCCTGTCAGTGTTTCATCACGTTTTTCGACTCATAATTGGACATCTTTCAAATAGGGACCTTTATTGTGAAATGACTGGAAACATGAGCACATTTGGCTATTTCCAAACCCATCTGCCAATGCATTTTTGCAGTCAAAATATCCATACGCTCTGAGCGGAACACGATTAATCAAAAATGATAGCCAAGCTGGCGGTAAATGAAATATCTTGTTGTGAAAATCTGTGACAGTTGGGGATCTAATTTGGGTCAGCTTTTCTCTCCTAGATCCATAAAAAGTCTGATGCTGCCAAAATGCTCAGTTAAATTAGATACCTTTTGTGTCTTGACTGAAGTTACCAAGACAAAAGCATTTCTTAAAGCTGTATTAATTAATATTTATATTAACAATGGCTCATATGACTATGTGTAATATAAAATGAATCACTTGTAGTGACAAACCCACAGAGAATCATCATCTAACTCTGCCGTTCCTCTCAGCTCTACACAGTGTTGTAGCGTCTTTTAGCTCATTGTTTTGGTTTAATGACCCACAACTTACTGTTTGGTTGTTTCTCACGGCTCTCATCGGCATTGTTTCCAGCATCAGCACTCAGCTGTTTTCAAGCTCTGATAAAGCCACTGCTTGCTACCCCCAGCATCAGTGATACACAGACAAAGTTAACAACTAGTGAACTGGTGAACATAGTCTAGAAAACTATTTGCTAATGAATAAATAGCTAACATTCCCTAATCAAAGACTATATTATAGATTGGTTTAGTCTTTTTTTTACATCACTCTGAAAGTGACAAGTGAAATTTCTCAGGCTGAATCAAAAAAAAAAATCCAATCAAAAATATGTTTCATTTTTCACAAGTTATTCCCAGGAGTTGCATAGTCATCAGATATCTGACAGATATGGAAAGATATTGTGAGATCATCATTCATTAGTGCCTTGTGAGGAACACGGAAGTCTTTGGGGAAAACATGTCCATTCATGTATAACATAATTGCGACAACATTATTCAGAACAGAGATAGAGAAGAACAAATAAACAGACCTGCACACACTGTTGAGGATAACTGCTACTGACGTCATGGCACATGGCACACAGTAAATGAGGCATAGAAGAGTAAATGGATAGTGAATGAATTAATGTTTTGGCTTCAGGAGGAATTTTTGAAATAATTTCATTGCATCAAACTTTCTTGTATGAAAGACTACAGCTAAATCTGGCAGATATGCAGATTCAAAAGATTTGAAACTGCTGTTTACAACTACTTCTCAAAATGTGAAGGGATTCCACAAAACATCATTACAGTCCAGATGTCTGTAACGTTCTGGCCTATATCTCAGCGTTGGAAATCTGGCTATTGGTCCGGGCCCTCTCCTGAGAGGCTCCTCTGAGAGTGAAGGTCTATTTCCAGTGTGCCTATTTATACAGCGCCTGCCTCAATAGAGAGGCGAAATAAAGCAAGATCTTCCCAGCAATCAGGCCAGGAAACTGAGGGCTTCAATGGATCAAAATCCCATTTTCACCGTGATCCATATGAACATATCCCAGCATTGCAACAGTTCCCAAAATCAATATAACCAATGCAACATTACATTTTTGAATGGAAGTCTATGGTGGTAGTGGGTGATAATTCTCTGTGGGTTTCTCAATAAGAGCGACTCCTTTCACATTACACTCCGTCATTTGATCAATTGTTAATTTAAAAAAATTGATTAGTGCAGCTTTAAAGGCCATTAAAAAGAGTAATATTAAATAAACAATGACACTACAGACAATGGAGTGAACTCCAAGACATGCTATTGAACAAGGTGATATAGAACTCAATTTTTTAGTCATTTGTGGTACAAATATTATATCATATGTAATTTAAGTAGCTTTTTTACTTTTGAAACAGAGGTGCTCTATGCAAATACACATTACATGCATATGTATTCATATCTGTCTCCTTCCGAGTCAGGTACACAACTGAATTTAAATCACTCGCAATCAACAAGAAGATGAAGATGTTGAATCATGTCGACTTCTGTCATGTAAATTTTGTTTGTAACAAGTACAATGTAAAGTTGTTCTCATCCCCTTAATAAGGAAAACATCATAGAAACAGGTGCTGGCTTACAGTTGAAACTTGCACATTAGTGGAAGGATCCCTTCACAGCAACTGAATTCATTAGCCTAATCTTCTGGGTTGGGAGCCCTCTTTTTTTCCCCCCAGCTGAAGTCTCTAACGGCTGGATAATATGTCTGCTCCAGGCTACTGCTGCTAAAATGCCTGGAGGGCGCTGGAACAGTCTGCTTTGTGTTTCTAATCACAAGATCTGCTATGGTATAAATGTCCTTTTAAAGGCACTTTCTGCAAGGACACGACAGATTACATAATAATCTAGTATATTTGTAATCTGCAAGGTTGAACAACAGGTACAGTTGATTGCATTTATACGCAGTTCCACCTCTTCTTTCTGGTATCATTCACACCAAAATGGAGATGTAATTTGCTATATTTGATTAAAATCCTACCTCAGTGTGTATTCTGCATATAGTGTGTTTTAGCCCATAATGTCTCTATCAAGGAAAACACCCCCCAATATTGGCATCCAACCTTGGTCCCATGACTTTATGTTGCCTGCAGAGATTAAAATGATGACACAGTTGCCATATACTGACATGCTAAGTTTGTCCTTGCGTCTGTGCGTGTTGTGTGTCAATGATACCAAGGTTATCTGGTGTCACCCTGTTTCTGTCGCAATTATCATGGCTCAGCAAAATGGCTCAGTAAAGTGTTGTGGCTACATCTGCTGTTGCTGGTGGGGGGCCCGGGCTGCTGTGGTGAAGACAGAGGAAGCGGAGCAGAAGCAAACTGGGACTGCGTTTCCAACATGTACTCCGCCAGGAAACGCTGTGAGCCTCATCCCGAGGACTGGATTTGTTCATTTTTGGCCGCACAGGGAATAAAATGTCATTAAAGGGATTCAAACCAGTAATTAAGTAGCTGATTTTCAACAAACATCAACAAAAGAACATTGACAGATAAACTCATTTTTGTTTTATTATCCTGTCAGAAAATGATATAATAATAAATAATAATGATATGTTTTTTCTCTTCACATCTGGCTACCATTGTTGTTTCTTACTTTTATGATTTTGCTTTAAAAACTTAATGCAAAGACTGTCTGCAATGCAGGAATTAATTCATGAAAACCACACATGCATATTCTGGTGTGCACAGGAACACACACATGCACTCACACACTATTTGCTGCAGGGCAAACATTCTCCCACCAACATTTACGCCTCTTCTTGCATCTCCCACCGGCCACTTCCCCTAAAGACGGATTCAAAATCATCACCAGAAATGATCTATAAATGTGTGAACGCCTCATTTCCGCCTATATTTAAAAAAA
>NTHP01000122.1:619321-651735 GCA_003416845.1 Oplegnathus fasciatus | reverse complement strand
AAAAAAAAAAAAGCCCACCGCCTACAACAGCTGTGCTCCTCTGCATGCTGAATACTGTTTGTGTTTGTTTGAGTGCTAAGATTAAATAAATCAATAATTTACAAAGTGATTTTCAGAAGTTTGATTAAGCATATTACACAATCAAAACACAAACTAACTTAATTTAAGATGATGATAAGAAGATGATCTAATTATCATTCAGTAAACACAAGACAGTTTTTCCTATGGGATCAACACTGTAGCAGCTTCACTGACAAGTAGAGAAATACACTTGGGGTAATACTGTATATCTATAGAGTTGTTAGTTTCACCATTAAAGGAATAACTTTTCCATTTTAGGAAATATCTATTCACTTTCTATCTGAAAGTTAGGTGAGAAGATCTATATATGTTCACGTTTAGTGTGGTGGAGCTGGAGGCAATTAGCTTAGCTTAGCATAAAGACTGGAAGAAGTGGGAACCAGCTAGCCTGGCTCTTTCCAGGCTGTTCCAGCTGTTCAAAAATACGGCCGTCAATGCCTATAAATCTCACTAATTAACAAGTTGTATCTTGTTCATTTAATCCACACACAAACAGACTATTTGTGGTTTTGGAGTTACATGCAGTAACTATTTCTTGTTATCACAGTGAGGTTGCAGGTTTCGTGCCATTGTGCCTGCACAAGGACCAAAATCAAAACTTGTGCTCACTGGCTGTATCTGGCAACACATGTTAGCCAGCGACGCTTCTCAGAAGTAGGAAGATGGATGAACTGTTGTTCTTCCTGAAATAGTTACAGCTCATTGCTCCCTAGAGATATAACGTGTTAGTGAGCCTTAAGGTGTGTTCAGACAGAGAGCGTCATTCGTCTCAGTTTGACAGTTAATTCGCGCCAAACCCACTGTACAGATGTTAGCTGTGAGCAAGCTCTGACTAATCTCAAAACACACCAGAAACTCAGAAATTCTTTCTGTTTTTCTCTTTAGCCTCTCATCTGTACTGTATGTCTATGAAGCAGACTCATAAAGCCATGGAACAAGTGAAAAGTTTTTGCTCACGTTAAAACATTTTGATCCAGCTGCCCTGGGCAATTCCATGTCTAATTGCATCTTTCCATTGAGTTGTTGTTAGTAGGCATATGTTTGAACTTTGCAGAGTGGCAGGCCAGCAGTTACTCCCTGCTTCCAGTCTTTACGCTAAGCTAAGCTAAACTAACTGCCTTCTCACTCTGGCTTTGTACTAAACGCACAGGCATGATAGTGGTGTCGATCTGCTTCTCTCACTCTCAGAAACAAAGCCAATTTACATGATTCCCAAAATGCTGATCTATTCCCAAGATGCACAATCCAATTATCATTCGGTACACACAAGACTGTATTTCCTGTGGCATCAGTAGCAGCTTCACTCAGATAGCAGAATATGCTTTTATATTTCTCCAGAAATTGGTGGCTGGTTGAACCAACTTAAATGTGGAAATTTAAATATTTATGAAGTTTCACCATTAACAAAGAAATCTGATTATATGAAACATTGTGTTTACGTACTGTAACCCTGCTGTGGTAGCAGTATTCCCACCCTATTAAGAAACAAAGCATTAAACCCTATACATTGGAGAAGGTGCATTTACCCTCATCCGGACAGGCTGATCTTACTGTTCAGCATACTGTACCTTACAGAAACATAAAAAAGGCATGCAGGAGTTTCACTCCAAGTGGAAAAAGTAGCACAGTTCCCCCAAAACCAAACTATCCCTTTAAATTAGGGCAAGTGCCTATACTTAGAAGACGGGACGTCAGACAAAACAGGGCTGTGGGACATTAAGGTAATCTGGTGGACACCTCTTATTATAGATGCTTTATTAATTTGACTGAAGACAGAAGGGAAAATAAAATAAATATAAAGTTCTACCTTTCATGAAGCACTTTTGAGGTGATTGGTGCAGTGCACTTCAAAATGAAGATGAGCTCAGTGCCCACCTCTTTGGTAGGTTTGGTTGCTTTTTTCAATAGCTTAGGCCTAAACTTCATGTAAGAGTGACAGAATTGTCTAGAAAGAGGGAAATTTACCATCTGTACATTATAGGGCACTCAAGTGTTGTCAAGTACTTGCATGTAATGGGTGGGCAGGCTTACCGAAGTAGATGAGAGGCCACTAGGGCACTGCAGAACATAAATGACTCCCAATCAGATTCACAAGTGGATAATGGTTCAGGATGATGCCTCCTTTGCCTTTGGATGGAACGACTTCATTTTCCATGATTGTGGGCAGCAATAGCACTGAAGAAAAAGTGCTTCTGAAGATATTAAGACACTGCTTTCTGAATGCTTCTCTGAAAATATGTTCTGATATGTGTACTTCACTTCCTTAAGATCATACTTTTAAATCTTTTGGCAAATGGAGAGCCTTTTCAGACCAGGGACAAATGTGGAATTGGAGCTCCAGAGGACAAATGTTCATTTGTCAATCATACTCTGGTTATAGCCTCAATGTCACGATTTTCATCTGCTGCAATCACATCTTCCCATTGTTTCCACAAAGTCTTAATAAAGTAGGGAACTGGCCAACAGTGATGTGGGCTGTGAGGTGGTAACTAGAACCCTGAAGGAAAGGATATATGTCAATATTTTTTCTTCTGAACATGGGTGAGTGGAATATAATGTTATTTTTATAGACTCGTATGTCAGTGAAAGTTATTTTTTTTTTATGCTGTATGAACCCTGAGGGGAGATTCTCCTTTTGGCTCCACCTCCGCCTCTACAGGGAGGTCAGAGTTCACGGTCAACTACAAAACAACATCTCTGTCTTCCAGCTGAAGGACGGTCTTCCTGCTCATGTCTGCCTGAGCACGAACAAAATCAAGCTGGGTTTTTCAACTGCTGAGTGAGGCATGAAAGTGCCGCCTCGGTGGATAAATGCACCCTTGATGAATGTGAGCCAAAGTTTAACATGGGGCAAATGGATTAACTAGCAATTTGGAGGTTTGATTTGGATAAATATTTTTGAGAGGCGAGCTGCTCTAACGGGAGAAATTAATGGATGAGTGAAACTGCAGTAGGTACAGTAGGAAATGACATCTCATTCGCCGCAGCAGCATTAGTATCATTCAAACCCAGTCAGAATATGCAGTGTAGGTTCTGACTTATGGCAGAAGAATAGAAACGATGCCGATGAATAAGCCCCCCCTTTATTTGCATATGCATATGCATGCTGCGACATAAAGAGTTTAAAATATCAGCAGCTCTACTTCCTCAAGTAGTGTACGACAAAATAGCCACAGGCTTTAAAAAAAGTAAAAACTATAGATTTGGTGGGCTTTCAAAGGCAGCAATCTCAAAGGTGTACAATGAAAGGACCAGGAGACAAGACATTAAAATGTTCACATTTGAGAGGTGACCCTCAATCAATGGAGTTGCGTGGATAGGGTCATGTTGAATACAGCAACCCATTTTAAAACACACAACGTACTCCACTCTACGTGTATGGGATAGAACAGCAGATGACCACACAGGGAACCTCTCCTGTTCATTACTGAAGGCGTTTGCAGTGGGCTAAAAACATCAACTGGACTGTTGATGACTGAAACGAGACTAGTCTAGCGCCATGCTAGCATCTCTGTCAGGCTGTACTTGGAAACAGCTGTGCTTTGCGCTAAATGCTAATGTCAGCATGGTGATAATGACAATGTCATGCTGCTGTTTAGCAAGTAATATTTACCATGTTCACCATCTTCGTTTAGTGTTTTAGTATGCTAACATTTTCTTATTAGCACTTAACACAAAGTACAAAGTACCCTGATGGGAATGTCATTAGTTTGGACAAAAAGAAATTATGACCTGATGATGATGCTATCAGGGGCTCACCAAAGTTAGTAGAATTTATCTTCTGTTTTAGCGTCTTATATCTCATTGTTTTGGTTTTTCAACCCTTGACTTTGCAGTTTTGGTTCACTCTCACTGCTTTCATCGACTTTGTTTCCAACCAGCTGCTGTTTTCAGCAACAAAGCTCTGATAAACCAACTGTACACTACCTGTCCAGCACCAAACAGCAGACAGATAAAGTTAGCAATGAGCTGATGAACATAGTGGACCAAAAACCAAAAACAGATGTGTAAATAGGAAACTGTTTGCTAACAGGGCCGGCCCCAGTGGCCAAAAAACAAACAAAAAAACAATTAATGTTGCTTTAAACTTGGAGGATCTACCAATCAAACTTAGTAGTTGCACAAAGCACTGATGTCTACATCGTCAGCTTTAACATTTGGACGCTGCAGGTCTACATTTTTGACTCAGACTAGCAGCTGTTACCAGGACCAAAGGTGGTCTAATGTGGTACCAAAGAGGAAAGTCCATTAGTCTGGTCCCTGATGTGTTGAGAACTGGTCGCCATTTGAAATAGAAAGGAGGAGGATTGAAGAGGACGTGGTTTCTTTCTGTTTTAACTGTTAAAGTAAATTAAGAAAGAGAAACATTTTAATCTTTTTGTGCTTTTGTTTGTATTTTTCGCCGTCAGGTATTCTTTCCTGGTGTAACTGTTCTGTTTTAAAAGTGGCATATTCTTTGTGTATATGTGCTGACATTCACTTTCAGTTTGTAATTTGTGCAAGGTTAAGCTGAATGCATGTTAAAGAAATGAATTACTGTTGACAGAAAGCAGTGGCATAAGCTCTGCTCTCTGGTGTCTCATTTTCAGTCTCTTACAGTCTCTCCCTCTGCATTTGTTTGGCGTTGAAGATGTCACGTTGGGCTTTTTTTTTTTGGGCGGTGTGATTTCCCAACAGCTTGACTCGTGGTTCTGACTCATTAGCTTCCTGCACTGCCACAATGAGCCCCATCAATCGTAACCCCCAGTGCAAAAGAGCTGCTTTCTCCCTACCTGGCCATTATGGCTCTCTTTGCTCAATAACACAGCCTAGGAACAGTGTGGCAGTGCTTGTTGCAGGGTAACAAATAACATAAACATTTTTATAAATGCTGTCAAAAGTGAGAGTACTTTGACAGTGATTCACTCATTTATGCTATTCAGGCTATATCAGACAGGAACACAAATTTCTCATGTTGGCACGTTCGTGCACAAACAGTGTGGGCTACAGATTTGAGCCGTGTGGTTTTACAAAGATAAAACACATGAAGGTAAAAGATGCAGTGACCTGCTGATCTGTGGCCAGAGGCTTTTACTGTGACACTGAGCAAGTAGGAAATGGGACAGCTTTTATCTTACAGTTTGACTTACCTGCTCCGACAAGACTTACTTTTAATTGGCTGAAATGTCCAAGCTTCTAAAAGCCCCCCATAACCACCTGCCAGAACTTAATGTTAACTAACTTAGCTTAGCTAAATTTAGCTTAACGTAACTTAACATAAAACTGCACTAATCAATAAAATTATATTAACAAATGATCAAATGACTATGTGTGAAGTCAAAAACGTAACTTATAGTCCCACACAGAGAATTATCACCAACTCTGAAGTTCCCTTCAGCTCTTTTTAACACAACTTTACTTTTGGTTCACTTTCGACATGCTCACCATCCTACAAGCAGCAGCAAGCAGTTGTTTTCAGCAAAAAAGGTTTGATAAACAAACTGTACGCCACCTGTCCAGCAGCAAACAAACAACAAACAGTTTGAGACACAGTTAGTGACTAGCTGATGTTCATAGTGGAGCATTCAGTCGCTGAAGAACCAGTTGGTGGAGTCCAAAACAGAGCTAAAAGGCGATTGAATTAGACTTACAGTGTGTCTACACAGGAGCTGCTGCATTTTTCAGTGGCCCGTCTCACGTACATCTGATGGAGCAAATACTCTTCTATTTTAATGAAAACTGCTGTCTTCACGTAACAGCTTGCGTTTCACCCATGCTATACATGCGTAAACGTGACATGAAGCATATTTTTATGCTTCAAGTCTATTGTCTCCTCGTGTATCTACAGTGATTGTGTGTTGGGCTCTGAGCGCTGCCAAAACACGGGTGACCTACATGAAATACTGTGCCTGATCCTGATCCTGCGTTCTGCAGGACTGAAGCTGCTCTGCTCACATGCTGCTCACACTACACAGGCTGTGTAGACCATGAGGAGAACTGGATACCGCGTTCAAAGATGGCATCCCATTCAGTTCTATGAAAGTCGCTCACTGGGCACATACACTGAAAAAGCCTCCGCGGGCTTCCTCGCGGTTCCGTGTTTTTGGTCCTATAGAGCACGAACGTGAGGGTCCTTTTCCCAACACTGCTCTTCTGAGACTTCTGCTGGCCAAGCCTGCTGACTCCCTGTTAACTGCCCACATACATGAATGGGATAAAATAATTTAATCATACCGCTCTTCTAGACTTTCCAAAAATATTTGCCATTTTACAATCACCCCTTTTACAATGATTGTGTATGGGGAAAATGCTTTCAGGGTGTTAGGGCTGGGTTATAATAGAAAAGAACTGGTTTGTAAGAAGCCAGCAGTCATGGAGAGGGAGGAGACGCAATATTGTTTAAATATGAACATTTTCAGACAGTCACTCCTGGAAGATATTATATTGTCACACTTGGTTGTTTACATGAAAGTGACAGAAATAGTTGTGTCAAGAATGAAAAAACAGAGCTGACCAATCACAGCGTGAAGTGGGTGTGGATGTCGAATTGTTGTTTTTCGGTTCCGCTGCCCCCAAGTGGTCAAAAAATCCTTTAGTTTATGGAACTTAAAGGTATAACGAGTAGGATTTGTCATTTGCTGTCTTTAAATGCAACATTCAAAGTTGGCTCCTCCTCCTCGGCTCAAAGCACACACGCCTCTGGTGGTGTCAAGTGCTTACAATGTGGCGACTGGTGGCTACGTTTTTATAGAGTCCCGCACCGCACACCCTGAGCGCTGTTATTGGCTTGGGGCTACACGCCACTGCCCAAAGGTTGATGCCCAGAAACATACCGAACACAGCAAAATAAGAAAATCCAGACAGAGGGCAGGTCTCTGCAGATACAGACACTGCCACACACTTCTAGTGGGTCATAAGTGATGATTGAGAGGGATTATTTTTGTATGAGTCTATGCATTGTTTTTTTAAAGGAAAATCCAACTTGTTATACCTTCAATTTAACTGTATTATTTAATTTATGTAAAAGAAGCAACAACACAACATTGTCGTAGATACTAAAATTAAAAAAGTATTTATCACTAGTATTCATTCTAAAAAATGTCCCCTATCAGATGATTTATTGGTGTTATTGATGCATTAATATGTACTGTAAGTGGTATTAAATGCAGTAGCTGGTAGCGTACAGGTGATGCTAGATCTAACTTCTGCGTACACTGTTTGCAAGTTCAGATCAGAGAAATTGATCATATTTTATGTAATTATATGTTTTGCATGTAAAATATTTATGTGTAATTAGAAATTACAGTCATGTTGCTGTGCAGTAAAAAGTGATTCTTTTAAGATACTTTAGATGTTACTGTCTAATGGAAATGAAATACTCAAATAAGGTATGAGTAAGTAAATGCACTTGAGTAAATGTTACTTTCCACTTCTGTTTAGCGGTAAATAAAAGAATGATAATGAGGCTTATTCGACTGCTGGTCTCAAAATCAGCATCTGCGAAGTTAATGAGATCTTGCTGTAACTGCCACACAGTAAAGACAGCAGTCTTTCATGTGCGCTGAGCTCCAGCTAACAAGCTCTGCTGCAGCAGCTGTAAAAGAGTGTGTGTGTTGTCAGGTTGGGACTCTCTGAAGGCTGTCAGCAGGCCCCGCATGGATCCTACAGGAGGTAATGTAATGACCCTCCACTGCCATGCCCCTCAAACCCTTACGACACACACACCAGCCGTCACAGGGCTATGCCTCACCTCTTTTACCTTTCTCCGTCTCACACACACACACACACACACACACACTTATGCGCTCACACTGATAAAAAACTAGGTTATCATAGCAGTTCTTTCTGCTGCAGGGCATATAGCTTACAAAGCAGAAGAACCTGTTTCAAGGCATCTCAGGACAAACTGTATCAGAGACAAACACATGCACACTAAAGCCAACAAAAGAGTAAGATAACAGAAGTGTAATTAGAAACCTCGAACAATTCTTCAGTGCTCCATGCACAGTGCGTGTCTTTAGGCCACAAATGTTAACACAATAATACATCATGTACTGTAATTTAAACGCAGGACAGACTTACAGGGAAAGGTCAGCGTGGCATAATAAGGCCGACGTGACTTTTCCTAAAACTGTACATCTGACATTTCGAGGCATTTGACTGCCGTTGAATGAATATCATTACAACCTCTTTGTACAGTACGCTGAAAGTGCGTCCATTAAAAGAGCAAATTGTAATCAAATGTCTAAAAAAGAAAATCACTTGGACGAAAGCCTGCCCCCACAAAGAGCACGCATATTACTCATCCCCCACAGAGCCGCCTTGCTCTAGTGTATTGTGGGAGGGCCAGGGTGGGCGGCTGTGCAGGGGATTGGGAGCTGCGTTCTAAGACTACGATACATGACTTCAGCTTGCATGTAACGTATCAGCATAATGTTTCCTCACCTTCCCTACAGACCAAGTGGCTTCCGTTTCAGCCCAGCCCAGTGTGTGTGTGTGTGTGTGTGTGTATACTGTATGCACTTCAAAACTAATCAGGAAAGCCAGTGTGGTGGAACCCAGACATCTTGTTTATCCTGCGAGATTTACCCGCACTTCACCTTCAGAGCCACACACACACACACACACACACACACACACACACACACACACACAGAGTGAAGGTCTTGTGCTTGTCCCAGGTGCAGAGAAATCTGTGAAGCAGCATGTGGCTTGTCCCAGTTCCTCTACAGTACCTGTGTGCCTTTGTGTGTGTGTGTGTGTGTGTGTGTGTGTGATTGCGTATTGCGACAAGACTGACCCATTTGAATCTTAATACAGGCGCTCACCAATGCATCCCTGAAACTAGTTCAACATGTAGGCTAGGCTGCGTGTAACACAGCAGGAGGGGCTGATGGACACAGATGGATGCTGGGGTCAAAGGGCACGCGGGGAGCACATCTAGGAAAAGAAGTCTTTCGAGGAAAAAAGTTGAATGAAAAAAGGCAGGGTGAGGTGATGCTGTCAGGAAATGCCCTGTTGTTGAGGGGATGAACAGGCCTTCAACACTCTGCGTCCTCCTTCTTCCTCCCAGTTTTGACAGAGGGGGGAAGTCAGAGATGAGACTCTGGTGAAGTCATTTTCAAAGCAGTGCACGTCTAATCTGTGTCCTGACCAGAGCAGGTGTGTGTGTGAGAGAGAGAGAGAGAGAGAGGGGGGAGAAGGCAAACAGAGACAGAGAAGAGAGAAGGAAAGAGCAAGAGAGGGAGGGAGAGAGAAAGAGGGTGAGACAGAGAAGCAAACAGAGAGAGACAGAGTGAAGGAGAGAGAGAGAGAGAGACGGAGGATTGTTTCTTTCTCTGGATGCCAGCAGCACCAGCAGCAGCAGCAGCAGCAGCAGCTCGGATCTGGACGAGAGGTGACCGGGGCTGGGGGTGAAGGTGTGCGTGTGTGTGTGTGTCCGTATGTGTGTGTGTGTGTGTGTTGTGCGTCTGGCAGAGAGACTGCAGGAGCGGGAGAGAGGCTCAACTTGCTCCCTCTCTGCACCGCTCTGCCCTCTGTGTCGCCGCGTCTCCCTCCTCCTGTTCCCCCGGACACAGGCATCTGGCGTGGTGACATGTGAAGAGGCTTGAAGTATGGCATGCAAAGATGGTTTCTGCCAAGAAGAAGGAGACGGCGACAGCGATGTGCTCCGCTTTTATTCGGACCCTCTTCTACTTTTTCTGTTTGGCGACTTGGTGAGTCCCACAGTGTCTCTGTCCATGGTGCTGAAACCTCCTGCTCGCCTCAGGAACAACCCGACACTAATGTTTTGTTTTTTTTAGCACTGAAGTTATGGTATCCTGATTCTTTTTTTTTCTTTCTAGTGTAAAGAAAATCTCTGGACAGACAAGGAAGGATGAAAGGATCTATCCGGAGAATTTTACTCGCATTTTAGACCGACTTCTGGACGGCTATGACAACAGGCTGCGACCTGGATTTGGGGGTATGTAGAAATAAAAATGAGTGTTTTTGTGCACTATCAAGCATTTTCCATATGAAAACTACCAATAATAATCACACCACAGACATGAAACATGTTACATTTTCAATTTAAAAGAGAAAAGAGCCAGTTTTATATGTAATTGTACTTTTTTTTGCGCCATAGGAGGTTTAAACAGATCATTAAGCGCAGCAAGGCAGCTGTAAACTCACTATTAAGCACCAAATACACCCTCTAAGTCAAGTCCGTTTTACCCATAAAAATGATGTCACCTCTGAAACACTGTAAATCATCATAACAAAAAAGGAATAGGGACTTTTTTGAGCCATAAGAGGTTAAAACACACAATAAAGTGCAATGAGATGACTGTAAACTCACTATTGAGCACTATTATAGCACCTTATAAGTCAAGTCAGTTTTATTTGTACAAAAAAATCATAATTTATTTGTGTAAAATCATAAATCTGCCTCAAAAAACCCCCCCTTAAATAGGAGAAAAAAGGAAGAAACCTCAGTATAAGCAACAGAGGAGGGGTGCTTCCTTCAGCACATGCAGTAGAAGTCGTAATGGGAACATTATAGCATCACTGTCTCGCTTTTTCTTTACCTCTCTCTCTCTCTCTCTCTCTGTGTGTGTGTGGGAGACTTGCATTGTGTGGAACATGTTGCTTCATGGTCAAGTGTTTGACGACACACGCGATGTGACCTCGTGTTTCAGACTTTATCCTGTAAGCCATGGTAGCTGTAGTTTTGCAGTCTGAAGAGGGGCCTCTAAGCTCGCACGTTTAAGCGAATGCAGTTATATAATGTATGTGTGTGTGTGTGTGTGTGTGTGTGTGTGTGTATGCGGGATAAAGGCTTAATGCACAGTTCAAGTTCTAAAAGTACGGATTTGGTTGTTTCCCGTACATCGTGTCTGAAAACCACGACATGTTAAAGAACCAGCGTTATTCTAAAGGAGACATCTCATTGGCTGACAGTGCAAAGCAACCTGTCAGCAGAAACGTGCAGATAGAACAGGCATACTGTAGCTTTGCTTATCCCTGCACTTATAAACAACGCCTTTACAGTCTGCCTCCACATTCATTCCCTGAGAATGAAACCAAACTGGATTGTTTTTACATCTTTTAAGCTATTTTCCCCCCTCTTCTATTATGCAAAGGCAGTACAGCTCTGGATGAGTTAAACTGTTGCATGTGTTTTGGGTTTGATGGAGCTGTAGGCCTGTGTTTAAACACATGTGTGAATAAGACTGGTGTCTCTCTGGGGCTGGGACAGGAAACAGTCATTAAATGTTCTGCTGTTTGATTGACTCAATAGGTCCTGTGACTGAGGTCAAGACCGACATTTATGTGACAAGTTTTGGGCCTGTCTCAGATGTTGAAATGGTATGTATCCACACTTTAAATGGAGTTAAACACATGTAAATGTATGAATTTCTTGTATTAATACTGCTAATACCTACATGCACCCTAAGTTCACACAACTTTGTTCCAAATCTGGTCAGTGAAGAAGATGTAGGCAAGAACCATATTTGAAGATAATGATATTTGGGTGAAAAACAAGATGTTTTACTTGACAGACTTTCTTCCAGATGAGTCCAGATACTCATGAGGCAATATCATCTCACCCACCGACCTACCTATTTGTCACTTTTCCTGTCTTAGGAGTACACAATGGACGTGTTCTTTCGACAGACGTGGGTGGACCGGAGGTTGATGTACGAGGGGCCGATAGAGATTTTGAGGCTGAACAACCTGATGGTGACTAAAGTGTGGACGCCAGACACCTTCTTCAGGAATGGCAAGAAGTCAGTTGCGCACAACATGACGGCCCCCAACAAGCTTTTCCGCATCATGAAGAATGGCACCATTCTGTACACCATGAGGTACTGTAGTATACTCCATCAGAATATACAGTAACGCTCGATGGATCATGTTCAAAGCCAAAACTCAAGCCTCACCTTGATCAAATGGTTTTGTTCAAAAACTACGAGTCTATTTCCTGCTATCTTAACATATGCTATCTGTGACGGGGGAATAGACTCTTCACATAATTCATATTCTGTATTTTAGTGCCAATTTTTTTTAAAAGCTGGAGAAGAGAGAAGACAGACTTTATTTGATTTAAAGCAATCAAGCAGATTTCCTGTGAAATCAAACCCAGTGGCCCACAGTGTAAACAGTGTGGAGGCAGTGCAGAGGCTGCCAAACGTTTCAATCTTAAACTCAATATAGCAGTCAAATAACTGCTCCTTTTCCTTTTACACTGAAAAGAGCTTAGTGTAAGTAAATCACTGACCTTTTCAAGTGTTGACCCTCCATGAAATGTTAGCAGCCATCAAGCTAGCTTTTCTTCATCAGAAATGGTATGACTTTGGTGTTGCTGTCCCTAAGTCTTGCACAAATTTATATTGCATGTGCATGTGTCCATTTGGTACTTTATTGAGCAACTCTTCTCTGCACTGCAACAGGTTGACGATAAGCGCTGAGTGTCCCATGAAGCTTGTGGACTTCCCCATGGATGGACATGCGTGCCCCCTCAAGTTTGGCAGCTGTAAGTCCTGTGTGTGTGTGTGTGTGTGGGGGCGTGAGATAGACAGATAGATAAGGAGGTAGAAACAGAGATGGAGAGAGATGTGGCCAGTGCACAAAGTGAAATCAAACCTAATCTAATCTACTGTAAGTAACAGCCTCCTTTAATTGTGCACTGGCTCTGTACACGGCAGGTGAAGAAGGTAACCAACGGCCAGATGTTTGCTGATGTTTGCTCTGACAGGACAATATAAAGCAGCTGTGCACTTGCAGCTAACCGTTGGCCAGTCATGCTTGTTTCCATTCTCATACAGGAGAGACATGCAAAAGATGGTTTTTACAGAGTGTAAAATGACAGCTAATTGAAGTGGTACCACATGTAATATTTTTCATCAATGAATCATCACCGCAGTTACTCCTTTGTATCTGAATCATTATTATAGTAGCTGTAAACAAATAAGATGAGCAGGCTGGCAGTGTTTACCGGCCTCCACACTGCATTTTACATTTTGTGCCCCCCGGTGTCGTTTCACAGGAGACCCACCGGATTATTTTACATCTCTAAACAGGAGGCGTCGTAATTTGCAAGCAATACACAGCAGGTAGTTTCAGCAGAGTTTTGACTTTATTTTAACTTATCAGAATATCAGAATTCTTTTTTTTTTTTTGTTCTCTAAAGGTGTCATCTTCTTTTATCCAGCTTATTGCAGCTGGAGTGACTTCAGTGAGAGGGAGCGAGGACAAAAAAACGTGAATCTTAAAGGAATAATTCGACGTATGTGCTTTCTTATCAAGAGTTAAATGAAAAGATTGATAGCACTCTTGTGTCTGTACGGTAAATATGGAGCTGTAGCCGGCAGCTGGTTAGCTTAGTTTAGCACAAAGACTGGAAACAGGGGAAAGCATCTAGCCTGCTCTGTCCAAAAGGTAGCAAAATCCATCTACCAGCACCTCTAAAACTCACTAATTTACCTGTTAAATCTCGTTTGTTTAATTTGTAGTGTAAAAAAAGTGTATAAACGACAATTGTCTAGCTGTTTCCAGTCTCTGTGCTAAGCTTAACAAAGCGGCTGCTGGCTGTAGCTTCATATTTAACAGACAGACATGAGAGTGGTATCAAAGCCAATGTAGAACTACTCCTTTAACACTGCAGGAAGTGATTACTATTCATCTCCGTCAAAAACTCGCTAGTTTTTAGCTGGTTTCTAGCTGTCACGCCAGGTTTTCATGATTCATTTTAGAAAGATACATTCATATTTACAAATGATACATGTAGTGCCTTTTATATAAAGTTGTTTTTAAAAGTTTAGGAAGGTAAGGAAGGCTGTCACAAGTCAAAAGTTTCTCCTGGCTTGGTCTGAAAAGTAAAAAAAAAGGTCGATCACATGACTGCTCTCTGCTTGGAGCTGAAATGGATTCTGTGCTGAAAAGAGTGCTGAGGAGCTGAGCACTTTGTAAGACACAAAGCGACTGAATGCTAATACTAAATAATGAAGCATTTCATTCTTCATTGTGAACGATGAAGCCCTAGCTCAGCATCAGTGTTTATATTGGGCCTACTGGTCAGCAGAAATGACTTATCTCATATGAAGGAGTTTCTCAAATAGAGCAGCTCCGTCTTATCGGAGAAGAGCAGCAATTTGAAGATTACATCTGCGAGAGAAAGGAAAGGGAAAGACAACGAGTTTGCCTTTACACTCACCCAATCCGCCGTCAATTACCCAGTGTGGTGACATTGCAGAGGACAAATTCACATTTCTCAGTTATTGTCATCCGTCTCCCCCTCCTCTTCCTCCTCCTTTCGCCATCCTGCTCTGCTGCTGCTGCTCCTAGCCTCCAGTCAGGAGGAAGTGACCATGGATCTGATGTGGCCTGAAGCGAAGGAAAGGTCAGAATCCCTTCCTCTGCCTCAGGATAGCACAGACCTATGCAGCTATTTTCCATAGCTGGTGTGTGTGTGTGTGTGTGTGTGTGTGGTAATTTTCTCTCTGTCTGCCCTGCCTTCATTTTTTCTCCATCTCTCTTTCTTTCTCCCTCTCTCTCCGTCTCCTTTTCTGTTTCTCCATCTGGACTTGTGTGCACAGGCATTGCGTTCCACTCCATGACACACCAGAGTCATTTCATTTTGGCAGCACAGTTGGTATCCTGCCGATGTGGAGTCCCACAGGGAGTGGCAGGCAAAGACAACTGGCATTTTGTTGTGCATCCATAGACTGGCCAAGCTCTCCAGGATACATACAGCAGAACACTCAGGGGAGGCAATATTGAGAAATAAATAAATAAACACATTTAAAATATCCCTCAGTCAGACACAATAGAGAATTTATTTGAACTTTGCAACTTTTGCTGGAGACTTGACGTCAGCATGATGCATTAGTGAGTGAAATATGACAGATGGGACCTCCATGAAATTTGACTCCAACCACATTGCGTTGGTTTGAGTGGATCTCAAAAGGCAGTGGATCTGAAAGAGTGGATTAGATGTTGTCACATGTTTTTATTAGCAAATATCAGATATAAGCCAGTCAGTGCCAGTTCAATGCCAGATGATGAAAGACCCTCCTTATTTCTCTTGCAGAGTAGTGGATTTATTACTCTAGAGTTTTCCTGCGTTTGAATAGAAGCGAGGGGTCAATCTGCCTCACAGGGCTGCTAGCCCTAAAAAATTAATTAGTCAGTGGAGAGTTTTCGTATCCTGAGATGCTGCTTCAGAGGCTTTTCTCCTCGCCATGAATACAATTCTCGGAGAAACACTGAATAGTAATAATTTTGACTTAAAATCTTCAAATTTAAGGATATTAAATATCACTGTGTAAGCATTTTAGTACGAGGCTTAATTACACTTAAAGCTGCATTAATCAATATTCATATACTAACAACTGAAAAAAATGACTGTGTAGTAACAAACCCACAAAGAATTATCACTTGACTCTGCAGTTCCCTTCAGCTCTACGGAGCGTTTTAGCGTCTTTCAACTCGTTGTTTTGGTTTTACAGCCTGCAACTTTAATGATTCGCAATCATCAGCGTCGTTTTCAGCTGCAGCAGGCAGCTGTTTACAGTGAAAAAGCTCTGATAAATCCACTCTACACTACCTGCTCAGCACCAAACAGCAGACAGTCAAAGTTAATGAACATAGTGGAGCATTTAGCAGCAAACGTCCCTCAGGAATTGGTAGAGACCAAAAACAGAGCTAAAAGACAGTGAATATTGGACTTACATTCATCAGATTGCCAGAGGCACGACTCCAAATGTTTCTCCATGTCTGCTTGATGTGTAAATAGGCAGCACTTTGCAAACGCCTTTGCCAAAACAATCTTATAAGTCTTTAAAATGTGACCTTTACAGCTTGTTGTGCTGCACAAAGTGGACAAAGAAACAATTGATGCAGATTTAAGTGAAAATATAAAAATCTTAAAAGTTACACTGATAACACAAAGAATGACAAATGTCTATTTAGTCCTTATAGTTGGTTATATTGGTTTATTGCACTTTTACAGTATTAATAATGTGGAAAAGTTTGCACTTGCATTTGAGTCCCGGCTTACAAGGAAGTGGCGTCGATACCCAGGGCGAACAGTCCATCATATAAAAACAAAACAAAAAGCAGCAGAGGCTCTTCAGAAGCAAAAATGGAATCAATTTATTTGATATACAAAAAAAGTTTTGGTTATAGGACTGTCGTCAGCACAATAAATAAATGCTGGCATTCTAGAGACTTAAAGGCTATCAAACAATCAATAAGGACCAATCAGGAAAATGGTGGTAAGAGGCAGAAGGTGTTATCCATGAAGTCATCAAGGTGGTGTCAAGAAGGCCTACAAATGTATCTATATTGACAATATATATGCGTACACACACTTATACAAATAATAGCTATGTAAAATCATATCAATATATACATGTATGTATATGGACTAAGACAGTTCACAGTATACAGTCATCCTTTCCAAAAGCTCTGCTGCCATGCCAACACATTACATACATGCACAGATTTTTTCCTGAACTGCACGTCTTATCCTTTCATACTGCACTGTTCACAACTTACAGTAAGTGACTCACATCGGTGGCTTTGCCTTCTGCCCACAGATGCCTATCCAAAAACAGAGATGATCTATACATGGACCAAAGGGCCTCAGCATTCAGTGGAGGTCCCTCCTGAGTCCTCCAGCCTCGTTCAGTATGATCTCATCGGCCAGACGGTCTCCAGTGAAACGATTAAATCCATCACAGGTGAGACTTGCAAGTCCTTTCACCATTTTGAGTTACAGTACCAACTGTATTATACTGACTGCTTCCAAGCAAAATGGCTGCAGGGGTTGATGTGACGGTTGTTTATTTCTTTCTTTTACTAATTTACTGTAAAAAAAAAAAAAAAAGAGTGTAAAATCTGTTCTTTTATTGAAAGAAAGGATGTTCAACTGTGTGTCAAACCTGGTAGATTTGCCAGGTATACACTGTATTTTCCACATGAGTGACAGGACAGATGCTGCACAAATGCAGCAGGTGTGGTAGATTATGGAAGGATTTGGAGCTTTGACTCCAGCCTCTTGAAATCAAACACCGTAAACATCATGACTTGAGGCATTTCAGACGGCCTTTCAGCTCACATAAATACTGAAGGATCCCAAAAAGATTTTAGCAGAAGGTTGCAACAGGTGGCATGTGTCCATCTGGGTGAAAATGGACGGGGTTCCTAAAATGTATAGGAGTACGAAAAAAAGATCAAATAGAATCAAATGTGACATCTGTCTAAAGGTGCATTAACTCAAATCTGTCAGCCTGCAACTTTAAATTCTTTGTTAATCAAACTAATTCATTTCTGTTGATCCTCCAGGTGAATATGTGGTGATGACGGTCTACTTCCACTTGAAACGTAAAATGGGCTACTTCATGATTCAGACGTATATCCCCTGCATAATGACAGTAATCCTCTCCCAAGTGTCCTTCTGGATAAATAAAGAATCAGTCCCGGCACGCACAGTCTTCGGTATGTAGACCTCACACATCCCTCATCCTGCACAGCCTTTCTTCTCTCTGTTTACTTATTGGATGCCTGCATGCCAACAGAGCAATCAGAGCTGGAGAGTCTCTCCACTCTGCACAACAAGGTGATGTTAGAGCGTGAGGTGATTATGGGGAATATAAAGAGCGGCTGTTTTTTTATCTTAAGATTGCGACATGAAATGCAAATTCACTGCTATTAGTTTTAAAACTGGTTTGAAATGCAAGACTGAACAGCTGACAGCATTAGGGAAAATCATTTTGATGCATCTTCAAAGCAAACATGCCTCAAGCAAAGACGAGAAATTTGGGTCTATAAAAATTGTTTTGGCTCAAATAGTGGATGATACAAAACCCTCTCAAGATGTAATAGAAATATCCCTCTAAATGGGTTGAAACTGTAATAAAACCTTGATGGGGAAAGATGCCCTGAGAGAGTGATTAAAGTAGTTGTTATAGGCAATATGCCCCAGGAGGTCATTTTGATTTGAGGTATATACAGACTTTTAATAAAATCGAATCAAGAGCATTTTTTTTAATGGATTTCTCATTTACAACAAGTAAAGAGATCTTTAGTAATGAGATCTTTTAAAAAGTTAATCTAAAAAGACCTGTGTTACTTTAATGAGGCGTAGCTTTAAAGGGTTTAAAAATAACAATATTTGAATTCGATCATCATTTCTACATTTTAAACAGAGGGTTAGGACAAAATGATGGTTTATTCTTTACCAATCTTTTTCATGAGCAGTGTCGGGCAGTAACACAGTGCAGTAATGTTACTTGTTCAGTAACAAGTAATGTAAGGGATTACTATACTGTACTACATTACAGTTGGGAATCACAGTAACTCTCTAAACTGTTACTAAGGCATTTGGTGGTCAGCTTGTTTGCTGTGTTACTGGAAGTTTGATGGAGGCTTGATATCAGTTTGGTCTCCATGTGTGTTCAGTGGAGGGACTGGTCTGTTAGCTTGGCATGCTTAGCTTCTGACAAACGAGGAGAAGGGTGATTTTAAAGTTGTCTCCTTCAATTGTCGTGTCTTGCTAACATTGGCTTTTGAGGAGTCACCTAGCTTTGTTTTGTTTAGAGCTGGAGGGTGTGAGGGCAGGACTTCTGTGCAGTCACAGAAGCTAAGCTAGCTGTTGGTGGTCAGTAAACCCCTCCAAACTGTGCTTGTTAAACCACAACGTCTTGTTTTCTGTTTCTACACGTGTGAAATAGCAAAGTAATGGATTACTTTTGCTGCTGAGAAATAAGTAAAGAAATGTCATTACTTTCTGAATGACTAATGTGTAATGAGTAGTTGATTACAGTTTTCATGTAAGTTGCCCAACACTGGTTAGCAGTAGTGTTTAATTTCCTTTCATGATATTCAAACATGATTTAATGACTTATTTTACTATTACTATTTTACTTTTCAGAGATTATGGTATTTGGGTCTTTTTATTAATTTGTACTCATCAGAAGAAAGATGGATGACGTACCCCGATCATTTTGCTCCAAACCACTGGGGGCTGTATTACCTCAGATATCAATTTTTCACATTTTTACTCTAGTTAGAAAAATCTGTTCTATATTTTGCTTCAAACTAATTAATGATTCCTCGCATGAGGTTTGAAAAAGTGAACTCCTGTAGAGAAATGTGACTTTGCAATTGTAAAAAACTGTAACTATACTTGCAGTTATTGGGCACAGGCTAAGTTACATGTATGTATAGGCATCTTACCCCACTGCATTATTATTACATTACTTAGTTAACCAGGGATTTTCAGTTTCCAGTTGATGAAAAAATAACTTTATTCTATATAGTTTTTGCAGTGTTACACAATACTATCGTTACAGTTAAAATCAATTACAACTGTTAGATTGCTTATAAAGAGTGTGATGTTATTACGCTATCTGGCATTTTATCATATTTTCAAAGGTTGTTGCATTATCCATCATTTCTTATTATCCATCAGTTGCTTTCAGTTTTTGGCCTGTGACCCAGTTGCACTCTCCCTGGCTCCCCTGGTACGACGTTTGGGTTCCTGCCCTAGAATAGACTGATTGGTGGGTGTCGATAGAGAGGCACTAACGACAGACAGAACTGCTAAAACTAGACCAGTGTTGCTCGGTGTTGTTGTTTTATTATTGAGGGACGTCTCACTCCGGCAGTTCGTCGACCACGATCCACCACTTGTGTTGATGGAAAGTCATTCAGTGATAATGGCACTGACACTTGTCCTCCATTTAGAAAGTAGTTCTGATAGATTATGTTTTGGAGCATCATTTTCAAGAGGTAATTTTAACTTATCACTGTGAGTAATGAGAAAAAAAAACATGAGTGTCAGTGGTGATTAATGATTCTTTGAACAGCTTTGTGACATGTCGACTGTTCATGGTGCCAGAAGGATGTGAAGTTACAAAATTAAAGTGTTCTATAAGTGAAGTATAAGTATCATATATTGAATACTGTTGTTTTTGCATGTAGGATTGAATTAGTTTCTGTTTAGTGAAAACGCACCACTTTCTAATAAGGCACCCTTTATAAAGGGACTGAGTAATTATAACTAATGGCTTAATTAATGGTTCCTACTATAAATCATTAAGCAATGCTTTATAGATCAGTTATAAGCAGTTGATAAGGAGGTTTGCGTTGAAAAATCCCCTTGGCTGTTTGGACTGTTTGGCCGCCTATATTCTGGAAAAGGGCTGTAAAGGACTAATATCCATTTATTAACAACTTATTAAGCATTAATTAATGGCTTGCTAACATTTATAATTGCATTATTATCAAATAGAAAGGATCAAAAACAGCCAAACAGATTTTTCACAACACAATAACACATTTGTTCTTATTGATGGCTTATAACCGATTTGTTCAGCATTAGTAAATGATTTACTAACCATTAACAAAGGATCGGTTACAACTTATAAACTCTTTATAAATGGTGCCTTTTGTGTATTTGTGTAGCCTCGAGGTGCTAGCCTCAAGCAGAGATGAGGAGCGGGCTACAGAGCTCTGGAAAGCTCACTTCTTTCTGACTCCACACATCCAGATTTATTTCATTTTCAGACTTGTAGTCTTCAGTCCCACCAACCAATTCATCAGATTTCGCAGAGCTTCCTCCGGAGGCACAAAAGACTTTATACAACTTTTTTCACATGTGCAGTGGCACTCCCCAAGACCTGTAAACAGACTTTGATGTGTAAAATCAGCGCACTTCCCCTTTAATTATAATAACAGGCCTGTTGTTGGCTGGCAGCCTTATCCAGTCAAACTGTGACAGCGTGCTGAATCACTAATGGTGACCAAAAAACCAACCTCCTGGTTTTACTGCTGGTGACACACACACACTGCAGTGTCACCTGTATCCATTCAGGGTGCATTTGACACAGTGTGTGTTTCTGCTGTCGACTGTGCAGTTTATGTTGTGAGTTTTTGCTGAGCAGAAAAACGCTGTGTAACCCTCAGTAGAAAGGTGTCGTGCAGTGTAATAAAGCACTGGGGGATCAATGCTGCTCTCCTGCAGTGACCAATGTATCTGACAGTCCAGCTGCACATCCCCCGCCTCCCTGTTCCAAACTGCCCAGCATGACAGAGGCTTCACAGCAGCACAACCATTGTTGTATCAGTTGAGCTTCTGAGGCAGCGGATTTCTGCTGTTATCCGCTGTATTTAAATGTGCGTGTGTGGCGGCGGTGGGTGAGGTAGGAAGGGAGGAGGGTGGTCGGTGTTTGGATTTCTCCCTTTTCCTCCCAGCAGCCACACTCTGTTTTGACTTCCTGCCTCGGTGACTCAACCACAGTGTCCTGCTATGAGCGTGGAAGAGGCAGTTTGTCAGGAAGACAAACAGGAGTGGAGGGAGGATTAGAGTTGGAGCTTCTTGGCTTCAGATAGAGGGGTCAGAGTAAAAAGCACATTAAGCTCATTCAAAGCATCATGTGTTTGGTTTCTATGCCTTTGACACGTAACCTGTTCACCACAATGTGGATTGAAAGTGTGCAGGTGTGGCCATTAATGGTAGAGGAGCTTTAATTCCCACTTGCCCGTGGTAGAGATGCATGAGCTCATGGCACTTTATAGGAAGAGTTTAACAGTTTATGAAATACGCTTATTCACTTTCCCTGTCAGAGTTAGCTGAGAACATCGACAACACTCTCATGTCTGTGTGTTAAGTACATAAATGGAGGTGGGAGGCGATTAGCTTAGCTTAGCATAAAGACAGGGAGCAAGGGGATCTACCCTAGCTCTCTTCTGAAGCATACTAATTAACACCGTGTATCTAGTTCATTTTATCGGTACACAAACAGTAAAATAAAAATGACATTTTGTGGTTTTGCGAGGACGTGCTGTAGGCTAGCTATTTTGGCAAACAAAAGCTGAGACCATTGACTTTCCAGAGTCGTGTTGTCACGGTGAGGTTGTCAAGAAAACAGCACTATATCTAGAGATACTTTGGTACTGATTGGCCGGATAAAGTGCTCTTTAGGGGTGGCTGTAGATGCATTTTTGGACTTTGAATTAAGCTAGGCTTGCTTTTCCAATCTGCTTCCAGTCTTTATGCTAAGCTAAGCTAATTGCCTCCTTTCTCTAGCTCCGCACTTAACCTACACACATGAGATTCTTATCAATCTTCTCGTCTAACTCTAAAGAAATTGAATATGTGTATTTCTCTGAACTATTTATTTTAGAGACTTCGAAGAAATCTGATTTGTGCGTATCCTTTAAACTTCAACTGCATCTGTTTTTCTATTTTTAAGGGTAGCTAAAGTACCAAAATATCCCTTACAGGCTGCAATCCTGTTATTGTGCGAGGTGTGAGGTGAAAATGAAGCAGTTGGTGTAAAGATCTAATTGAGTGAAGAGTAGCTCAACTGTAGCACTACCGTCAGATGCCTGAGCAAAAGTGAAACTATTTACTCTGAAAAAATCCACTTAAAAACAAATACCCAAATCCGGCTTAAATACAGTAAGAGGAAAACGTCTTTATACTTTCTCAGATTTCATTGATACATACAGTGAACAGTGCTGCACTATTTACACACATACACCATTAGTTCCACAGTAAGTGGAGTTTTTCAGCTAATGCTTTTATTTGGATAGTTGGGAACAAGAAAAAAGACATAAAAGCTTTCACATATGCAGACTTCCAGTATATCTATCACCCATCTCAGTTTTTGCTTATGTTGAGAACAGCTTTATATTAGAGGTTAATATCCTCAGTCTGTGGCCTCAAGCCGCAGTTCACCTATCAATGTCACCCAGCTGCTTTTGATTGACAGGTAATTATATGGCGGTCACGTCCGGGCGCGGGGGATGAATTTATGTTGGGCAAGGACTCTGCAGCACAGATTGTTCCAGGTCTCAAACGTAAAGGGGATTTTCTCCAAATCACATTATTGCTATTGGTTAATAATACCAAGGACGAGTGATGAGCTACAGGCTTATACTGTAACCTTCTGTTATTGTCGAAGCCACACGTGACCTTGCGTGCTGGCCAGGTCGGTGTTTATTTTTATGGTATCTCACTTGGTACAGAGAAGAGTGAAGGAGGAGCATGTGACATTCAGTCCAGCGTCTCAGTTCAATGTGTCCTTTAGCTCTGTGTAGTATAAACTCCATTTACTTACATTGTTTCCACCGTCGGAGAGTCCGCAGACAGTTGCTGCTGTGGAGAAGGAGCTATGCTTTAAGCAACAGTAAGCTCTTGGTGGCATAAATTCTTTTGATACACATCAGACTTGTAGTTGTACAAACATTATTTGGAGGTAGAGTTTGTCTGCAGGCAGAAATAATCGTATTGGTAGAGTTAAACCTCAGTGGGTGGAGCAGATTTTTTTTTCTCCATGAAGTACTTTTTACTGAGTCCCAGTGAAAATGCCAAGAAAAAAGAGAGGAGGTAGCTCCAGTTATGTCATACAAGTTACATTATTATAATGTGAAACGGGTCGCTTGTAGCGATGAACCCACAGAGAATTATCACCAACAGTTCCATCCTCTCTTGTTTTATTATCTTTCATTGTTTTGGTTTCATGGCCCACAACTTTACTGTTTTGGTTCACTCTGACTCGCTCATCAACCCTAACTTATGATGGTAGTAAGCTGAAAGAGAGCTAAAAGTGAGCCTTTAGGCTTTCAGCTCACTAGTCACTCCCATTTTAGCTCTGTTTTGGTCTCCACATTCTCCTGAGGGAAATATCTGGCTATTTAGCTGCTAAATATCCACTTTCTTCACCAGCTAGTTGCTAACTTTGTCTGTCTGTCATTCGCTGCTGAGCAGGCAGCTGTTTTCAGTGGAAAAGGTCTGATAAGCACCATAGGCTACCTGCCCAGCACCAAATAACAGACAGAATAATTAGTGATAAGCTGGTGAACACAGTGGAGCATTTAGCAGCTAAAGAGCCAGATGTTTCCCTCAGGAGTTGGTGGAGACCAAAACAGAGCTAAAAGGAGAATGAATCTTGAACTAACATTCGCCAGGTAGCAAGAAACACGACTCCAGGTGAATACTAATGTTGCTCCGTGAACACTGGATGTATAAATAGGCAAGTGCTTGTGAACATTTTAACGATATCAACTTTATAAAGTGATGATATCTCAATGTCGTGTTTACAGCTTGACTTGTTGCCCCCAAGTGGCCAAAAATCAATAAATACAGGTGCTTCTTTTTGTACGTCTCCCATTTCAGAGAGCCAAATGTATTTGGTTCATTATCCCTCTGCATCCAGTTAATGAAATATTCTGATGAAGAGCAACATAATGTACATGGGTTATTGAACACTGTGCAAATGATCTTTATCACCATTTATTTTGCAATGACATGAAGAAAATCTCTTGAAGGGTGTTTCATACTGCTCTACCATAGAGATGGTGTTTGATGCAATACATGCAGATCAATATTTAGTCTTAATTGTAAATGGAAGTAGAACTGCAGTGACCTCCAACACAGATATGAAAAATCTTGTCTCAGCTCATATATTTGATACCGCTCTGTCTTTGATACCACTGAAGGCATCACCACTGTCCTGACCATGACGACACTCAGTATCAGCGCTCGCCACTCCCTTCCCAAGGTCTCATACGCCACTGCAATGGACTGGTTCATCGCTGTCTGCTTCGCCTTCGTCTTCTCTGCCCTCATTGAGTTTGCCGCTGTAAACTACTTCACCAACGCACAGATCGAGCGGGCCAAAAAGAAGCCGGCCAAATGTCCCCCGGTGCCCCAAACCACGCCTGTCAAGGTCAAGGACACAGAGGAAGTGCTGCAGGTGATTTTTGTTTCCCTCAAAGTGGCCGTGGCAAATAGTCTGATAGCACTTAACTTCAAGGAGCACTTACACAGCATGTCCCTTATTATGTGCTTACTGTATCTGGCCTTTAGCCTAGACTTTTGAATGGCCAGGAGTGGGCCTGCCTGAGGATTGTCAGCTGTGCCCCTGCTCATAAGAGCTGAGAGGATCTGAAATGTAGAGAAAACAGGAAAAGTCTGATCCCAGGATGTGAGCTTAGACTTCCATAATGCAAAACCTGCTTACATCTGGCTGTTGAATTGAATTGAAATGAAAGATTATGAAAGTTTTATCGTTTTGAGCATCACAAATCTACTTAAATATACTATACTTAAATCCCAGACGTCTGTTCTATAACTAAAAATGTAGCTCAGGTGGTTCCACATCTAACAAGAGGCTCGACTTCAATCAAATGGTGGTGACACACACAACCACTATTTTATGGTCATTCACAATGTTTTAGCTTTCTTATATCACCCACAATTAATGTTTGATCATGCAGAAAATTAAAACAGTTTGTCTATCACTGCTCACTAAAAAGGTGAAAAGATGAATTCTACCTGTTTCTTCCACCTGATTACACAGATAATTGCTCCATCAACCACAGCTTGACATGTTGAAACAACTGCTTGTTAAATGTGGTAAATGAGGCAGACAATAAAATGACACACTTAAAATATACCATACCTGTTACCCCCAGATCAGATCAGCCTGGACAAATTTAGCTCTCATTCAGCCTTTAAATTTAGCAGCTAATTTTGTTGATTGTCTGAGAAGACATAAAAAAAAAAGTGAAAGTGAGGAGAGAAAAAAAAAACAGGATCTGAAAATAGCTTGACAACCCAGATGTTTACGGCTTATCACAAGGTGTTTCTCAGTTATGGTGTTTGCTGTGGAACCTTTATTTTGAAATTCTACATGTATAAACTGACATAATCTCTTATTTCTGTATCACTAGTTGAAACAAATTACATTGACACCATGGTAGCTGACATATGGATTGGATCAGAATTCATGAATATGCCATGAAGCTATTTTAGAGCTCTTAGTCAGATCTGATGAATGTGTTACAAATCACTGTTCATGTAACTGTAGCAACGTATTTATGGTGCTGTATAAACACTGTTCTACAGATGGGATGGCCGTGAAAAGGAGGGAGTAGTGCATATTTCTTAGACTTTATGTTAGTCTAAAGAGATAACGTTAAATATATAGGTCTACTGTTAACTTATCATTGGAGCTGACATAACCCAGCAATGCATATGTCAGTTTTACACTAACTACTTTAAGTTGCCCCCTCCAGTCCAAATCCCAGTGTGGCGTAATCATGCCTGAATGCAGTATAGTGACAACGACACTTCAGTGGATTAGTAGGTTGCCACGGCAACGCAGCCCGAGTACATCTGTATAGGTTTCAGAAAGGCTCTGGCACTGGGGGGAAAAAATTAATACTCTTTTCCTTGAGAGCGGGTCCTGTTGGCGCTACCAAAGGGCTTGGCATGAGGGTCAGGGTTCCGGCTCCTTAGCCTTTTACCTCTTCCAGGATGAAAAGCAAACCCCGCTATCCATGCACACACTTCCTCTGCTGCACATGGGACACAATAACACTGGATCCTTTCAGTTTCAGGGGGGGTGGATTATTCCTGCAAATGCCTTAGTACCAGCATCACACTCTCCCTGCTTGAAAACATCAACTCTCAAAGGATAAGCTTCTTTGACGCTACACTGCATTACCGCCCCGATGAAGTGCTACCTACTTTCTGTCTTAAGCTTGTGTGAAATGAGTGAAATCCTTGGTAAGTGACATCTGTATTGCACACACTCTATCGTCTGCTTCCAGATGAAGGCCATCTGTGTCAGGGGGGCTGTAATCAGATCAATATGACAAGGTTTATGTTGCCCGGCCCGCTTTTCAGAGAGGAAAAGCAAGTGAGTTTTACCTTGCTGGCAAACACCTTCAGACGTGAAGCAGACAGGAGGAATGTGAACAGTTTTACTTATTTTATGATTCACTCAGACCAGAACTTCAACTTGATAAGCACAATATCATCACTTATTAAATAGGTATATGTATGATGTTTTAATATCTTTGACTTTTACTTTAACAGGATATAAAAGCCTCAGAAACACCATTCAGACCATGATGTGACACTTAAACTCTTCATTCAAAACCTTCCTCAGCCAGGTTGACAGCTCACTACGACAGGGTGAAATAAGTGGACTATAAAATAAAGCCTGGCTCATACTGGATTTTTGAGACTAACTGATACCGATATTGATATTTCATAAATCATTGATATTTTGAAAATTAGATAACTACAAATTGACCCATATTAATTTTCTGAACAGAGACACATAACATAAACAATAATTTATGACAAGGATTCTTCAAATTTAGTTATTAAAGAATTGTGAACAGGATATATACTGAGCAGGACATTTTACATTTGAAAAATAAACTTGCCAGTGCTCTTTGGTGGAGAAGCTTTTCATTCCCACACAGCACATATGCAGTTACCAATAACAGTGGCACATTTACAACTCAAAATTCATTGTAATTTTTGAGACAATTGGTCAGATTAAGAGCATGAGAGAGCTGCTAATGTTACATTAAACTTGGTTTGCACACAGTGAGTAAATACTACCGCTATCATAAACGAGGCCTTTTCCCCTCCTTATTTAAACTGTAACCCCACAAAATTTAGTTAGCTTATGCTATGCTACCCCTTGGCCTGGACATGCTAACATTTGCAACTCACGTCAGACAAACACCTTCATTCCTTACACATTTTCTCTCACATTTTTGGTTGTGGAAAGTCTAGAAAAAGACCATTTCAGGGGAGGGGTTTAGCTGGAATTCAGTTTCTCATTTATTAGCCAATATATGTGCTGATACCAACATAGCTGTGATTAGCTAATACTGACTGATAATACTGGCTGGTCCATTTATTGGTCAGGTTGTACTGTAGAGCATTCACACCCCAAATGTTAATCTAATCTAACTATAAATAGAAGGAGTCTCTGTCTGTCTCTCTGTCGGTCCTTCAATTATCTTGACAACCGTTCATTCGATCGACTTCACACTTGGTGGGTGTATTGCTGAGGATCCAAGGAAGTCCAGTGTTGAGTGTGAAGTTGTTTGGATGAGCGGTTCTTGAGAAAGCTGCAAGCAGCAATAGCATAGGCCAAGCAATCAGCCCGTTCCGAACAGGCACATTTTGAACACCATATAAGTGTTTTTAAGAAAATGCCAACATTGGTAAACTTCTATGTCAGTACAAGTCTACTACATAGATATATCATTATTGTTTTTTTCTCTTTCATGGCAGAATCCAGATACCAATGGTAACTTGAGGAAGCGGATGAATAATATTTCCCAGCAAGAGTCCAGCAGTCACCAGAGAGCCCAGTCCACCACCAACATTTCAGGAGTGGGAAGAGCGAGACCGCTACGACCTATAGCCAGTGGAGCTAACGGCAGCTCCTCCACCCTCTCCCGCTCTAGCCCCAAATCCGAGAGCCTGCTCAGCGTGGCCTCCTCCTCTGCCCAGCTGGTAAAGAGTATGCCCCAGGCAGCAGCTTCCACGCCAGACGTGATGGCAGCGACGCCGTGCAAGCAGAATGCCGGCGCCTCGTCTCTCCAGCATCTGCTGGGGCCCAAGCTGGAGCGCATCCAGATGATGGGGAACAAACTGGAGCTAAAGCAGACGCCATGCTCCCAGCCCACCACTGCTGGTATGGGTGGAACCAGTAAAATTGACAAGTATGCACGGATCCTGTTCCCAGTGTCCTTTGGGGCTTTTAATATGGTCTACTGGGTGGTTTACTTGTCAAAGGACACAATGGTGTCCAAAGGTGGCTAGACTTTGCTCTGGCAACAAGAGTGAAGACTCATTTCTTTTAACAGATGGGGAGCAAATAAGGATTATAGGCGTTCGCAAACAATAAGAGGAAACTATTGTTCTTGCCAAACAGATAAACAAAATGTGCTTGCCAAGCACTTCCATATCCTGGAGAACACACTCAGAATACATTTATTTTTTTCTTCCTAAGGTCCTCGAACAGCAAGCATGGGAACAAATCAACCAAATTAGAAATATCTGACTCAGAAGAAAGAACACCTGCACACTGGAATATGCTACTGTCCTCTTTATATCGTGCTATGTCTGACTGTAAAGGTCTTCATTGGCTTCAACTGCCTCGTGATCCCTTTTGGCCTGCAGTCAAGATAAAGCATGGGATTTTTTCATTTTCCTATTTTTGTACCCTGCACCTGGCCAAGATGTTGGGATGTGTGTACCACCGTCCTGAAATGAACTGCACCAACGCTTTGTAAATATATACATTTATTAGGATAAACAGATTTATATTTAATGATTTCAGTGTACCTCCATTTGAATATTAAGACTTGTTGCTTTGGTGCCAGCAGGCTAGATGATGCAAAGTTAAATTATTTGAGAGAACAAAGGGACTCTGGTAGTTCCACAGACTTTCACTTTAGACTTAAAAACAGTACTTCCTAAATACCGGCCAAATGACAGTCAAACAGAAATGAAATAGATAGGTTTCAGTCAGAATCAAAGTTCTCAAGCCAGTCTGAGTGGAGCTTTGGCCGGGACCTGATCAGCCCTGAAAAGCCTCTCTTGTACAGTACCTACTCGCAAAGAATCATTCTTATACAAGATGGATTAACTAATCTGGAAATGTTGAAGATGAAATTTGGGGATCAGTCAGGCAGAAAGTAGTAAAGACAAGTTATTAATTCATGTAACAGTAGGATTTAAGCTTCTTTCCTGCCACAATGGGTTTCCAAATAGTAGACAAAGATTGTGCAAGTGATTAAAATACAGTCATAGCATGAACAAATAGAGGGAAGAGAAAGTAAAGCCATTCGTCAGTAGATGACTGCAGCAATAAAATGGTGAGTTGGTTGTTTGTTTAGGGACGTTTTGGCATGTATAATAGAGGAATGTGATTGAACTGTTCAACAGCTGCTCCAGGGGAGAAGCTCAGGAGCTGGCTGCTGCCATCCACCTCCTTAAATTGTGTCTAACAGATGTGACAGAGAATTAACCTGCTTCAGGTCTTTCTGTGCCCTTTCAGTCTTTAACACATATTACATTATTTCACTGCATTTCATGTTGTTAAACCTGGGAAATTTCTCACATGTTACTGGATAAGGTATAGAGAGCAGAGCCCAAGCATGTTGTTATTAAAGCTGCAGTGGAGCCCAATCACACCGGACACATTTTGAAGGTTGAACAAAGTTAAAAGCCTAAAGTAGAACAGCTTAGTTTGTTTTTCAGGCAGCCCCAGAGTTAGCTGATGTGCAGCTGTCAGTCACTCATTCAGCCGCTGTTAATTGTGCCAGCTAGAGTTAGGGTAATGGGATTTACTGTGGCTTAACTATATTACCAGCAAGAAAAAATCCTAATAAAAGTCTCAGTGCAGCACCGCCTCCAGCCCTGCTCCGTCTGTTTAGATTGTGTTTAAGAAATAGTTCAATATTTCGGGAAATACATTTTTTTGCATTCTTGCTGAGAGTTACATGAGAAGATCAACACCACTCTCATGTCTGTATGCTAAATAAGAGCCTAAAGCCAACACCCAGTTAGCTTAGCTTAGCATAAATACTGGAAATGGGGGGAAACAGCTAGCCTGGCTCGGTCCAAAGGTAACAAAAGCCGCCTACCAGCATCTCTGAAGCTCACTAATTAACTTCACTAATTAGACTCCAGGAGGTTTCCCCCTGTTTCCAGTATTTATGCTAAGCTAAGCTAGCTGGCAGCTGGTTTTAGGTTCATATTTAGCATACAGATAAGAGAGTGGCATCGATCTTCTCATCTAACTCTCAGCAAGAAGGCAAATAAGCGTATTTCCCAACATGTCAAACTTTTTGTTTAAAGATATAATCTCGAAGATTTTCATTTAAATAAATGTCTGTTAAGTCACTATCTATCGCTGAATGATGCAACACAGTGGTGACTGAACCTATGGCCCTTGCATTTGCAGTATTATGACCCGGGCATCGGGAGGGACTTTCCCGGAAAAACACGAGCGGCGCAGAGTTAAGCTTTTAACAAAGCAAAAGACTCGCTCTTCAACTCACCTATGTGTGAAGCGGCGTGCTGTTTTTTCCGGTGTCTGCTGGCGTCGTGAGTAAATGGTTACTATGGCCGAACAAACAACTACAGACGATGAAAGTGAAACTGAAACTTAGATGAGGTCCAAAAACACAGCTGCAATTACCAATTATTGCCATAGGTGCCTGTTAAAGACAACGAAATGAAAATCCTCGAGATTACAACTTTAACTACTTTTTGAAAAAAAATCTCTGTGGACACAAAAGACGTGTCGTGACATACAGTCAGACACATTTCAGCTGGGAATCAAATTTTTTTCCACCCAATGCAGTCAGTACTGTCCTCGTAATAAAGTAAAAATAGCCCAGAGACCCTGTGGAAAACAATGAAAAAAGTCACTGAGAATAGCCTCCTGCGTGATCAGGACCTTGTGCAGTGTCACACTCTGGTGACCCTCAGAGGAAATGAAAGATACTGCTGATAATTGAATCTCTGAATGTGTGAAGGACGTCATTATCTAAATATCGCACAACATGACGTCAGAAAATTGTCCTCTCTGCTGTCTCCTGTTACTGTTCTGTTCTGTGGCTGACTGGTACAGTAGAAGGTGAAGTGGGGGATTTATTGTCATTGAGTCTTTTCTTTGGACAAAGTGACATTTTCAGTGATTACTTGCTGTTTGTAAGTGCAAAGAGGATTTACGACCATCACAAAATTACGGTTTGGGTAAATAATTGGAGTCTGTGGCACTTCAACAGATGTCTTTGACTCTTCTGTAGTGTTTGCTTCAGGATAGATGAAAGTCTTCCCTCGTCAATCAGGAACAGAGCTCTTGAGACATCCATTTACAACATAATTATCCTTTGTATATTTTGATAAAGGAATCACAAAAATCATGCTCGACTAATAGAATATATTTCCTCATGGCCTAATTTTCTTCTCCATTATTCAGTGGGGACCGTTTGTAGAAGTTGAAGGTTAAACAGCCGGTGGATGAGCTCAGCTCCACTGTGCTCCTCTGCAGACAGAGATGTCATATGGATGCGGTGCGTGTGGGGATTCATGATGTAGTAGGTGCCCAGTTTCTTGCTCTAACAGCCATATCATCCATGTAGCCATGGTCGTTGGTCCTCGTCGATCGGTTAGTCTAACAGGAGTTATGATGCTGCCACAGCGGCGAGAGACACGCAGGCTGATGGACAGATCAAGATGCCCGCCGCCACTCACCTCTCCTGAATGCAGTCATGTGTGAAATTGATTTTGCCGTTATTACCTCCCTGTTGGCCTCACTCTCCCTCGCTTGCGCTCTCTGTCTCTCACAACAGTGTAGAAAATACATCTGATCATAAAAACACAGAACATCCGTGTACTAATGAGGACCCTGTCAACAACAGATTGATGTTCAGTGTTTATGTGGC
This sequence comes from Oplegnathus fasciatus, assembly GCA_003416845.1. Classification (NCBI taxonomy): domain Eukaryota; kingdom Metazoa; phylum Chordata; class Actinopteri; order Centrarchiformes; family Oplegnathidae; genus Oplegnathus; species Oplegnathus fasciatus. The sequence goes on along the minus strand of NTHP01000122.1, from coordinate 619,401 downwards.
GTGATTCTGCTGCTCTAAATGTGTGCATGATTGATGGAGCTGCCAACGCCAGGTTGTGGGTTTTCTGGGTTGTTTTTTTT
>NTHP01000122.1:604633-619315 GCA_003416845.1 Oplegnathus fasciatus | reverse complement strand
GACAAACATGCTGTTCTAGATGACAGACAGATAGTTAAAGATGCTCCACACGCTCACTCTGCCATTTTGAAAGCTGACAGGGTGCAGGTTTGTGGAAAGTTCAGCCACATCCTCAGATCAAGTGCTCTATTAATCACTGTCGTTTCAGCTGTTTAAATAGTTCAACTGCATCAGAAGCTAGAAAGTGCAGATGGCTGGGTAAAATGGGGCATTCATTGTAGTTTTAGAGCACTTTTGAAGTAAATCATGGCATAACGCTCCCTCTAGTGGCTCAACTGACCCCTTTTTATTTTGAACACAATCGTATTTGAGTATGTGCTCTTCTGTTCATTCTGAACAGGCCACAGTTGAGTAAAGTTATCCTGCTCCATACATAATTAACATGATGATGAGAGTTTAATTAAGCATCTGCTTTTCTTGTATGGCTGACTGGCTACCAGAAGTGTTGATTCTCAATAGGGACCGAGGCGCTGAAAAAACAGAACACTGCAGGCTCAGAACACTTTTTCCAGTTTGCATTGCATTGCACACGATTGGGTCACTGGAAAAACACAGAATTATAACTGTCATTAACCACTGACCCTATTTACTTGTTATGAACTGAAGAATCACACTGGCAAAAGTGTGTTCAATCATTCATTTTTTTCTTTTCTTTTTTTTTGCTAGAGGTTCAAGAGTTTGTTTCACTTTAAAACTATTTAAATTCTATGTTTCCTGCTGACAAAGCAAAGCCTCCTTTATATTATCATCATAAGGGATTTAAGGACACAAAATGTACTGGATGTAAGGGTGACCTGACTCACAATGTTTCTAGGAAATATACAGTAACTCCTCATCCTCATAACAGAGTGACTTTGAAACTTGTGTGTATTTTTTAAATACAGTGGCAACAGAGTATTTTAAATATCCTGAAATCCATTAAGACAGTGATATAACACATGCCTAAAAGGCTATACACTTTCCTTTCCAGTCAATAGAGTACTAATCCAATAATCTCAGAAGAATTGAACTTCATTAACTGCAGATACATTGTGTGTTATGTTTTGCTGCATTTACTGTAGTTTCTCTTTTTAAATCTTAGTCAAGCATGACCACAAGAGAACGTGTCAACCTGAAATATGATGTATAGAGTCTTTCAGTCATTAGAGTATTTAGGTCTTTCAGGTCAAGGGTGATCATCTGTTCACACACTCAGTGGCAAGAGCAAGAAATGTATGATATGGTGCTTTTTTCCCCCAAAACGAGTCAGTACAGTAAATGGTCTAAATCAGAGGTTTTCAAAGTGGGAGGCGGGCCTCCCCAGGGGGGATCAGGGGAGGCTCAGTGAATGGAAGTGAAAATATATTACATTAGTTATTATATTAGTTATCAAAAGAGATCACATAGAACTGTTTAAATGTGTGTGATTTGGTTAAAGAGTTCAGAGATTTCCCACTGTCCCTGAGTCAGAAACTAATAAATGTCTCAGGACAGACTTTTTTTATATATATATTTGGTTCAGTCTGAAGTTATTTTAAACAGCAATATTAGGCCTTCTTGGCTCAATTTTTGAGTGTCTATGGGATCAAATAACATAATCATGATTCCATAGGCATCCAGTAATTGAGCGAAACAAAGCAAGTAAACTTAGGGGGTGTGAGGAGGCACCTTTTCCGAGCTTTGTCTGAGGGGTGGCCCATAGTCTCAGACTTTGAAAACCCCTGATCTAAATACTTTAATTTAGTCTGATACAGAGAGAAGTAAGGGGCTGAGGAAATTGTGTGATTATTCTTAGACACATGGCTGATGCCTGGTGGTGTGTTGTGGAGAATGATTTCAGAGCAGACTCATCTGTATGTTGGTTGTTATATCCTGTCGATGGCATCACACTGTACAGAAAGCGTTTCATTTCTAACATCTTGCGCGAGATGAACCACTAGAGGGAGCAACATGCTGTGACTTCAGATGATCAGAGTCAGATGGGCCTCAGCGCAACGTGCTCAAACAGGCTGATTTGCACTCATCTTAGAGTCTAATTTTCTTGATTTTAGCATTGTATTGTGTTAAAGAGTACTCGTACTCTGAGAGTGAGTGGGGGATTCAGGGTCTCCAGCAAAATGAGGAATAGTTTCATTTCATCAGCCTCATCATTCTTTTCATTTCAGGAGCTGCTCTCAAGAGATTAGCACAGTAACAATGTAGGTCTACCCTCCATGTTATTATTCTTATCACTCATCTGTCTTCATAGATGAGGATCCTTCAGGCTAAATTGTGTCAGTTTGGGGGNNNGTCACTGGTTTACGGTGAGTATCTGGGGTTTCTTGCTGGTGTATATTTTGATTATACATTTTGTTTACAGATGAAGCAATGAAGGATTCATCCCATTGTTTTACCATATTTACATGTGTCATGTGTAAAAAAAAAAGAAAAAAAAAAAGGTTTTTGGAGGTATTTTTTCCCACCATGATCTTTTATATTTTTCTTTTTGGCACACTTTCCATGCAGTCTGTGTATCTGAATGGCTTCATGTGTAACAAGACCTCACTTAACCCAGTTTTTGAATGCCATAGGCCAAGATAATTACGTGTAGGCCCTCCGTAGTTAATAGGATAATACATATCTATTTGTGTTATACTTTATAGCACAAGTGCAAGTCATTTTGGAGGTTACTAATCTTCCCAGTGGAGAAAGAAGACACGATTCCCATCCTTTATCGTGTCACAACATTTGCACACATAAACTGAAGAGCCTAAAAGTTCTCCTCTTTTCTGCTGGTTTGCTCCGGTGATGTGGAACAATGATTTCTGGAGTCATGATCTTTATGAAACCCTCAATAATAATAGTCAATAGTAGGGGCACCAATTAAAGCAATATTTATTAGAGTATTAGATAAGCCACACAGAGACAGCAATAATGTAAACAAAAGCATAGAACACGACATACAGTATGTACACAACCTTAAATCGCTTCCTTACATAACCTAAAGCTGCACCAAAGGACTCATTACAATGCTTTTCCATCATGTAAGAATTTAAGATAAACACTTTTATTAATTCAACTCATAATCAAACACTAACAGACCCTCGAGTTGTACTAATATTTTAACAGAAGTGCAGAACTTTGAATGCACTGGTTTTCAGGTGATGTTCTGCAACATTTCCTGAATGAAATGGACTTGTGAAAATGAAAGTTGTGTATTGTGTACTTAGTATTGATGCCACGTTGAATTTATCTAAAAAGTGACAACAAACTAGGGTACGAACTGTACATTATTCCAACTTGATCTGTTTGTCATCCCCTCAAGTTGTTACAGTCGATATGCTGATAAAAATATTTTTTGAACTAATGTTTCATTTATTAGTCCTTATCCAATGCACTGTTTTGAAGAAACACAATTAAACATGTTAGACAAATCCCCGCTTCATGTTGTAACTTCATTTTGATAAACTGGCAACAAACGTACTGTGTTAATATGACATGAGCAGGAGACACAGACCATGTGAGTGTATGTGAAAGTCCTTCTCTTGTGCTGGTGATCAGTTAAGAGCACAGTTATGCTGGTGGACATTTATTTTTTCAAGCTGGACAAGCTTTGCTCTTAAGTGTTAATTAATGCCTTTTATTTTGGCCACTTGGGAGCAGCAGGACAACCTGTAAACACAACATTGACATACTGTATTATCACCTTATAAAGTTGATGTGGCTAACATGTTACACATACAGCAGACACGGAGCAACATTAGCATTCATTTGTCAGTCATATGTCTGTCTAACTGGCGAATGTTCTCTCTGTGGTTTCATTACTTCAAACAACACCTTTCACCTTTCACATTTGACACATTGTTTATATAATTAGCTGATTAGTTAATTGATTAGTTCAGCTTTAAAGTTGACACCTGAGATAGTGTCATACCAAATCATTATAAATATCATATCATCACATAAATCTCCAGCCTGCTGCATTCAACAGTGTCCCAGCAGAAAACTAGCCTGTCTGTAAATGTGCCTGCGATGTAACTGAGACTGCTGGAAGCTCCGTGTCATGATATAGTGATTGCATTAAACTATTTGCTGGCCAAGAACAACCGTCAGATAAGCTGCTTCCTGCATTTAGCTAAAAGCATGCAGGCTACATAGAGGGCTAATCTGATAAGCCTGCATAGGGAAGAACAAGTGCAGATGTTGACTGAGTTAACAGGAAATACATTTTCAAAAATTGATTGCCTGACTCAGGTGGTGTTGGCATTAACAGTGGCATGCAGCACCATCATTGAGCCTGTGAACGAGATATATTCTAAAATTCAGAGGTTGAGCATTAAAGACATTAAAGGGGCTACAGATCTAAAATATCACTTCACAGTATGTACACACAGCTAACATGGCCACCTACAATAGGTCTTTTACCTCAATAGTGGTCAAAAAAACAACAGTTTTCTTTACGTATCAAGGTGTTAAGATAAAGAACTAAATTCAAATTAGAGATAAAAAATGTCATTAGAAAATAAAAAAGTGGATAACAAGCCCAGTATGCAAGACTAAAAGCCTCTCCTCCCCCTTCCCTTCCCTGTGTGCACGGAAAACAACAGCTGGTAAGTCAGCTAGCCAGTTTTGTGTCATAGCTCGTCATATGTGCGGCTGGTGACTACCGTTGGCATCCTGCCGTTAAAGGCGAAGAAATAAACTGCATAATGAGAATGTACCAAGCTTTAATACCTTTCTCTTGACAAGTGGTAATTTTAATTACAGATCTAGACTTAAAGGGGCAGTAAACAACTCAACAAGTTCAACTATCACTCCCCCCACTGTTTGATACAGACAATTAAAGCTGTAATCAATATATCTGTATTAACAATGGATCAAGTGACTGCATGTAATATGAAGGAGTCACTCTTACTGATGAATTATCATCCGACTCTGCTGTTCCTCTCAGCTCTACAGAGCATTTCTCCTGAAAAGGAGAGTGAATATTGGACTTACATTCATCAGGTGGACAGAAACACAGCTCCAAACGAATGCTAATGTTGCTCTATGTCTGCTGAATGTAGAAATAGGCAACTGTTTGCTAACACATTAGCCACAACAACACCTTTACAAAGTGATAATATGTCAATTTTGTGTTTACATCTTGTTCTGCTGCCCCCAAGAGGCCAATAAATCTAGTGACCTTTTCACAACATAAATGAGTAAGATCCAGTCAAAAATATGTGAAAATGTTACTCATCACACCTTTAATGTCCTAATTTATCCCAATTAAATGGCAGTAGGTTAGTGAGCTTGGATACATTTATCTGAAATTAATGAAGTTTTAATGAGAAATAGAAGATTTTAGCTTTTGGTTTTTTTTTATCTTTTAGCTTTATTAATTGTCATTTTTATGACATATGAATCACACATTATACATTTGAGTTTTCAGATAATAAAATGAAGTGATTTTCACAGGAGCTCATAAACATAATGAGATGCATATGCAGCTGGTTTCTCTTCCAGCACAAGTGTAGAAATTAAACAGGTAGAAACTAAACTGTCCTTGTCTGACTGATCGACTTTCATCGAGTTAACTAAACAACAACAGAATGTCTTTATGCAAATACAAATGTGTTTTGTAGTTGAGAGAAACTGAAGCGGCCCCATAAAAAGAGAAATTAAGACCTGATTAATAACAATAACCAAGCCCCATAAGGTGTGATTCTTAAATAATGGAAATGTCACTAACAGCACAGAGTGTAATTATAAAACATTTATGGCTTTTTATTCTTTTCCTATATACAGTAATGATGCATTTTACATTAAAAGCTGTAAAACTTGACTGAACTTTGACAAATTACTTCATTTTATACCAGTTTGTTTGTATTCATTTAAACATTTCATGATGATGAGCAAAATACAAATGCAAAGTTATATTTACAAGACACTAATCATTCTTTTCATTGCATTAGAGAGAGAAAAACAATTATACAGCTCGCAGACAGAGAAATGTGAAAAGCTGCAAAGAGAGAAAAAAAACATAAATAAAAGGATGTCTCAGGTCCACCAGGATAATGTGTCATATCAGAAGTTTAATCACTGCTCTATCACTGGAAAAGCAACATTTAATTACCTGTTGGGGGCATATAATGAAGAACTGATCTCACTCAACGAGAATCCAAATGATTTCTATTGTAATCAGAGATGGATGATGAAGTTAAAATAGAAGAACATTTAAGATGTTCTTGTTCAAAATACATTTACTGTGCTGTGTGCTTTATAAGCACAGGACATAATGAGTGTGTTAAACTTCCTGTGCCATCTAGTGGCTGTTTGGACTGTACAGCAGCAACTGGAAATATACGGTATACCTCTGCACTGATGGACTGAGCAGAGCAGCAGAAATATGAGAGGTTGTCATGTGCTATTTCACCTACTGTCTACTATTACTACTACTAATCATCATCATCATCACTCATCAACATCAGCACCACCACCTTATAGAAGTGTTAGTGTTGTATAAGTGCTGTATAAACAGTAAATGTTTAAAAATTCATACTCAGGATCGTAGCCGGTCCCAAAATGCACTCCCAAATTTTTATTTGGATATTTAATATTTTATTTATTCAGTAACTGTTCAGTTGTATGTGTCAAGTATCTAAAGTTGACTTATTCTTGGATCAGACATTTCCTGATTTAAATCAGGAAACTTTTCTAATTTTAGATTATATTTTATCTGGGCAAATCTTGTTATTTTTCACTGATGCATTGAACAGTTTGACATATTTTGTCAAAAAACAGGTCTATATTCCCAAAACTCAGGTGTCCTATAGGCGCACCCAGGCCTAGTTCTTCATTGCTTAATTTTTTGTTGCCCTAGTCAGTTTGAATTGAGTATATCTGAATATATTGGAATAAGCCTTGACCTCAGTGTCCTCAGTGTTAGCTACAGTCCTGTTCAGACTGTTAGATTAAATAAAATTCACAAGTTTACTTTAAAAATGTATTCTGTCACAACTGCCCCATTTTCAGACTTTTCCCTCAGTATATCTTAGCTGGCATCATAATGAATGATGGATCAATATGCACTCTGGTTCAACATGTAAATACTTCTATGTGCAGCATCATTTTGGGCCACTGAATGATGTGCAGGTACTCATCTTTTTATACCATTCATAAAGGAAAGTGCAGTAAGTAGGTTTGGGTACTCACACCAAACAATACTGCTTTATCAGCTTTGTACTATTTCAATGACACAATATAAAACTGCCCACCTACTGGTCCCAAATCTACAAAAAAATCTCCGTCATTTTTTCAGTTTCTTTTCCTCTAATGTATCGTGAGACTGAGATGTTTTTCAGCATGTGACAGCGTGCTGTAGAAACCAGGTATGAGAGCCCACGGTTTAGCTCTCTGCTGTTTGTACACTGGCGCGGCAGTTAAATTTAGCTGTGGATAAAAAGGGAATTATTGTAGGAACTCTGGAGCTGAAGATGGCAGATGCAATATGACCAGCAAAACACGGAGGACTGCACTCGGTTTAGTTTCCTTGGTAACCTGTGGGAAATTAGCAACAGTGAGTGCAGAAAACTCCTGCTACATAAATAGCATTGGCAAGGTCATGAAAGTGACCTTTTAATTTTTATAAGCTAAATGTGCTTGTGATTCATCTTTTGAGTTATATAAGATGCAAGAAGAGGCAAAAAATAGGACGCAGAGATGTAGCCTTAGCATCTTGGAACAGTGAGATCACCTGGCAACCGCTAACATGAACTCTACTCGAACTTTTATTTGTCTCCATCTGTGGTGCTCAGGGCTCAGAGCTGTGGTGTTTCTGCACTGCACCTGTCAATCAAACACTTTCAGTTCCTGCTGATGGATTTTAAGTTTGTGTATGTGGTCTGTGATCCCCACACCACATGCTCTCACATGTTGGGACTGTCCTCACAGAAGTATACAGAGACAGTAGATATTTATTAACATTTATTCATTTAGAGCGATGCGTTTGTTCAACTGTCAGGTGTCATGTCTGAAACAGGATATCAGTTTGTTGGGGGTGGATTTCAAAATAAAAGCACATTTTGAAATTCATTTTTATTTGTATTTTATTTATTTTTCCCTTTCTTTCTTTCCTGTCTTGTGGATCTTCTCGCACGTGTACAGGTGCAGTTGTTTACCTGTTCATTGTATGATCTGTCTTTTAAAAAGAGTGCTCAGTGCTGTCGTATATACTCCGATGAAGGCTTTGTGCCAAAACACATCGACAGTTTTGTCGGTCCATTAGTTATTGTGTTGAGTTGAGGTTATTTTTTTTGCCCCCTTTCCTGAATTAGTTTTTGGGAAACAAAACATATAGAAGATAGGGAATATGTGATGATGCTGAAACTTCATTTAAACTACAGATAAACTTTACAATGCATTTTTGCACACAACTGTGGATTTTGTCCCCTATCACTTACATTGAAAGTGCATTAGAAAGGCATCTTTTTAAGGTCCGTAAAAACAGGAGGAATGATTGCAGCAAGCAAAATCTGCTTCAGTATTCAGATGGCTGCCTGACTATTATTTTAAGACGGACTTGTATTTGCATTCATTGTAGCTGTTTCAGTGCAGGAGCCCTGGTGATGTCAAGCCCACAGGAACAGCACTAGGCTGTGAGGCCATTGTGATAGCCATAATTGCAGGATCACAGACTTTTTCCCATGAGAGATGGCTGTAAAACAATGAATACATCTGTCACAAAAACCCCAAAATGGCTCTAAATATTAGCAGAATTTGATCCATTCATCCTACTGAAATTTGAAAAGTCTGAAAGAGCAGGATTTGTAATTTATCGAAGGCTATTTGTGTGTTTGAGGAGCCAGCAGGAAGGCAGTCAGCTCAGCCAGTCATCTGAATGAGGCGCCCAACCTGTGCTTCCCTGCTATGGCAGGATCTTTTGTCATTATGCTCGTCTCTATATGTATTAATTGACTTTAATGTTTCTGTACCTGCTTTTCAGAAGCAAGTACAGTGACATTAAACTCCAAATATGAATATTTTATTTGACATGTTGAATTGAGGTCACCTTAGAAGGAGTATAGCAGCACCTCAGGGGACAGCACTGTAAGGCAACTGAGCCTTTAGTATGAAGAATGACAGACTGGAGGGAACATAATGGTTAATGTTAGTTCTGCAGGGAGGGCAGCTGTGTGTCAGCTGGTTTAATATTACCATGTAACTCGGAGTGTGTGCTGTGGAAAGAGCCGGTGCAATTTGACAAAGGATTTTTTTGAGGGCGACCTATCACTTTAAGAGTGTCAGAGCCCCTCGATGGGCTCCTCATCTTTTTTCTCTCACAACATCTTTCTTCTGCCATGCATGGCTTGTTGCCGAGGTAACAGGCCTGAGAATGGTTTAGCATTTCCAGCATTGCCTGGTGAATCAACTCATGCTGACATGCAGCTGACAACAACACACTGCATGACTGGCTCAGGTATTTTCTCCCTAAAATGTCAGCGGAGTGAACAACCACCTGGTGCTATACTCCAATATCAGCATCATATCAGAGGCATCATACTCGATATTATGTTTAGCTGCTCCGCGTGGTGACAAATACAGCAAACTGAGCCGTGTGTGATGACACTGCTTTGAGTTGTAAATCAAACCTGCTGATGGAAATGTCCTTGTGTGCTGATAGTCACTTTTTCACATCTGTTTTCAAATTTATGTAGAGTGAGTTACTGTGTTTCTCCAGCAGAGGACACTGTATGTGTGTGTGTGTGTGTGTGTGTGTGTGTTTGCATGTGAGTCATATTACCCCACATGGTTATGAAGCATTTTATTCTATTGTATTTGATTCTATTCTTCAGCAAGCAAATATTTTGCTCAGACTTTAACTATGAGTTATTGACTATATTTAGATGCGCCTGTTAATTTCCTGTAGTTACTCTGACGAGGAAAATAATTCACTCAGCTTGTTTAAATGCACCGCAGCAGCACACTTTTCTGTTACCTGGTTTGTTTGTTGTTGTTTTTTGATTGACCAGGTCATTATTGAGCTGCTCCCCCACTGACTGAAAGCGCATCAGTCAATTCCTGCCTGTCTGAATCTGCATTTGTATTGCTCCCTTGGTATTCTTGCTGTTTACAGGTAATCCGTCTTTTGGAAACTAGAGGCTGTAAAAACAAACAAAGGGTTAATGAATAAGTCTGATACCAACGAAAGGACAGATTGGACTTACTCAGCCCTCCATTAATCATACTAATGATGAATTACTTTGCATATTTGGATTGCACTATTCATATTTAGCATGTGACTTTAATCAAAGTGACATAAATCACAGTATTGTTTTAACAACCATATTAAGGAGGATTATAAGACCTTTCCCTTCCACATCATCATTTTCCTGCACCAACAACGCCGCTGATCCTAAAACACATAAAACCAAGAGTGACACTGATGAAAAATGGTAATTTTTGTTTTAATGAAATATTTACAGATACCTTTCAACCTGTAATTATTTGCTTACCCTCCTCTACATGGACCTGATCAATATGCATTGTCACTCATTGTGCCCAACCGGGACACACTCAGGCCTGGCAGTAGGCTGAGTATGATGCAACATCTTGCAACAAACAATGTGCTGTAAGAGTATGTAACAGAGAGGCTACTGTAGCAGCGCAAGTAAAGACCCGAGTTCAGAGAAAAACCAAACATGCACGCACACGCAGACACAGTTTAATAGAATAAAAGAGGAGGTTCTGTCTCTTTTGTCCTCGACACCCTTGCTTTTCCTCCGCTGGCTGTTTCCTACCTGCCTGCTTTGTCGGAATTGATGACAGGCCCGAGGGTCACAGTTATTGAGATGACCTGCGTCATCGATCACCTGTCACAGGTATGGATTAGAGCAGAGATCAATCGGATAGCCCTCTAGTCTGAAGTATAGCAAAGGGAGGCAGCGACTGCTTGATAATGGTCCGACCCCTGAGGTCCAGTGTTCTGATCTCTGTGTGTGTGAGTGTGAGTACTCTGCTTCTTGAACCATGTGCTGGCTTATCGGTCACCAGGTCTCCTCAATGCTCTTTTGTCTTTTTTTTCAACCTTCATCCACCACAGTTACCTGATATACGCAGACTGTATGCTAATGCAGCACAAACATGAACATATAATTTATATGTCATTGAAATGTTGCTTATTAGGACTTCAAACACAATCTGACATATCTATTCTATTTCTATTTTAATTAAACACAACTGTAGTTAGTAGTTTATAGACTCAAAGGATTCAGAATGATCTATTAGGAGGCTCTGGGGCAAAAAGATTTGCTGGTGGGCCCCTACTGATCCCCCCTAACAAAAATTATTTAGAAATGCGCACCATCTGAGCACAATGTAAACTAAAATAATAAATGTCTTAAACCATATTTTCACATAGGACCCCTCTACAAATTCCAAAACAAAAACAACAAAGTGGGGTTCCTGGGAGTCTGGGGCCCTGAAGCAGTTGCCCACTTTGCCCAGTTGGTAATCAAGTCACCACCAAGAAGTCACCATTAACTTCATATAAAAAATATTCTGATGTTGCCGAAACATGACAAATTACTCTTCATATGCAAACCTTCTGTTAAATTGAGCTCTTTATTACAGTAATAAGTAATAAAGAGAGTAGTACAGTAAGTAAACCAAAGGAATCTTTTGTGGAATTTATGAATGATAAAGATTTTAAAGATCTCATTTTGGTGCCTATACGTTTTCTTCTTCACTGCTTTGCTGTTTATTGGTTAAATTAATTGAAAATGCAAATAAATATACACATTATTTCAGGCGCTCTTGTGTGCAACCAATGTTTTGCACCCTGGTTTCTTTCAAGTGTTCCATTTAGAAGCATTGTTACACAGAAAAACAGACACATGTTAGATGGAGTTACACTTCTCCAACAAAAGACATGCCCATCTGTCTACAGTACGCAGTGGCACAATTCAAAAGCAAAGCAGTGTCATGGAAACCATTTTGAAATATTATGATGTTTTTTTTTAATGATTTATTTTATTTGTGAGTTTCTGATTTGATGCTGTAAACACTGTAACTACTATAAATGTTTGAAAAGGTTGGCTATTTCTACCACAATACACAGTCCTAGCAACAACCAAGTGTCAAGAGGGGCATCCTTTCTCTCTGTCTCCCACACACACACACACACACACACACACAACAAAGAAAAACATCTTTTATCAAATCCAATTTATGTTTAGACCAATATTTGGATTTTGTGATACTGCACAAGAGATCAGAATTGGCTGTTTCTTTACGTTTCAGATGTTGGTACAGCAGCGTCCAGAGTGACCAAAGATATACAAAACAAGTTCAGCAAGAATATTCAATTTTTAAAAATGAATCCGTTAATTAATTTTAAGTCAGTTGTGTATCTCAGAGTTTCATTTAACATTAAAGATATGTCACCTTGCTTTAAGGTGCTGCTTATCCACTAAACAAAGCCATTAGTATTTCAGTGGTTAGTGTCCCTGGATCTAATTGCTGTGTTAAAGGCGTTTCCATTCCAGTAAATATACAGTTCCAGATTAGATTTTTTTTTTTTAGCGTATAAGCCTGAATATTAAAAGAAAATCCAATATTGACACACATATCAAAGCAATTCTGTCTCACCCAAAATGGTTGAACCCATACACCCCATGTCCAAACATGCCACTTCCATCACAACAATGCAATGAAGCCTGACTGTTTTGCATAATCAATAAGCCTCTGTATATGGACTGTGAGTGGAAACAACATTCAGTAACATCCTCACATATCAAGGTCTCCGCTGCAAGAAGGAGGAAGGAGGCTCAGTGCTCTTAGCAAACTATCTTTAGGACCCAGTGTTTCTCCTCCTCAGCCTTTGTAGTTTTTGTGTGGAGATGAGGGAGACTGAGATGTGCTTCTTGCTTATCACGATTCACATCGAGCTTTTTACCAGCTGAAGGGGGGGGGGACGCTGAACAGGGCAATTTGAAGCCAGGATCAGCTCCCACAACTGCTTGTTTTTCTTTTTTTTTTTTAGCTTTCATTTCTTTCCATCTCATTGTTACATATATACATATATATAGGCCTATATATATGTATATATATACATGTATATATATATTTTTTAAATTTGGAAACACTATGAAAACCAATGCATTTCGGGTGCATTCCTACTGCTGGCTGGGACTATGATTTATCAGCTTTGTTCTCATGACAGACTTGCACTCATTCAGTCTCATCAAAACAGGAGAGAGCGGTGATTTGCCTTTAACTTTCTTGCATCCTCGACGATTCCAGCTGCAGCAGGTACTTTCTGCACTTGAGGTGAGTCTGTTTTTTTTTTTCCTCCCCCCTCAGACACAAAGGAAACGTTTATTTTATTATTATTTATTATCTGAGGAGATGCTGGAAAGCGTGGGAGAGGAGCCTGATCGCTCTTCCACATTTCCTCTAATATTATTGGTTATTTTCTGCATTTATTTATTTTTTTATCGTCTAAATTGGCAGCTTCAAATCGGTGTACTGACTTGATCCAATATTTTTGGTAACAATAATGTTCAGTGAGTGGAGGCGTGGGACGTGTCAGTGAATACTAATTTCCCTCAGTTGCTTCTTCTTCTTCTTCTTCTTCTTCTTCTTCTTCTTCTTCTTCTCCTCCGTCTATTTTTTTCTCGCGTGGTAGAGGGAATCCCCAGAAATAGGTGATGGATATAATGACTGTATAGGTCACATATAAATCCACTGGCATGTCAATCCGGTTAAACTGAGCCTCCATTCATTACAGCGGCTGTCCTGCTGTGTGTAGGTGTTGAAGCAGCCATGTGGAGCAGAGAGAGCGCGTCTCCACTTCTCATCTGCCTGCTGGCGCTCACAGCTCTCTGGAAGACCAGGTGAGTCCTTTCTTTGAATGGGAGACGCCTTGAAGCGATGATGCGGGCTGCAGGCCGAGGATCACTCATTGTGTCTCTGGGGACGGACTGGAGGTCTCTATTTATCAAGTTTTTTTTTTTTATCACGCTGGACTCATTATCAGTGGTGGCACAATGCGCAGGAGGAGAGGCAGTTTACCGCCCTCAGCATCCTCAGCCTGACCATAAAAATAACCCGGAGGGCACGTGGGTAATTATCTAGGAAGTCCTGCCTTGTTGAAAATGCAGCCTATTGCTGTTGAAGTGCAATTTCTAATGTGGGCCTAAACAATTCATACTGGTTTCCAAGGTTATTTGATATCATAAATCCCATTGACCGGCTTGAGTTTTATTATTGCATCTATGAAAGAAGACCCAATGAAAAAAACCCATTAACATTACTCTATAATAGGGTGTTAATTGTTGTTTTTTATGGCCTACTCTAATTCAGGATAATAGCTACAGCCAACCTTGAAATGCAATTTGTGGACATTATTTTCAAGGACAATACGACAATCAATAAATTAATAAAAAAAATCAATAAAAAAAATCTTTAAGGGCCTATAACTACTTTAAATTGATGTGTCTGAAAATGCATCTAACCAGCTTTGTGCCTTCATTTTTCTACTAAAGCCAGGCACCCACTAGACGCTGCTTTATCAGAGAACATCTCACATTGTCACATCAGGTGTAAAGGTGTCTTTTGATATTGGGAGTGACAGTTTAGGTCATTTGAGCGCTCACACTACAGGACAGTTGACGAAAGAAGGAAACAGCTAGTGTCAGAAGCATGAGAGCCAATTTAAATAAGGCCACTGAACCCCCCCCC
>NTHP01000122.1:531753-603948 GCA_003416845.1 Oplegnathus fasciatus | reverse complement strand
TTCGAAATCGCATACTAACATACAATGTACTACATACTTAATAAGTACGTACTGCACACTGCATACTAAATTAACGATTAAGTATGCCATTACCCGCCGACTGTTCACACTGAAGTATACTCAAGCAGTACGTCTTCTCTGCATCACATGACTGTATCAATCACAACATTATCGGGCCGAGCTACCATTGAATGAAATGTAAATCAGATGTAAATCGACGTTACCTCTTCCACTCAATGTAATATTTTTCAGTATTATTTTAAAGCAGCTCAATGGAACTTTTCATCTTGTGTTGATTGTGGTGGTCCCTGTAGACAAAGGCGGTAGTGTTTCACCTGAGGTTAGGCAGGCATTAAGAATAACTAATAGAAACAACCAGTCTTCTCGCTGTTGGTCTCGTTTGCTTATGTAGGTCATATAGAGGCATCAGTATTAAACTGTTTCATAACCAGTTAAAAACTCAATAGAGCTGGTTTAAGGCAAATTAATATTATTAAATACGTTAGTGTTAAATATTTTTTCAACTGTACATTATATAGGCGAGCTAACTTGTTAGCAAGCTGATGTTATCAGGAAACAATAATAATCAGATGAATTCATTTAGGTTTTCTGCATAAATGGGAAAGTTTAAGTTATCGTTTCCTCCACCTAAGGTTTCCTACACATGCTAATGCAGACTGGATGATGTTTTAATTTGTGCACTTTTTCCGATGCAATGCCAACAGAGCCTAAAAATATGTTTGCTGTTCTGATATGGGTGTAACATAAAATGTGGCAAAGTAGCGTTGCTGTACTAGAGAATATACATATGTATATAGAAATGAAACATTACTAGTATATTAGTTATAACACTAGTAAGTAGGCTACATTAATCTAACATTTTCACTGATGGTAGTTAGAGAAACATGGTCCAAACAGAAAACACCCAGATGTGAAAAAAGATTAATATTGTATATACATTCCCTTTCCCTGCTTAAAGGAAAAAAATGTCCATAAACCTGAGGCTGTTACACCAGAGCTGTCCACAGAGGTGATTATGTCGAGCTTTAATGTAGGACCTTATCTGAATTTATTTACCATGAATCTCTAGCTCTGATTACATTTGCATATTCAGTTGTGTTTTGGCTCCAAGATCAGATGGCTCACAAATGTTCTGCCTTGAACTGGGTCATCCATGTGGCTGAGAAACAATGTGTATGTGTGTGTCTGTGTGGGCATGTATGATGTCTGCCAGATAATAACGACCCCCTTTTCCCCCCATAAATCAGGCCTCTGAGTTATGATTCTAAATACATTTAAAATGTAAACAGATTCCTGATAGTTGAAGTGTCCCTTATCTGGTTATGTTGTTACTGTGTGTCTGTCGTCTAGGTCAGTGAATGCCGATGCCACATCTGATGCCTTTAAAACCAACATCACCCTGTTTACACGGATCCTGGACAGCCTGCTGGATGGATATGACAACCGTCTACGGCCTGGTCTTGGGGGTAAGGAAATGATCCACTTCCATTGGATGTACAGAACTTTATCATTTAATATCTGTGCTTTTTAGATGATACTATCTAACTTACTCATTTGAATGTTTTATGCTCCCATTTATTAAACAACATGTGGTTTTTTTTTAAACGGCTGACGGCTCATTTGGAGTGAGAACACTTCATTTAACATCAGCTTTTGTAGCACAGATAACCTTTGGCAGCAATCCCCTCAAGAATAAACTGACAAACACACTCTGTGCACAAAACATTTAGGTTATATAACACTCACTCCACTTCCTGGAAAGTAACTGCAACCAAACTGGCCACATTTAACCCCACAGAGGGCTATAGTCTCGCTTGAGTTTTTCTGGAAAAAGCCCGCTGGATCTGTCAGACATTGGAGGAAATAAATTGTGGTTGCGGAACTACACCATTCAAGTTCTTTATTTGTCTCATGCAGAACACTTGCAGTGAAACAGTCATTGGCAATGAAATTCTCGTACATCCCGGTCCCTCCGACAACGCTCATACAAAATGTATAAAAAGAAAATCACGCAAGTAAAAAAAGAGAATATAGAAGTTAAGAAGTTCTACAAGTTAAAATACTGGAAAAAAATATAATATATAAAAAATAGAATAAAATAAAATAAAATAGTTACGACTTATGTTGTTTCACTGACAGTTTGGTTGTGCTGCATGGTTGTAATGCTAGTTTCCCTGTGGGGACATGGGGACATAGTGATGCCAAAGTAATCTGCTGAAACTTAAAAAATCTGACTTAGAATTTTTAGATTTTATTCAGTTCGGTTCTTTATTTTATGCATTGGTCATTCTTTCTTGGATTATCTATATATATATATATATATATATATATATATATATATACATACATATACATATGAGATCTGGTGACTGTGGAGGCCATTTGAGTAAAGTGAACTCGTTGTCATGTTCAAGAAACCAGGTGATTTGAGCTTTGTGACATGGCGCGTTATCCTGCTGGAAGTGGCCATTAGAAGATGGGTACACTGTGGTTATAAAGGGATGGACATGGTCAGCAACAATACTCAGGCAGGCTGTGGCGTTTAAATGGTGCTCAGTTGGTTCAAGGGGCACAAAGTGTGCCAAGAAAATATATCATTACAGCCCCACCAGCAGCCAACCTACCGTTGATACAAGGCAGGATGGATCCATGCTTTCATGTTGTTTACGTCAAATGACCCTACCATCTGAATGTCACAGCATACACATACATATATATATAGATATATATATACATACATATGTATATGTATGTGTGTGTGTGTATATATATATATATTTATATATGTATAATTTTTAATATAATATATTTAATATATTAATATAATTTATATATATATATATATATATGCGTGTGTATATATATTGATAAAATGTAGCCATTAAAAAGTGATCTAAGCTTCTGAGAGGTTTGATCAATTTGAAGCTACACAAGAATGATAAGCTTCAATATTTTTCACTTCCCACTCTCTGCAGAAGACATTTTGTGTTTTGATGAGAATTTCATCTTCTCCTGTGGCCTCAGTGCGCTACACTGCTTCCCTCTCCATCCTCACCTCTCCCATCATTCTCCATGTTTGGCATCTCATTTCCAGCTGGCCCCTCACCCTAAAGCTGAGCTCCTCCCTCAGGATTTGGTGCCATTTGAAATTCAAATTCCTGGGGCCATCAGCCCAGCCCAGGAGCTGCCATATGGGGAACAGACCTCCTTTAGCTTGGAAGCACTCAGCCTGTGCAACTGGACCTACAGTAATAGTGCTGCTAGCTCATTTAGTGCATAGGAAAAGCATAAATGTCCTATCACTACACTGCTAAGGTACATGTCTTATCTTATTCATTTGGCCCTGGCACTTTTAACAAGATTTCTGTAGTCAATTGGAGATTTATACGATTGAATCAATAAAGGTATATTGATTTTGACTGACAAATTACATTACTGTAGCTAATGATTTTACCAGCAACAGACAGCTCTGAAGAAGTGACTGTGTTAAAGACAGACTTAGAGGAGACCAGCGATCTGAAATAAAACATTTAAATAAAACATTCAAACATGAATTAGATGCTTTCATCCAAAGCGTCTTCCAGTACCATGAGCACATACATTTTTATCAGATTTGGCCCCAGTGGGAAGACAAACCCCCAACACTCAAGATGTAGTACCAAACTGTACCCATTAATGTGCGCAGGGGCTTCATCGTGGTGCGGAATTCAGTCGAGTAACAGAAAAATGACATCAGATGGAATTTTCCACATTGTAGACGCATTAGATCTGTATGTCACATCTGTGGGAAAAAACATGTTAACGCTTCACTGGACCTTGGTTTATAACACAGTTATAATGGCTGAAAAAGGGCCTCATCACAGCTGCACGAGTGTGCTCACTCATACATACAGTATATTCAGGGATACAGAGTCGGTCCCTTTGACAGTTTTCACGGTTCAAGTAGCGTGCCACCAAAAAAAAAAAAAATCCTAATATATCTAATATATACTGTATATTTGCTGTTTGTAATGTCCCTTTTTATGAATCTTCAAATATTCAATCATTTATTTTAAGGACCATTAAACATTACCTACATACAGAGCGTATTATAAAATGTATTTTCCCCTATCGTCATTTGGCTTAGTGGCTGTCTTGCCCCACATCCCACATGTGTTTTACTCTTCTGCATAATAGTTAAAAAATATTTTTCATTTCCCTCCATAGAAAAGAGCAGTTAAGAACAGTTACGTGGTGAATCCACTATAAGAAGACCATATCCACAGCCTAACACCTCTCAGACACAGTTTCAGCCAACGAAACATTGAAAGGTAGAATCAGTTGCAGGGCTGTTTCCATAGATTGCACTAGATTGTATTGTATGTTCCTATAGCAAAGATGAACGTTGAAGTAGTGTTCAGATGTCTTTTCCTAAGCTGTGCGACTTTGAAATCTATCCAGGCGAGCGCTCTGCTGTGTCTTATTGCAGTGAACAAGACATGTGAGTTGAAACATTTTACAGCTTCCACTGATAATCAAATGATGAAGATGGAAAAGATGAATCTAGGGCAGAGGTTTTCAAGATGAACCCACGTGTCCCCTTGGGGCTACTAGAAGGTTTCAGGGGAGAGAATAAAACAAAACAACTGTAATCGTTTCAACAATGAATGAATTACCGTGTGGGTTTAGGCTGCACGATTCTCTTGAATTTATTTATAGAAAATACAATATAACCACAGACATTTGATGGCTAAACAGTCCTATTGCTTTCAGAAGCAAAACCGGCTACTTTGATATAATTTAGAGCCTGTAATGTAACTTCTGTGGACTAAATTGTAACCCTAACTGGTTTAACCCAGCATTTATTTTTCATACTTGTCATCTGTTTCAAGTGTTGAAGAAATACCAAGCTCTTTTAAAATGCAGCAATTGGTTTCTGTCACTTTTACTGAAATCACGCCAGGCTGCAGAGAGTGAATGCAGAAAGCACAGTTGCTCCCACATCATCATTAGTGTGACTGCGAAGCAGCTCACTTCTGTTCATATTCACACTTCTGCTACTAATTTGTTTTCCACCCCAAAAATTTGTCATCTAACTACGACTTCACGCTCAGAGCTATACATTATGTTCTAGCTTTAAAGCAGCATCAAGCAAGATTTTTATGTCAAAATCCAACTGAAGCTGTCAGAAGGACCAAAAAGAAATTGTTGGTTAGAGTTACTCCTGCAACAGGAGGTGACAAAATCTAAAGTTAAGAGGAAATTACAAACTCTCAAACATACTGTATGTCTTTGTATAAAGCATCCCAGACTAAACTAGACATATTCAGTAAACACACAGTACATCCCTTTATCTCTTTAAAGAAGAGGTACAAAAGTTGTATTCAACTGTAACAAAGGAATCTTTAAAGCAGCACTGATCTATGATTTTTATATGAACACTGGGTCAAATATGACAATGTGTAATGTGAAATGTGTCACTTGTAGCAACAAACCCACAGATATTATTAATTATTACGCAACTGTGCGGTTCCACGGGGTGTTTTAGTGTCTTTCAGCTCATTGTTTTGGTTTTATGGCCCACAATGTGCCCCGTTTTTCCCACAAAACGGAGCTGAGTGAATATTGGACTTCCATTTGTCAAGTGGCCAGAAAGACAAGTCCAGATGAATGCTCATGTTGCTTCGTGTCGCCTGGATGAGCTAGTTTGCTGGCACTTAACTGCTAACTGATTAATGCAGCTTTAAAAGTAAACTGTTTCCCTGGGAGTGTTAAAAACAAAATCACAACACTGTAGCTTAAAACTGATATGCAAACTGAGTTCTGGCTAAAAAGACACATTTCCCTTGTTTAAATGGATATTGTTGAACATTTGTGTTCTTTGCACATTTGTGTTGTGGGTGATAGTGTGATGTTTTTTGGTCGGATTCTGGTTGATTCCGTAAGTGATGATCTTGGTGCTGAGGTGACTATTGCTGCTCATGCACCTAGAGGAACCACGATGTCTGTTCAGTCAGCTTAAAAAGTTAACAATGCTAACTAACACAACACTTCATCTACAGTATAAGACATCAGGTGTTAAAATCATTTCATCGAAAAGCTGTAATGAACTTTCTTTAATTACTGTAGTGTTGGAGTAATCAGCAGTAGGGAGAGGAAGGTGGCAGTTTTACAGATTGTTAATTTAAGTGCTGCTAATAAACGTATGACAGTTTGATTAATGTAGTCATATGAGGCTTTGCTTATAAAGATTCCCTCTCTCTGGACTGATGTCATTCGCTCCCTCTGACCCGTCCCATGGTCCAACATTGGGTTTTTGCTGATGCTCTTTATTTCTGTCTAAACTGGCAGGAGTTAAGTTGACATTTGGATAGTTGCACAGCAGGATGCACTGTCCTTTAACACGGGCAGGTTTCGTCTGACCAGTTAAACATGGTTCAGCAGGCCCATCTGATTCAGATTATATGAAAAGCACATGTTTATGAGTGTTCTTGCTGAATAAATGAACTTTAGATATTGTCCTTGTTCCTGTAAATAAGTGTCCTAATGCCCTTGGGCATTAAATGCACTCTGGATATTTTTAAATAGTAAACACGCATTTTCCCTGAGGGCTGTGCTTTTCTAGGTTTGCTACTGCGAGGATGCATCACTTGTACAAATACGGCTAGTTTTGCTTGTGAATTTGCTCCACTCACGCAATGCAAATAGACTGGAGCCGTCATTTGGTGGTGGATTTGGTTTTCTTCAGACTTCTGTTTATTGTTTATTCTTGTGGGATTTTTGATACAGGGTTGTGACTTTTCTATGCTGTGATATATCAAAAATGATTTTCCGCACATTGTCGACATTTGTGGTAAATTAATTGATAGTTATTTGTTGGTCAATCGACCTTCGTCAGGCGTTTCATATAAAAAATGACAGCAAGCCTGCATATACATATACTGTATCATATATGCACGCATACGAAGAAAAACAACCAATCCACGGGTCCAAGCAAGGGGCAAGGGAAGAGAAAAAATGTTTTTAAGAGCTGTACAAGTGAATTCCCTTTAACACGGACCAATAGAAATGTGAAGATAATGTCAACAAACCCCAAACAAGAAAGAAATATGATCAACAACTTAACAAGAAATAATAATAAAATATAAAATAAAATAATAAAAAACAGCAAAAGATGCTTTATAAAAGTAAAACAGATTGAATATGCAGAATACACAGAAAACAGAATTTAATAAAAAAAACAAAAAACAGATACTATTCATATCATTACTCTTATCTGGCAGTTGTCTTAATGTACTTTCACAATGCATGACGGTAGTTCTTAGATAGTACTACTTTTTACATTGCACTGTGGGATAATTTGAGTCCAGTATATAAGGTTTGACATTCAGACAACACACAATATAATGGACTAGTGAACAATCTCAGACACAGCCATTGAGAAGTTCACCGTATTAAGGTACAGCACACGCGAAAGATAAAATCCACCGTGTTGTATCTTTATACAAGAAGAAGCAGTGCAGTACAACTTTAGTGTCAAACACGGTTTTTACTGAGATGGTGTTTC
Organism: Oplegnathus fasciatus; assembly: GCA_003416845.1. Classification (NCBI taxonomy): domain Eukaryota; kingdom Metazoa; phylum Chordata; class Actinopteri; order Centrarchiformes; family Oplegnathidae; genus Oplegnathus; species Oplegnathus fasciatus. Next base: position 596,381 of record NTHP01000122.1, on the reverse strand, counting down.
ATGTGTGCCTCCACAAAGAACATTTCTCTTTAAATAAATCAAACTAATGGAGGCCTCTGTGAGCCACAGTAACCTGATCATTTTAAATCAGCCTGATTCACATACAAAGGCCTGTATGTTTACATAAATAAATGCACCCCACCGTATGTCTTGCTAAATGGATTGCACCTATTACCCGGCAACCTGTCACTTCCTCTTGATTTACATTACCTTATAAATAAGAAAGCATTTCCATAATATGTCTTGTTAGAGGGACGTGAATGGCGGCTTGCCTTGCCATGGATGAGAGCACTTTACTGAGGAATAATGATCTCTTTAGATTGTACGTGAGATGCTGTTTGCTGTGTAGTACAGAGTGTAGAGTAAAACGTGAAAGCTTTTTGAATTGGCCGAGCATGAGAGATCGAGCTTCAGTAATTATTGAAAGAGACAGAGTGTAGAGAAAGCAAATGGACCTGGTGCAGCAGCGCTGATGCAGTAGTGCATTATCACTTGAAGAGGAAGCATATGAAGTTTTGTTCTTCCTATTTGTCACATCAGCGTGAACATTTAGGACAAATTTTATACGCTTAAAATCATAGCTTACATGTCGCTGTGGCTCACTAAATTTAATCCTACAAGAGGTGCCTATGAATTGGCTTACACAGGACACGTAAAGGTGAGCAGAGTCTGTACACAATATAGTCCCACCTGACAGATGACACTGCAAAGAAATAAGATGGATTTATGAAGATCAGCAAGAGTTAAGTTTGACATTATTCATGTATCGTTGGAAAGTGTAAGAAAAAATTACATCTTTAAATGTGCTGAACTGTTGGTGCATATTCAGAACATGATATATTTATAAATTCTATCTATCACCGAATGATGTAACGCAAAGGTGATTGAGCCTATGGCCCACTGATGAAAGCCTGCAGCATTTGCAGTATTACGACCCGGGTGTCGGCAGCGACTTTGCCGGAAAAATCACAAGCGGTGCACAATTAGGCTTTTAATGTAACAGCCTCGCTCTTCAACTCACCTGTGTGTGAAGCGGCGTGCTGTTTTTTCCGGTCTCTGCTAGAGTCGTGAGTAAACAGTTGCTATGGCCGAACAAACAAAGAAAAGGTCGATGACTACAGATGATGAAACTGAAACTGAAACTGAAACAGGTGTGCAGCCTCTCACCAGCTCTTCGTCTAACAGCTCACTGTGGCTGCTCCTTCTTGTTCCATTATTCCCTAAAATATTTCAAACTGTTCTCGAAAATGGCCATGTCTTGTTTTGTAAGCGCATTTTTGATGAACGACTGCTGTTAGTGCCAACCTCTGTGACAAATACATTGCATTTTCTGTGACTGCTTCACAATAAAAGCCACCCCTTGGGGCGTCCTGATAGCCGAATGGTTAAGGCGCATACCACATAAGCGTAATGTCCACAGTTTGATTGCAAAGGGCCGGGGCCCTCTGTTGCAGGTCATACCCCTCTCTCTCCCCTTGTTTCCTGTCTGCCTCTGTAGTGTCCCATCCCATTGAAACGAAATGCAAAAAAATAAATAAATTTCTGAATGCTTTTAATGTGGAAATGTTGAGGTTTCATTAACAGTAACTTAATACAGCTAATAAGGTTGAAAGACAGTAAAGTCCGTTGTGTGTAGGTACGTGAATCTCATACAGGAATGGCTGACCCCGCCACAATGCAAACAATGAAAATTACTTATGTAAGACATTATGTACAATACATTGAATGGCTGTTGCAGAAATAAATGAGAACCATAAATAGTATCAGAAATTGGGTCAGAAAATGTTTTCATGTTTTTTTAAGCCCATTAAAACCTATAGGAAGACACCTCAATTTGTTTTTTTAAAGCTTTTTAAAGAATGTCCTGGCAGATTTTCTTGCCTGTACATCAAATCTGTCAAACTAAATTGTCAGAAAGGTCAGAGGAAACAGTTTGTAGAAAACTATGTAAAAAGAAACCCCATATTCCCCACTTAAATGCCTTTAACTCTTTGCTTTTACCCCTTTGGGTGTTTTGATGCCTCTAATTGTTGTCTCTTATCCAGACAGGATAACTGAGGTGAAGACAAACATCTACGTCACCAGCTTTGGACCAGTTTCAGACACAGACATGGTGAGAGCAGATATTGGACATTTATTTATTGTGTTTAATTATCTTTTCTGATGTATGAACACTTAGAGAACACCACCACTCCAGAGGACAGCCTTGTACTCCCTGTTCATAAACATATTTTTTAGGAAGAAAAGATGCTTCTTTTGCTGTATTTTTTGTTTCATTACGACTTTCCCTCCTTTCATAATTGCATCATCTCCCTCTTTCTCTCCGCACTCACCACAATACTGAAGTGGGAGGAGTTTTCCACACTGCAGCACGATGTCTATTCATCTGACAATTTTCATCTTATAAATTATTGAAAGTCCTCTTGTTATTCAAGTCACTCCTTTGTTTATCCTGGGCTTTCCTGTTTATCATTCTGAAACATGCGCCCACCTTCACATCATATCATCAGCGGCCCTTCTATTGTTGGAGACCCATTTTCCAAGTGATTGATCTATTGATTTAACAGTTATGATGTTGGAGTTCAATGCAGTGGCCTCTGAAAGATATGTAAACTAGAGGGCACTCAGTTTAATATAAACCACCACTTAATGCGGAACAGGTCTCAGACACAGAATAATAAATCGTTGAGACTAAAAAATAAAAAATCATCTCATGGCGGAAATCCCAGATCCAGATCGCCACCCACATCTGATCTGTCCACTAAATTTCAGCCAAATCATTCCTGATGTCTCTTTTTAAAAAAAATCTTGCAAACAAGCAGATGGACAGACAGACAAACAGCTGACAGGGCTGAAAACATGATCTCCTTCAATTTCACTGGCAGAGGTCATCCCTGACTACTGTAGCTACCGTTAGAGTTTATAACCCAAGAAGTCAGCAACTAATATGTCAGAATTAAATAAATTCATGGGGTAAAATCATCTCAATGTAGATTCAGGTTTGAAAAATGACAATATTATTATTTATTCACTAGTAAAAGGAACATTATGGTAAAAAAGAGAGCACAGGGCCAAACATATATGATTTATTTCATGTTCGAGTCTTGCACAGCCTGAAATATTCTCCTCTGACCCGATTGATTTGTTCAGATACTGTGGAGCAATTCATCTGATTGCTGAGGTGGCCGCTTTATAGGATTTATAGGATTTATAGGAGGTCTACTGGCAGCCAAAGCAGGAAAGTGAAAGAAAAATAATTAGTAGAAGAAGAAAACGCAGAAAAAACACTGTATTTAGCTTCAAAAGAGCATTAGTCAAACAAAGAGGTCAAAGGCATCTTTAAAATTAAAGGGAAAAAGCTTCATTGTCTTTGGCTGCAGTTTTATACATTGCAACATACCAGGTGTGGTTTGTGTAGTGACACTATGCCTCCATTTGTTTTTTTTTTACAAGTTGGGCCTTACTGTCTAATTTCAGCCATCATTCCTACAGGTAATAACAACATTATACTCACAATCATTATAGTATACTCAAGTCACTTGCTGAGATCTTGGGATGCTGCAACATCACTAACAAGAACGGGGCAAGGATCACAAACTGCCAGACAATCAGACAGGTTTTATAGGCTACAGTAAGTCTGCAGATGTTGTCAACAAACCACATGAAATGTGTCTCAGTACTTTACAACTTCCTGTCTGTGGCACTCAGCTCTAAGCCAATTAGTTAATACTGAAGACATAAATCTTTAAAAAGAGATGCATATATACAGTTTAATCTTTTTAAAAGGCTCAGTAATTTCCTAAAACAGCTGGGCACTGTAGCTCTTAGCAAATGTTACTCAAACAGGAGGAAATAGAGCATTTGTTGGGGACTATTTTCAGTCACGGATTAATACACATTTGGTGCCCCAGTGAGTTTTATGGCAGCAGGATATTATATGTGGGATTTACTCAAAATGAACAACAGTGCCCATGTTCACCATAATGAAGGAACATGTTACCCAGTGCCACTGTGTGGCTAATTAATGTGTTTTTAACAATTTCTGGACAAAATTAGAGGACTTTGGTGCAGAATATATCAGGCTTTACCTACACAAACAATAATTACAATTCACTGTTGGGTTTTGTCTTTTCATGGGATTTGTTGACAATAAGAAATATAAAATGTAAAATATAACAGAATTTCTCCTTTACAAACATCTATCACAGTTTACAGACCAACTTAGCTTCAGCTTTGACCTACCATACTGTGTTTACTTGTGCAATGAACAAATGAATTTCCTGCCTTGTTAGAATTGTAGTCTTGTTCTTGTTGATAAATGACTAGTGGGTAAAATGTTATCATAACCAATGGTAAAGATGACCAAGACTACAAAAACAAGACCCACATTTTAATAAACCAGAATTATCCTTTTACTGTATGAGCTTCTTTATACTAAACGAAAGTCCTTAGTTTGGGTTTCAGTGGACAGTTTCAGTGTCTCCAGATCTAAATGTCAGAGGTCTTTCAACTGTGACAAGAAAAAAAAACTCTTTTTTTTCTCTCTCTCACTCTCACTTGCTGTGTGTGAATCACACAGACACACATACACACTCTCACACCTACACACATTTCACACTGCAGTGCTTTCTGCCCTAAATCCTTCCTTGTGTGTGGTTTCTTTTGACAACAGAGGATTGTAGGTCAAGGGGTTGTCTTGGCCTCAGAGCCAGCTTAGGAAAACACCGGCTCAGAGAGCCGAGAGGAACACGGAGAGCGCCGGCCTCACCTTGATGGAGCTTTGACAAATAGAGAAAGCCATACAGTGCCCAGGTTTTAAAGTGGCAGGTGAAGTCAGTCGTGAAGAACTGCTGCTTGTATGCTCCGGTAAAACAGGGCAGTGGAAAGTGCCCTGTGTTTTATTTTACATTTTTTCAGCTGAAATGGGACCAATTTTCATACAGTGGGAGGTTGAAACATAAAAATAGAGTAATAATACACTTGGATTAATTCACTCATTTATCGCCTCTGCCCACAGGAGTACACCATAGACGTTTTCTTCCGGCAAAGCTGGAAGGATGAGAGGTTGAAATTTCATGGACCAATGAATATTCTGCCCCTCAACAACCTGATGGCAAGTAAAATCTGGACTCCGGACACCTTCTTTCACAATGGGAAAAAGTCTGTGGCTCATAACATGACCATGCCTAATAAACTGCTGAGGATCAAAGATGATGGGACACTACTGTACACCATGAGGTAATTCAAGTCTCAGAAGCATGTCTGAAGGAAAAAGTCACACATGTATGTTTAATGTGCTGATATGAACTTAAAGGAATGGTTCGACATTATTTGCTTTCTTGCTTAGAGTTAGATGAGAGGACACCACCCTCATTCCCGTATGCTAAATGTGAAGCTACTGCCAGCAGCCCGTTAGGTTGATAGTCTGACATATAACCTCCCGTAACGCCACAACTTAGCGTTTTTACACTTTGGTTTTTGTATGGATTAAGCAAACAACATACAACATGTTAATTTGTGAGCTTTAGATGTGCTGATAGGCTGATTTTGTTACCTTTGGACAGAGCCAGGCTTGCTGTTTCACCCTGTTTTCGTGCTAAACTAAGCTAAACAAGCTGCTGGCTGTAGCTTCATTTTATTTGGCACACAGACATGAGAGTGGTGTCAATTTTCTCAGCTAACTCTCAGCAAGAAGGCGAATAACTTCTATTCCAAATAATGTTGAACAGTTCCTTGAGGAGGAATGCCCTGGACAGAACACTTAACCTCGCTAAAGCATGTGACAGCCTTATAGAAGTATGTCCAGTACTGATACAGAATCCCATTTGTTCAAATGTATTCTTCATGCAGCCTATTTTATGCAACTTGGCATCCTTTTGTCAACATTGCATTTCAAGAAAATCTATTTGAATGATAAACTATTGCAAGTTATATTCACGGTGGTTGAATAATGTTTTATAATAGTACAGTTGCATACAGTGCAGTTTCTTATCAAAGAGCTAACCTACACTCTCAGTCTTTTGATTTCTGCTGGTCTCTGCAGTACCTTGTTTACTTTGCTCTGCTGATTACAGTTAAGATGAATTATTTTTGTTTCAAGGCATTACAGATGGGAAGCGTCTTGAATAGTGCATGAGGCTTGTGAGGTTTTTCTTTTTTTTCTTCTTCTTTTTTTTTTTTAGACCGTGCCTAATCTGTGCTGTTTACTTTTCATGCATTTGCAAAGTCTCCTTAATTTTCTGTGAATTGGATGCAGGTTAACTGTGCATGCAGAGTGCCCAATGCATCTGGAGGATTTCCCCATGGACTTTCATTCCTGTCCACTAAAATTTGGCAGCTGTGAGTAACTCTGATGATGATAGCGCCTGAGGGACCTTTAAGTAAAATGCTATTTTCTTTTTTTATTCTTTCCTTCTCCTCACTGGTTTTTTGGCGAGAGAGCAGACCCAAGAGCCGAGTGAAGCTGGAATGCATGGCTCAGTTTTCTGGCAGTAGCCCTACAAAAATCTTAACAAAATATGTTTTAAACAGATAGAATAACTGACAGATAAAGGACTGAGTGGAAATGTCACTGGGAAATATGGGGAAAGGGACTCTAAACTCATCCAAATATTTTATTTTGTGAATTTAAATCTGTTTAAGTCACTATTTTATTGCCATGGCTTCTTTACATTTGGATGACGAATTTTTGCTTTAAGCTGCTTTTAAGATATTAAACAAGATTATTAAGTATCGGAGCATCAGTACATGGTGGGTCATGTCTGAAATGCTTTGATTTTTCACATTATTTTAATGTCCCATTTACTTTCAGTGCATTTATATGGTGACCTAAAGTATTTCACATTAATCTCTTTGCTCATTTTGCTACCCTGTTGCAACAATACAACGATCTGTAGCGTAACATGATTGGCAGAACGCTTCAATAATTCTATTTTGAGGAAAACAAATCTGTTTTTCTCTTTCATCAGACATTCTTGGGCTGGCAGACAAGCTTTCAAATTTCATATTCAGCGTATGCCGTGACTGATTGAAAAGGGCAAATGTCACTGAGCATCAATTGCTTGCTGGCGTTTTACGAAATTCATCTCCAACCACTGAGAGATTTTTTCTCTCTACAGAATTCTTTTTTCTAGAAACCCAGCATCAAACACAATGTAGTGGGGGCTTTTCATTTGGGTCACTGAAATAATTTCTCGAAAAATCATCAATGGCTGCGGCTGCCCCAGATTTATCCCCTATGGATTTATCCTCTTCTCTCTCTCTTTTTTTTTTTTAGATGCCTACACAATCTCAGAAGTGACTTATGCTTGGACTCGAAATGCCTCCGACTCTGTGGTGGTGGAAGGAGAAAGCTCTCGCCTGAACCAGTATGACCTGCTCGGACAAACGGTCGGACAAGAAACTATCAAATCGAGTACAGGTAAGCTTTTGTGGAGGTCTAGTAGAAGTCCAGAGGAAATCGAATCCACCTCATGACTCCTCCACCTCCTACTGACCTCCGTCCTCTACAGTAAATGTGCCTCTAGCTTAGAAGATGTCTCCGAAATAGGAAAGAAACCCTGGATTTTGAGAGCCAGATTACTGAAATAGACTGGATTTTGCTAGATATTTGCCAGCTGGCAAGCAGAAAAATGTGGATATTTAATAGCTGTTGGTAATACACCCTTTAGTGACAAAACCAGTGCAAACACAGCACTAACATGAACACTGTGGTGACATCTATAGCTTCGACCTGCTTAATTTTGTGGGATCAGGAACCTAAATATCTTTATTAGCTCAGTTCCAAACTCTTTCAGAGTAAAAGAGTGACTGTGAAGATTTTGTGCTTGTTTGGGTGGATGTTGAACTTGTCCACCTCCTACATGTTGCAGGAGGCGGCCGTAGCTTGCTGTGAAATGCTTGCTAAGTTTTGTCTTTTTGTTACTCACTTTATTTGGCTTGAAAAATGCAGAGAAACATTTGTTCTGGCTTCCTCTGCATGACAAAGATTCGACAAAACAGGGATTTGGCAGTCATGCATCTTGAATTCCCTGCTTTGCTCTGTATTTTGTTCATCTGCATTTAGCATGGCCTGGAGACCCAAAAGCAGCATGACAGGTGAGCTGCTGCTAAGACAAGCCTTTCCACTTTATAACCCCCCCTCCCCCCTTTTGGAGAACCGAGATGGGCAGACATTCAAATGCAGTGCAGTTCCTTGGGATGGGTTTTGAATGGATATCTGAAAAAAAAACAGATGACAGATGCTGATGCAGAACTAGACATAAGGGAGCACATCTGTCTGTTGTAGCTGTCAGAGGCACTAACAGAGAACCTTCAGTGATTTAAGTGTCTTCTGTTGGTGCCCAAAGACACAGGAATGTCTCTCAAAAGTGCAGTGATGCATGAAATGACAAAGAAAATCTATGTTCTGGGCCCAGAGAGTGAACAACTTGGTGTGCATTGAAAATGTGGCATTTCACTCAAATGGACCTGCAGGAGACATTAGCATGTGAATCCAACGGTGATAAACTCATTAGTGGACAGGATAATTAACTCTGGTCGAGTCTAAAGTTTTAAGACATGGGCTTGAAGCAAAAAGCAAGGGGTAAAAAGTTTTAAACATGTGTATGGAAAGTGAAGCTTGTAAAAAAATGTTTTTAATTGACCAAGAACAGAAGGAATGGATTAAACCATGTGTTTCTCTGCTTGAACGTGAACAGCAACCGTTAGCATGCCCGGCTAACTAGTTTAATTTGACTACTCATATAGTAGTAACTTAACCCAGCATTACTTCCAAGGCCAAGGAGCATTTCATGTTACATTTTTTGTGGGGTTACAGGTTACTTAAAACAAACCCTGTTTACGATAGCACGTTCAGTGTTTGCGTGTGTATTTCCTTATTGTGTTGAAGCTGGTCCTGGATGTTACTGTGTCAGGGTTTAGGCTAACGTCAGCAGCTCTGTTGTGCTCATGGATGTATTATAAGTCCTGGATACAGCGCCGCCACTCAGCCTTGCTTCCAATTTTTCCAGTGGCCACTCGCGGTATTACAACGAAAAATCCCAAAAAGCATTTTCCCCATAGACCACCATTGTAAAAGAGACATCTGTAAAACTGTTGACAGGGCACCTCCAGCTATAAACATGGTCAATTATTACTCTTTGTATTGTTTATTTTTAAGCCATTTAATCTTTGTAAAACTTTTCCAAAGCTCAGAAAAGTCATGGGTACGCCTGTTCACATAGCCCGGCTGGGCCTGAGGCATGATGGGATTAACACTACTGCGCATTGTCAGTGGGCCACATAACCCTGGAAGTAAACCCGGAAGCTAGAAACTTTTTTTGGCGCATACGCCAGGCAAGCAACTCCTATTGGACTGAATAGGCGCCATCTTTGGTTCCGGTATCCACGTCTCATAATACATCCATGGTTGTGCTCTGTTGGATTTGGGTTTACACTCCAGCAACCCCAGCCTAACTTGTTATCTGAGATAGCATTACGTTCGCTAAACAACTTTTCTCCTTTTACATTTAAAGTAAAACATACTGATCAAAAATACAAGCAGTAAAGCATAAATCTAACCTCTGTTTTTCTTGTCCAAGTATGTCAGCTAAGCAGCTAAACAGGGTTACGTTAGAACAAAATGATAGCCTATAATTTTCCTTATCGTAATTATAACTACGACTAACTAGCTCTTTGATGCTTCTTTCTTTTCATCTTCTACATGTATCATCAGCTGGTGAGGATGCTGACTTGTTTCCTGGGACATGTAGCCTTAGCCTCTTTCAGCCCGATATCATGTATGTATATATTTAAAACCTGGTAACATCAAAAAGTCAGCCGGATATGGTGTTTTCAACCAACTCATGAAGCTAACATTAGTTTAAATATGCCCCCATTATCATTTTAAACTGTGTAAGCTTGACACGTGAAGCAACAGTGACCTTAGCAAACGGTCAGTTCTTCCTCTTAAAGTCTTCTTGTTAATTCTTAGAAATTGTGTAAAAAGGATGTTAAGGCTAGTTTTCAGTGTGGCAGTAACCAAATCCACAAGCATGTTGTGTCTTGAGGCCTTGCTGGCTCTGTCAGGGGCCTGTACAGAAAGAGAAATATGCTCCATCCAAGGCAATCACATCACGTTTAATGTATTTATAAAACACTTTAAACAAGCGTATTGTTCACAAAATGAATACAGAAAACAAAGAACACAAATACATGGAAAAATAGGCTGTAGTATAAAAGAAAGAGATAATGAGGACTAAAAATAGAACTAACACAGTTTATGCAAACACACTAACACAGAGGCCAAGAAAATGGGGCCACAACTCGAGTTTGCATACACGAGTGTATGTGTTTCTGTGTATGTGAAGATGAGACGGACAGGAAGTACGATTTAAGTAAAGAGAAATAGCTTGAGAGATGAGATTAAAAACAATTGGTAAAATTGTGGTAAATAGAGTCTGGATTTAAATACTGAGATACTGTGAGGCTGGCAGGCTTCTTCTTGAGAGATGAGAGAAGGTTGGCAGCTGTTTTCTTTTACATGCTGGGAGTGACAAGGAGTCTGACACCCAGTGACTGGAGATTACATGATGGCAGTAGGCAAATCACTGATGAAGGCCATGTAATACATTATGAGTTAGAAATAAGAATTTGTAATAAATAGGAGCCACTGGAGAGCGAATAAGGCCAGACTGTAGAGTGATGTGCTCTTGTTTCCGTATGTAAGTGAAGAAGAGGAAATGCTTAAACCTGCGGATGATTATTAAAGTGAGATGTGTGTTAAGATTTGACAGGATACTTAGAGGTGACTCTACAGCATTTGAAATGAGACAGATGTGACCGATGTGAGATGTTTACTGCTTAGCAGAAGAAATTTGTCATCTACCTGGTGTTGTTTATCGTTCATTTCCCATGTTTCAAGTTTAATTCTGCTGGGAACGATCATGTCACATAGCAAATAAAAATGGAAATACAATTTGACTCTCAATATGGTTCTAGTCTCCGTAAGGCTCCCTGCTGTGGCAATGCAGGATGAAATACTTAGCACAGTGATAAATAACATGCAGGGACCATTGCAAATAATCCCCCAATGGTTATTAACTTAGAAATAAATGCCCTCCAGGGTGCGCACAAACAGAGCAGAACCAAAGCAGGTGGAGGCTGGGTGGAGTGGAGCAGCAGTAACAGCAGCAAGCACACGTCAGCGTACAGAGTGAATGTGAAGGTCTGTAAATAGGCCGCCGCATCAGTGCAGTGAGATGTGATTTCTGTGGTTGTGGTTGGTTAACACAGTCAGTTGACACAGCAGAGGGTGACGCCTGACAGTGTCACATTATAAGAAGTAGTTAATCTGCTACATAACTGTTTATCACTGAAGTCAAAGCAAAAGAAATGTTATGTCATTATTGTGGATGATAATAATAATAATAATAATAATAATAATGATCATAATAATAATAATAATAATAATGATAATGTGAGTGTAAGGAGTAAGAATAACTGAACCCTGAAGGACCTCAAAATACACCTGACAGATGAGCCAAATTCAACAGGCACACAATTTATCACAGTGCATGTTGCCATGGTAACAATGCACGTTGCCATGGCAACATAAGCATAAACTAATCATAAAGTACTTATATAGCACTTTTCAAAACAGAAGTCACATAGCAAGCTTTAAAAAAGAAACACGAGGGGGTCACAAGATAAATCTGAGTCACAAGATGGTTAAAGGGATGGGAAAGAAGAAAAAACACAAATCTCTGTTCATTTTAAAAATATATATATATTTTCCTCTAATGTATATTATAAAAACTGGATAGTTGCACCTCTTCAAACCTCTAACAGTCATTCAAATGAAACAATCTGAGAGTCCTGAAAGGAGAAATTTGGCAACGTTTGGGAACCACTGATGTAAAGAATTATATTAGTCTGACAATCTAACCTGTCAAGGGCTTGATGAGCCTTAAAACCAGTTGAATCAAGAAATAATTTCTAAAACTGATAGCCAGGCTGAGGATGCCTCAGTAATCATACCCTAAAAAATAATGACATCAATGGTAAAAATCCTTGTGCAGCATTGTACACGTCCTGGAACAATGCCACCATTTAAGTCAAGTGAGAAAAAAGGTGTTGTGGTAAATGAGAAGATCTTAGAGCATGTACAATTCTCTGTTTCTCTGAGTGACAGCACTGATCTAATTTTAGCAATACTACTTAGTTGAGGAAAACATGATGGAAGAAGCTTTTGAAATACAGTTCTTGCGGGACGATGATAGCAGTGAGCATAATAATGGTGAGAAATGTGTAGGTGTGCTGTAATTACTGGGAGACCGGTGATTTTTTTGCATTTTTTAGTCCATTTTGTCCAAATGTCGTACGCATAACATTGCTGAAAAACATCTGTCAAATCAAACTGCACCTTTTTAGACAGATGAATGTGTCTTTTCTACTGTGAATACAGCCGTTTTTGTCAGTTTGTATCAGTGCCGTCTGAAAATCAGCTTGCAGAAACTTGAAATTTGGAAATAGGCTACAACATGCAAAACCAGAGAGGTGATCCTTTAAGAAGAGTGGAGGGAGTCGGCTCTATGGTGGGAATGTGAATTATGAGTATTGAGGTTTAGGAGAATGCAAAGAATGAGTTACATTTGATGATCGTGAAAGAGTTTGAGAAGTTTGTTCCTGGTGGTAGATGTTGACCTCGGGGTTATCGCCTCCAGACTTCAACTGTAAAGTCAAGGGAGGAGTGGGTGGTTTGCAAAGCATCGCCGTGGAGTTAGATGTCTTCTTTATGTGCCTGTGCATGGACAGTGAGTCCTCTTTTTCTCACAAGCTGCTCCAATTTTCATTCTTGGAAGTTTTCGCTCATGTTGAAGATTCTAGGTATTTCAGGGTAGTGTGGGTGAAAGCATTGAAAAAGTGTCAAATCTAGACCTGCTGTCTTATCTCACAATTAAAGACCACGTTTATTGAAATGATGTGTGATATCCCTGTAGCATTAATGGGATCTTTATCCTGATAATAGAGTCAGTCAGGAATCATCGCTGAATTCAAATGCAGGCAATGTTAACAAGCTACATATTGGTGTTTAAGTTTTAGATTGCATGCAGAAAATGCCCTTGCCACAGAAACTACTCCCTATAGGTATCAATTACCAGTATGGAGTATTTCCCCAGCGACTGTATTTCACTATCAGGGGAATCCCTGCTTCAATTTCGTTGAGTAAGAACATCCTTTCATGCACTAAATGCTCCTATCTAGGTTAAGTGGTGTATGATGCCTTGGTAGAAGGCAGAATGCCTGCCAGTGACTGTTTCTCTTGTTTAACTAGTCACTCCACATTATCTGATTGGCTGACTTGAAATTAATCATTCATTACTAGTGTGTCAGTGTTTGGTGTAGCGTACTTGCAAACTAGGTCATTTGGCACGAATGAATGTGCTCTCAGGCTTCACAGGGACGGACATCTTGCATAAGCCTCTGAACATACCAACACACTGTTGCAAAAATCTCACTATTCAGCCGTTCATTTATTTGTCACAGTCATGTTAGATTTGTTACTTAAAAGCGCTTTCCAGTTTCCGTGAATCTCACTTGTTTTGTTTGCTGTTAAAACATTTTTTGTGTAGCTGCATACATTGCACATAAAACCCATGACTGAACACAACTGATTGCGGTGATGTTTTACTTCACACACAGTGTATAATGTATGATGTTCCGGCAGTAATGTCATTGTAGCTTTTATTATAACATTAACGTAGTATTTATATAGTGAGTATACAGAACATCAGGTAAATCTGTTTTGAAAACCTGCAATATCTGATGTTTTGGCCAAGCTATAAACACAACTGTCATATTAGCATCTTTTAAGTGTATATGGCAAACTTGTTGTCGTGTTTCTGGCGACCTAGCAAATGTGAGTCCAGTATTTACTCTCCTCTCAGCTCTTTTTTTGCTCTCCACCAACTCGTGAGGGAAACATCTGGCTCTTTAGCGGCTAGATGCTCCATTATGTTCACCAGCTGTTGCAAAGTTGCTAACTTTGTCTCCTTGTACTTTGGTACAGAACAGGTAGCGTGCAGTGGGTTTTTAGAGCTTTTTCGCAGAAAACAGCTGCCTGCTGAACCAAAACAGTAAGATTGAGGGTAGAAAACCCAAACAATGAGCTGAAAGATGGTAAAAAAGCTCTCTAGAGCTGAGGGGAACTGCAAAGTTGCTTGATAATGTCACCATGAGCGACCTCTTCCACATACAAGTGACCATATGCTCCATTGTTAATATGAAATATTGATTATAGCTGCTTTAAAGAAATTGTTTTTAGGGTGATAGGAATGTCCGATTAAATCCTCACCAATTAAGCCAGCCAGCATTAGTCAATATCTTGATATTAACGTTGAATCAAACAACTACGTAATGTGAAAAGGGTCAGTCATGGTGCTGAAATGACACTAAACCTAATGATTACCTAATGACAGACTTAGCTGCCAGTCTGTCAAAAATTAATCAATGCAGCTTAAACTATTGGTCTACAACAATGTTACACATTAAGATGAGAAAATTACCCTGATGACGTCATCAAGGTAATCTCGGCATAGCTTTAGAGACCTCACATATTTAATAGAAAGTTACAAACTGGGGCTGTAGAGTTTGAAAATGTATTTTTACCAGCCTGGGAGGGTCTAACGGAAGATGCTATTGAGTTGCATTATGAGAAGCAGAGGATCCAGTTTAGCTTGACCCATAATGGGGACCAAAATTCAGAATGTCTCAGCCTCTGTTGCAAAGATTTTGACCATTTCTGAAAAATCTGTGTCTTGTAAGTCCCCAACTTTATGGAAGTGCAACACATCGCTGGAGTGTCCCTTAAATCTAGCCTTCCAAAAAAGGCCTGTATTTATAAGTAAACCCTTCCCGTTTAGTTCACTTGGTGCTTTTGATGATATAGACAGCAGGTCTGTTGTTTTTTTTCAAGAAGCCTCTTTAAAAGATTTACAGGTGTCTCTTGTTGATAAATCCCCATCAAGTCTCCATTTGCAAAGCTCGTTGTCTCTTGTGTGAGAGTCAGGGCCCTCTGTCGGACAGTTGACGCTGTACACTGTATGTATGTTCAGAGGCTTATGCATACCTGAATGAGTGAGGTATGCCTGTGGTGTCAGCAGGAGCCTTGTTTCCTACGTACATCTGTAGGAAACATGACGTGATTATCATCTTCATGCTATAATTACTATCTTCCCTCTCAGCGACGCGATCACTGGCTTCTCTAGAGAAAATTCAGACACATCCAGTGGATTCCTTGCTTCTACATCCTCCTCCCCCATCCACAATACAGGCATCGGGGCTGGCATGCAAATTAAATTACAGAAGATATAGAGCTCCATAGGGTAACGAGAATGCACTCGATTCCTCTGAATTCCAGTGCATGAATGTGTGTTTGTGTGTGTAGTGAAAGAGAGAGAATTAGTCTTCACGTAACTGCTACAAACGCAGGCAATACAGCTACAGCACTATAAAAAAAAAGAGGGAATAAAAAATCTTTTGGGATTAGTCCTTGGAATTGACACCCCCTCCCCCCTTCCCACTGCTGAAAAGGACTTTCCTCTTGCCAAGTGGCAGTGTGTATCAAGGCCTTCGTTTCAGAATCGCAGCAAATGAGCTATGTTTCTCTGTTCTGTTGCCATGGGTAACACATCTTTTTCTTCTCATGTCTAATCTTGGCTTCTCTTTGAGATATCTTCCATTTGGAAGGCCTGCCTGCTACTGCAGCATTGGCACTGTTTCACGGCCTTGTCAGCTATTAGGCTTTGCTTGGTGGCTAGGAAATCATACTGCCTACTTTTCTATGTATGGATGGATTATTTGATCAAATATGTACTGTCAACAGCTGAAGTAGGCTTTCTAATCTACGTCTAAGACTGCTTTGGCATCTTAAAGCTGCATTCTCTACAATCTTCACATAAAAATATAATGTTGAAGTGTGAAGCACAAAGGGAGGCGTGGGGTTGCACTCGCATAGTTATATTTGACTGGAAGAGAGAAATCATCACTGATAGTTTTGATGCATATACTGTAACACCACTTCCTGTGCAGTGGGAGTGGACAAAAGGACACAGCGTTGTCAGTTTCAAACACTTTACTCATGCACTCAGCTATCATGGACTTCACTGGCTTCTCTTTTCTAAGCTGAGGAGACAGTTGTCTTGACTTATTTATTTATTGTGGTTGATAATTTTTTAATAACCTGAATCATGAATCATGTGTACATTGTGAAACAGAAACAGAATACTTTAGTATTCAAGCGTGTTGCCATGTTTTGGTATGAAGAGTGGAGTCTTCTTTGTTAGCAATAATTTTGCATTTAATTTAAACAAATCAGTGTTGTTCAGGCTAATTTAACAACAGTTAGGTTCATAAGAGATTTGTACCATCTCATTAATTTTATTAATACTAGCCTAGCAAAGTACATTTTCCTCTTCTTGTAATAAAATATTATTTGTGACAGTGAAGCAGTGAATGTGTGTGTGCGCTAGTGAGGACCTTAATACAAGGGAACTGGACTTACCATAAAATAACATATTTATTAGTATTTTCATAAGAATTTCACATTTTCAGTCAAATGAAACCCTAGTCATAACCTTTTCACTTAAAAAGACAAAAGCAGATTTGCATGATGATGATGTCCTCTTCAGGTGTTATGAACGAGTTACAAAGCAGAATTAATTTAAAAGTTCAACCAATAAAATGATGTAATGCAGACGAACAGCTGTATTTAAATTGTTTTACTTTCTTAAAAGTCTCAATGAACATCAGTAACCTTCATACACATATATGAACTGAGGGTGGCGTGTTATATTCACATAGCAGAGATTACTGCATGTGAGTGCCTTAATTAAATGCATTGGGTAATTAAAAGTACTCAAATGTCAAATTATATATAGTAGTCGAAGTAGCTGCAGCGGTGATGCTTTAAAATGAGCCTGATTCTTGTCTCCACAGGTGAATACACGGTGATGACGGCTCATTTCCATCTGAAGAGGAAGATCGGCTACTTTGTCATCCAGACGTACCTCCCGTGCATCATGACCGTCATTCTTTCCCAAGTGTCTTTCTGGTTGAATAGAGAATCAGTGCCAGCTAGGACTGTGTTTGGTAAGTGTCTGCCTTCGTCAAGGACCACCCTATTCTTCTTCTTTCACACAAAGATACATTTCAAATAGGCAAAGATGAAATACCCCAATTAATGAAATATGCCAATTCTCAATGGCGTTAATGAAATTTAGGCCAAGTGTGGCATGAGGATTTCACTCTAGTTTTTATCAAAATGTCAGCATGGGGGGATTGAGTGCAGCGAACGGCTGAAAGTTGATGACAAATGGAGGGTACAGAAGAAAACAGGATAAAGAGGAAAGAGGAGACATTTCTTAGGGGCTTCAGTGTTTTTTCAATCCAGTTGGACAAGCTACTGTTGGACTTGTTTGTAAGCCGAGTGGAACTAATAACAGTGACCTAAAACTGGTTAGCTCAAAGAAAAAAAAGAAAAAACAGGTACAGAAGTCAAGAATAAACTGTGTCCTTTGGCCAAATGTACCAGACCTGCTGAGCAGTTAAAGCATTACTGAAGGTCAGTGGGTAGAGCAGGCTAACAGTAACCTTACACTGTAAAGATACAAAGGACAGTAAAACACTTATTCTGAAAAGGGTAAAACAGTAGATCCTGTTCTTTGAGAAGAATAGAGAGGCAACATACAGTAACAAAAAGTGATTTGTTATTTTGATTGAATTTCATTTCACAACACTTGCTCCTCCTGCTTCATTACAGTACTGTGTGTTTTGTATATACTGTATGTCTACTTTATAAAACAATCATTTCCTAATGAACTTCATGAAAAGTGACTATCAAAAGAAATAATATTTTCTTTGTGTGTATTTCCAGGTGTAACCACTGTTCTCACTATGACAACACTGAGTATAAGTGCGAGGAACTCCCTTCCCAAGGTTGCCTACGCCACCGCCATGGACTGGTTCATCGCTGTCTGCTACGCCTTTGTCTTCTCCGCTTTGATTGAGTTTGCCACTGTCAATTACTTCACGAAGCGTGGCTGGGCTTGGGATGGAAAGAGTGTTGTGACTGACAAGGTAATGAGGAGGGGAAAAAAACATGTCTTTTTGACAGGCTTCAATTCCAAAGAGAATCCATTAGCATTGTAACTGTATGTTGGAGAAGGCAATGCTTAAAACGCATTTGTCGGAGGCGGAGGGAAGCAGCGATAATGGCTGCTTTAACCCTCCACAGGAGGAACCAAAGTGATACAACCAATTTCCAGAGCTAATTAGTTAACAGGTCAATCAGACGAACTCTGGGCAAAATAACAATGAAGAATATAAATGTCATGACTTGTTCACCCCGTCATTCATGGCATTGATAAGTCAGCAGAAATGGTCCTATAAGAAATATTAATACCTTAAACTCTAATCTACCTAATACTGTTTCTATATTATAAACCATGAGAACATGGGTCCATGTGTAACATGTAATCCCAGTAGAGTAGACTGTAAGTTTGAAAGAACAAAACCACCAATTAGTATTCCAGTGGAAATAAGTTTTAATATCTAACTGTGATAATGTAGGTGTCAGACTTACTTACTATAGACAGGACAGACATGGATGCAAAATGTGGTAACCAAGCAGAAAGAAAAAAACAGCTGATGAACTAATGATCAAACTCTTCTATTCTAATTCTTTGATTCACTAAACTCTATGAAAGGCCTGTTTATCATGGCCTACTGCAACTGTGGCCTCCACTCCATGAGACTTGTTATATTTAACCTAAACGAACCAGTGTGGTGTCTTATGAAGTGTTCTTACAAATACTATGTCCTGTGTGACTACTATATTCCCTCCTCCTGCTTATTGTAGATTATTATCATTATGTAGAGTATCAGTCCACTTACTTTGTAAGTTTCAAATGTCCTTGAAAGTGTTGGAAGGCTGAACAAAATCTACAAAACGGTGAACGGTTAGAGTGCATCCTTGTCAAATTGTTGACATATTCGCTGGCCTTCGTTTTGACTGATTCATTACCAGAGCCTATCCACTGCCACCTCACTCCTTCATTTACATGTATTTTCAAACTCATGGATAGATGGTGACAAGTGACGAGTTTCAGGGTTGCTTCTTTTTAAGCTCGTGCATCTAATCCTTGTGGTGTTTCAACAGAAAAAAGAGAGGGCATCTGTGGTCAAGAAGAACAATGCCTACGCTGTAGCAGTGGCCAACTACGCGCCGAATATCACCAAGGACTCCAGCACGCTTCCAACCATCGCCAAAGGTGGAGCTTTGGATCCCAACAAGGCCAAAGCAGACGGCAAAGCCCAAGAAAGCAAGAAGACGTTCAACAGCGTCAGCAAAATTGACAGAATGTCAAGGATTTTGTTTCCGGTTCTCTTTGGCAGCTTCAACCTCGTCTACTGGGCCACCTACTTAAACAGAGAACCCGTTATAAAGGATATGGTCCCCTCTAATTAGAGGCCAGTTTTAATGGGTTCTGGTCTGGGGACTAAGAGACGAACCAAATACCTCCAGCAACTGTGTACACATACCTTTGCAGAGTGAAGTCCTGGATTGCAGTGTGATCCTCTATCTCCGCCTGTTTTCTACACCGTCTGCAGCACTTTTGAAAAGCCTGGCTTTTGTAAATGTGTATGTATATTTATATTCATGGTTTCATGGTGACATATTGTGTGATTACTTCGATTAGAGTGCATATTTCCTTGAAAGTATGTTTCCAGTTACAGTATGTGGCCACTGTACATACAAATCAAATGAAGAGTAAACACATAGACATTAACACATACGTTTTATTTAAGATTACTTCTAAATGTGTTGAATTTTGCTGGTAATGCCCACTCTCTTGATATTACAGTATATATTTTTCTTTTGAGTGAAAGGGACTGATTATATCATATTTCTTACTTTCTTTGCCATCTATTGTAAGAGTGGCCTGACTCTTTTTTTCTGTCCAAGCCGATGCAAAAACACACTTGTATAATATTGTTACAGTGTCAAAGTTGTTTTATTATCTGTGGCTACAGGTATGGGGCTGCAATCAAACGCTGACCTCCAGAATTATTGAAACACTTCAAGCTGAAAAAAAATACAGCGGAAGCTACAACATTAGTGTACTTGTGCATGTAATACTGTGTAGTGCTGCCGACCTGAGTCTACAGCGGTATCGTTTGGAGTTACAGGGAAATATCTATTTAAAAAACTAATGATAACACTTTACATAAAGAGGGAAAGACAAACAAGAAAAGGGCTAAAATCAACAGAATCAGTGTTTTGAGGTGTTAAAAGTGAAAACTCAAGTGGTTAAGTTCAGTTCATGAATGCTTCATATATGTACATGAATCAATATTGTTTTTATTCGTGACATGGAAAAAGCTGATATTCAGTAAAATTACTGAATATCTTTGAATGGTGCGTTTATACGTGTATAATATAATGTGTAACTTAATAACTGAATACTATCTGAAGCATCTGACTTAGTGATAGAACGGAAGTCTATGAAGTTCCTCAGTTATGTATCAGTGCTTTGATAGTCAATAGGAACATAATTAAGTGAAATAGCCTGCAATTTAAGGTGCTTGAAAATGCATTTATCAGTGTTTAATCTCAGAAGAAGACACAAAGCTGACACACACACACAGCCCTGATGAAGTACTGAAGTTTTTTGTTAACGTGTTAGCCAACAAAATGCCGATTTACACATCCAACAGACACGGAGGAACATTATCATGACACTGGTGTTGTGCTTTTGCCACCATACAAATATTATGTATTCACTCCCCTTTTAGCTCTGTTTTGGTCTCCTCCTGAGGAAACTATCTGGGAGCCTTTTACATGTTTGACTTTCTCCTCCAGCCAGCTGAGTTGCTAACTCTGTTGCTCTGCCATTTGGTGCAGGTAAAGTACAGTGGGTTTGTCAGGCGGGGAAGCAGACAGTAAATCTGTAGGTGCGTCATTATGGGCGACCCCTTTCACCTTAGCTTACACATATTGATAAGTGACTGAAAAAATGATCAGTGCAGTATCAGTTGTAAAAGTACAGTAAAAGAAATGGAATCTGTTGCTGAAGACAAATTAGAAGAAGAAAAGCGTGAAGAAGAACATGTTGCATCACAAGCACACTAATAACTTTTATTTACAATTTGTTTTTCAAACATTTTTTTAAAATTTATTTTAGCAAGCTTAAGATCCAAATAATTTCACATGCTCATGTATGGTTTACATGCACAGAAAAACCTGTGTAAACTTGTTTAAAATGTGTTCACAGGTTTTTATTGGCTTATCTTTGGTGGTAGTAACTCTGGAGGACAGTGTGGATTTGTTGGTGTAGACTAGAGCACTGTGGCGGCAGTAATCAGCATGTCTGCCATTATCAATTGTACATGATTATTCATATCCAATGTCTGGCTATTTAAAACACATTTCATGATCCCACAAGCTATTTTGAAATAATTAGAGATATGAAAGGGACAGGACTGCAAACACAGGACCGCTCTGTGCCAATATGAACTTCAGTGAATCATGTGTGGATGATAGTCACGTTCCTCTGCCAGCAAATCTTTTGTATAATAGGCCTATAATGAGAGGATACAGCCAGGATTTGGGACTAAATTAATATTTTTTATCATGAAATTTGTAGCTTCATCTCATATTCTTATGCAGGTTGATTGTCGTCTACAACTCAAAAGCCATACACAGCCATCATGTAATCCAATTCCATCAGCAGCAAAATAACAGGGACAACCAATGATTGTACTTCATGAGCATACTGTATTAGGCAACGCAAATAAGTACTGTATGAACCTATTATGACACATTCTCTGCCATAGACACTCTATATCGAGAAGACAAATCATGCTCAGCCCCATATCAGTAGCCATGTATGGTACTCTACTGTGTTATTTTCATAAAGTGATATGATTTTGCTTCACATCAATATTTTAACTTAATTTAACTTGATTTGATTGTTGAATCAAACTTTGCATGAACATGAAATCTAGCATTTTTTCAGGGGTTTTCTTTGTTTTGTTTTTTTACAAATTATGTTGTCGGATATATTTATTTTTGACTCATATTTTCTCCAACATCCTGATAGAATCTTAAACATTCCAGATAAAATGATTGTTCACGAGGTGGATGCTTGATTCAGTGCACAGTTTCTAATAAAAACACATATCATTTCAATTCTTTACATCTAGTCTGTGCTATGTTTTTGAATTAGAGCCTGACTGATGCTAGAGTTTTGGAGCTGGTATTGGTATCGATAATCCAATAATAATATATTTGTTTTTATATTTAAACACATAATTTAAACAAACCCTTTTGTTGTTGCTTATTGGCTGACATGTATGCCGATAACAATATATCTGTTAATATCAGCCATGCCGAGGTCAGTTCCAGCTTCTCCCTTGAAGTACAAATAACCCGATGAATGTACAACAGCCCAGTGCGATCATGGGACCGTGAGTGAGGCAGCTCAGCCCTTCTTCAGCAGGAGAGGATGCTGTCAAGCGATGCTTCTATGCTGCCAGGGACTATCATTACGAGTGTGTTGGTAAAACCCACAAAAAGCCCTGTGGCACTGAGCTGTAATGCAAAGCTCGCTGAAGTTTCACTTTCTGGCCTGATCTTTCCACCACTCGAGTGCTGTACTGCACAGACCCCAGTGTGAGGTCTGCTCTTCTCTGAGCTCCGTCTCCTCAATCCGCAGCTGACCCTGTTCATCCACTCAGAGGCTGCGGCCTGACAGGAATCGATACTGATGGATGTGAGGTGTCTAGTAGGGCGGCACAGCAGAGCTGCTTACACGCATGTCTAGAAATCTTCATAATTGAGGATCATTTACAATTTATTCAAAGTGTCAGATTGGAGCACTCAGAAAGTGAGTCATAGATCTCTCCACACCGTGTTGAACTTAGTTTCAAGTTGGATATTCAACAGACATTCACTCTGGATCCAGCAGCGTCTTTTTACCCAGTTTCACCCAGTGTTGGCATGAGGAGGACGGCTAGCTCACCTCCCAGCCCTCACACTTAAATGCTGGAAGTTGACTTAGGGACCATCAACAAATCACTGTTTTAATGGCACAATACCAATGTTTTGTTTTCAATACCTTCACGCAGACTTGCCCATATTAGTGAAAACTGTTATTAAGAAATTATACTGAATTGGTCTCATGTAGCACACTTGTTTTGATTGCTAATGTGTAATTCCTTTATTTTACAGAAATATTTTGATAGAAAATAATGGCAGTTTTTTTCAATTTCTTCCATTTTATGTCACCTGATGACTCCAAATCAATATCAAACATTATTAATACACAGGCCACATAGGACACACCTCTACATATTGGATCTTAGTGCTTCTTATATTTCATAAAAATATATTTGATAGAAAATTCATGTTTTAAAGCTTCAAAGTAATGTGACTCAGTGTGCTACATGAGACCAATTTAGTATAATTGTTATACTTTTCATTAAAGTGAGCAAGTCAGCAGGAAGGTATTCAAAAACATCAGTATTGTGTCATTAAAACAGTAATTTGTTGATGGTCTCCCACGTCAACCCCCAAGTGGTTAAGCATGAGGGAAGGGAGGTGAGCTAACTGTCCTCCTACACTGGGGGAAAGACGCTGCTGGATCCGGAGTGAATGTCTGTCGGATATCCAACTTAAAACAACCTTCACGGCCGTCATTTCTCTAGACAGTTCAAATCTTAAAGACTGACATCTGACTTCAACTCTTGGAGAAAGGCCGGTGCACGCCTGTATAATTAGACTGTGAACTACACCAAGCCTAAGAAGGATATGTGGGATCAATATAACATACATGATTTGGACCATAGTCTCCCTCATACCATAATACATAAAGCTCAGCGACTTCTAAGATAAAGGAAACTTCATCTAGAATGGTGTTTTTTGGTAAATGCTGGTTCACTGCAAAAAGTCTTTCAAGTTACAAAAAAAATCACCAATTTTCTTTAAAATCACCATGTTGTGCTTTTAAGATGGCAACAACCTCAAGACACCACACAAAAACAGATCCACATGGCTGAGGTTGCTATGGGGACAAACTGGCCATGGCATAATGTGGTGAGATGTGACTGAGCCAGAATAGCTTTAGCAACCTCTCCATGTTTAACCCAACAAGTAACCAAATGCTAACAGAGAAGGACTACAGGTGAGAGAAGACACCAGCTTCAGTTGCAGACACATTAATATAGCAATCCAAACAACACAACTACCACAACACTACAACTTCTGTGCAACAGTGAAATATGTGCAGTGATTACTTTAACATGAACCTATGCTATCCCTGCCATTTCACAATTCAAGTAGAAGATTGGGACACTTGAATAGAATTGTTCATGTTGTTATTACCGTCTGTGCTTTTCCTGCTATGACAAGTAAAAATTTAAAGAAATGCAGTGACAAGCAGGGAAGCAGTGTTCACATTCACATCTACAGACGGGGAACAAATTAAAGGAAAAATCTGAATAAAAGAGTGGAGAAACACATCAAATGAAAATGCAGATGCTTCCGTGCACCAGGGTTCACTGAATGGTTTGGTGAGGATGAAAATGACATGAATAAAGTGCTACGGCCTTTACAGTCACCAGATCTCAGCCCATTTGAACACCAATGGAAGATTTTTGACCAACGTGTGAGACAATGCTCTCCACCACCATCACCATAACACCAAATGATATAACATAAACTTTTATATTCAGATCTATTTAGTGATGTCTGTGACTGTCTCTGGTGCTGTATGTCCTTTTGTTATGTCTGGCTATGTTTGTTTTCCTTTCTATCTGCTGCACTCAGGTCTTGCAAAACAGATTAAATAAAAGTGGTATATATAAATGAGGGAATATCTTGTGGAGGAATGGTGTTCATCCCTTCAATAGAGTTCCACAAACCTGAAGGAGCACTGATGCTGTTCTGGAGGCTCGTGGTGGCCTGACTCCATACTAAGACACTTCATGTTGGTTAGGAAGTGAGTGGTTGAACCAGGAAATAGAGATTTAAAAATGAAGGTAAAGAAACACCATTACTTGCTAAACGGTTTCTGATGACATTTCTAGGACCTAACTTTTTCACTTATAAATTCAGATTTTCACATAGCTTTCAAAGGTTCATACACAGCCCTGGCTCTGTGAACGGGAAACAAACAGAGCAGCTCGGACCGAGCCACACAACTCATGCTCGTGCACAGGACAACAGTTTGGACAACAGCGAGTTTGACCGCAGGATCATTTGTGTTTACTGTGAATGTTCGCCTCTTCATCTGAGTGTCAGTTTTATAATTGGTGTGTCAAAATCAATAAATATTCACTGTATCTAGAAGTCACACATCAGCTGATTTAATCTGGTTTACTACAGCGTTATGAAAATAAACAGATTTCGCTGTGATTTAATTGCAATAAACAAATCAAAAGGATGCAGAAATAATTACATCGTGATGCCAAGTTGTAAAAAGCCTGAATTCCTGCTTTGTCAGGTCTGTCCACAAGACGACAAGCAAACTACTTTTAAAATGCTTGTTTTCCAAATGGAGTTTGGATGGATCAGGGCAAAACAATGTCATCTAAATTAGGTATAAATATAGCAGCAACGTTATCGTTTATACACATTGTTTATACACATAGATATCTACGAAATAACTACATCATGATGCTGATTTGTAAAAAGTCTGAATTCATGCTTTGTCACATCTGTCCACAAGACCATGAGCAAATAACTTTTAAAATGCTTGTTTTCTGAATGGAGTTCAGTTTGATCAGGGCTCTCCAGAATCACAGACTCCACCTTTAATTGATATTTTTAATTTTTTTTTTTATTACTGTTTGATATATCATCATTTCTTATTATGTTCACATATATAAACAGATACATCTTTTGATTTCTTTGTTTGCTTTAAGAAACACTGACACTACTTGGGAAATGAATTAAAAATCTTCTTGATTGTGCAGAAGAAACTGGATATAAGAGTGATGGAGGAATTTGGAAATGTCTTCAGAACAGGAGGCGAGTATGTAGGCTAGGTAGTGTTGTGGAATGACCTAGGAGATATTTTAGAGACAGGCTTGTATTATCTTTAAGAAAAAACACAGATGCTGAGCTCTTCAGTGCAAAAGTCTCACATGTGAAAGAAAAAATATGATTACATGACAGGCAGAAACTGGGGCTAATAGAGGCTTATTATCTCTGGTTGCACAAAGAAGAGAAGCAGTAATCTATTCTTGTGCAAGAGGCAGCTTCGTTGTCATAGCAACTGATATCCATTTTTATCCTTCATCTGACAGATTGAGTGGGCGGGACTTCCGACTGCTCAGGCATTTCCAAAGATAACAGTGTGTCAAGATACGCATCCTCCTTTTGATGCTTTCAGATGTTGTTTAAAATGTTTGTATATTGTGATATTATTCCACCTGTAGTCCCTTATGCTAATGACTTCTAACTGAATAAATAGATATAAATCAGTAGACAGAGGCTGCCTCAGTGTTTAACCGTATTAGCATTTAAAAAATCACAGTTAGCTTAGCAAAGCTCGTTAGCATTACAATAAACTTTACATACATTAAAGAGCAGCAGTGTGGCAGCTTATTGAGGATACATGTTGAAGGAAACACAATTTGCTCGCTCGCTCTGCCCGGCATAAAAGAAAACGGAAGTTATTGAAGGGAATTATCTTGTTTCTTTACATCATCTCTGGTTCGGGAAATCAACAACATTTCCCACAAGTCTTTGCCGGTGAACTGTCACCCAAAATGTCAGCACCCTAGGAACTCATGCACAGGGGTGATTACAGCACTTTTACGTTAAATATTCGTTTATTTTTACCGTCGTGACAGCCCACTAATGGTCCGCCAGTGTGTCAGTAATCCACTTTGTACTGGTCCCAGTATAGAAGTGTCCCACAGCTAGCTAGCTAACGCCGGCTAACATTTATTTATCCTTCATGCTGTTAGGTGACTTGCTTGGTAGCTTAACGACAACATGTCGGTTTCTCTTGTGAAACGTTGGTGTGAAACACCTCTATTGAGACGTGTGTTACAGTTCAAAATGTACAGAAGGAAAATACTAAACTACAACATGACCTACACCCTGTTGAGACATCGCTGGATGAAGCGGCTGCCCGTGTTCTCCAGCAGCTTCAACATGATCAGCACACAAACAGACAAGGTAACTAACAAAAACACTCAACATGTCAGCCAGCACCTTTAGTGCATTTAATGGAACCACAAGGTCTCTGTGAATCATGATTCTGTGATACAGTATTGTTAGTATTGTTAAAACCAGCCCTTGTTTACATGAAAGAGGCTGAGAGCTCTGTCTGACAGTACACCTTAATTAAAGGGTTATTCATGAAGCTCTTCAATCTATTTATGCTTCTGTGCTTGCCCCATTCATACATAGACATTAGAGCTGCAACGATTAGTTGATTAATCGATTAGTTGTCAACTATGAAATTAATCGCCAACTATTTTGATAATCGATTAATCGTTTTGAGTCATTTTTTTTAAGAAAAAGTGTCCAAATTCTCTGATTTCTGCTTCTCAAATGTGAATATTTTCTGGTTTCTTTAGTCCTCTATGACAGTAAACTGAATATCTTTGTGTTGCGGACAAAACAAGACAAGTGATCGGCATTTTTCACCATTTTCTGACATTATATGGACCAAACAACTAATTGATTAATCGAGAAAATGATCGACAGATTAATCGATAATGAAAATAATCGTTAGTTAGTTAGATCTGTCCAAATGTTGCTATTTCTTAAAGATGGGTTTCCGTAACAATTCAGCACTAGTAATTAACAGGCTTCTTTCCTTCTGCTTTAAAGGAGACTATTGACCTGTCTAAGTTCCCTGCGGACAGAATCAGGAATTTTTGCATCATCGCTCATATTGACCATGGAAAAAGCACGTTGGCAGACAGGCTATTGGAGATGACAGGTATGTTTGCTCATCACGCAGCTTTTTTCCCCTTTTTTAATGAAATTTCATAATCTCAAAAGGATGCACGCAAGAGTCACGCCACAATGGTGGCTTGAAGAGTAAATTTGAGATCGATGGCTGGGTTTAGGTGTGAACACATGCTCATAATGATGATGTGATAATGTAAATAAGTAAGTAACTTTATTTATATAGCACGTTTCAAGAGCAGAGACGTCACAAAGTGATTCACAAAATGAAATAAGGCAACCAGCATATATACAGACATAAAACAACATAGAATAGAAATAGAAATAGCACAAATAAAAATAAGAATAAAAGTATAATTATACAAAGGCAAGTCCAAACAAATGGGTTTTGAGCTGCTTATTAAAGGTGCCCACAGTGTCGACAGTCCAAAGGGAGAGAATTCCCACAGTTTAGGAGCCACAACCTCACATGCACAGTCCCCTTTAGTTTTAAGCCTGGATCGAGGAACAACCAGCAGACCCTGATCAGAGGATCTCAGAGACCTGCTGGCAATGTAGGGCTGCAGATGCATGTATAATAATAATAATAATAATAATAATAATAACAATGTAATGTATTAGAATCAACTATAATTGGACTGAATGCTTCCAGCATTAATCAGGGGCATTGTGATCTGTGTGTGGCTGTTACTATCCAAATGGTTGTTAATAACATGACTATGACAGCTAGGATCTCTCTCTCACACACACACAGACACCACACACACACTATGTCAAGGATCGGGTCACTAAAAACATGATTACAGTTAACACGCTGTGTACTAATGGATGTCATTGACAAACAGGTGCCATAGCAAAGACGGAGAAGAACAAACAGGTGTTGGACAAGCTTCAGGTGGAGCGGGAGAGAGGGATAACAGTGAAGGCCCAGACAGCCTCTCTGTTTTACAGCCACCAGGGACAGCAGTACCTCCTGAACCTCATCGACACGCCGGTAAGTGCTCAGTTGGGTGTGATGTCAGGAAGAAGAAGCTTTTAAATAGAAATTAAGAAAGTGCACCGCTTCTGCCTGGTGTTTGTGGATAAACTGGTCACGGTTTGCTATTTCTAAGACTTCTCAGCACTGTGGCAGATTTTATGTGTTCCATAATTTCCCCACCATCACTGAAAACACAATCAGAAACAAATTGATTGATTGACTTTGGCTTTAAGATAGGTTGATAATGTGGAATATCTCCTGTTTATTAATTGCTGTCATGTGAAAAAGTTGCATTTTGCAGATTTCAACTTTACAGCATCCAAAATATTAATTCCAGTAATGTCAGACCAAAATGGCCTCTTACTGTAAAAGCGAGAAAAATCGATCAGATGTCTGTGAAGGGAGATCTGAAAATAGCTCTACAATTCTTTGTCATTGTCCTTGTTTTACGTGCTGCACTACCATGTCCTTCACTTTTTTTTAATCTCCCGTGCTTTCCCCCTCCCTCTGCAGGGTCATGTTGACTTCAGTTATGAAGTGTCCCGATCCATTTCTGCATGCCAAGGTGTCCTGTTGATTGTCGATGCCAATCAGGTACCAAACCAGATTTGTAGCTCCCATTTCTTTTAGGGGATTGTTGTGGATGTACATGCTGCATGCGGTGCAGTCGTTAATATTTAGCTGTCATGTGAAGGGGGTTCAAGCGCAGACGGTGGCCAACTTCTACCTGGCTTTTGAAGCTCAGCTGTCAATCATCCCTGTCATCAACAAGGTACACTGAGACCTACTTGTTTTCAGTTTAATCATATATTATTTCTCTGCTCTTCAGCGTGCCATTCTAAGTTGACATTTCTCCCTTAGATTGATTTGAAAAATGCTGATCCAGAGAGAGTGGAGTCACAGATTGAAAAGGTGTTTGATATTCCGCGTGAAGAATGCATTAAGGTGCGTTGGAGAATATGTAAGCTGCTTTTTAGTTTTCGTCATCAGTTGCGTGAGAAATGTCTCTTAATTTGTGGTCTCGTCTTTTTCAGATTTCAGCTAAACTTGGAACAAATGTTGAAAAGGTTCTTCAAGCGGTCGTGAACAGAATTCCACCGTAAGAAGGTTCACGTGGTTTCATTTCTCACACGAAACATGTTTAACACATAGAAGTGAAGCTTTTTTTTTCTTCGCCCTTGTGTTTGTAGGCCTGTGGCAAGGATGGATGACCCATTTAAAGCCCTAGTGTTTGACTCCAATTTCGACCACTACAGAGGAGTGGTGGCCAACATCGCTGTGTTTGGAGGTCGGGTCAGAAAAGGGGACAGGATCGTGTCCGCACATCTCGGCAAAACCTACGACGTCAACGAGCTGGGGCTCCTCCGGCCGGATGAGCACCCAACACAGAAGCTGTACGTGGCACTCTTCCTCACCTCGTGTCATTTCTCTCGCTTGTTATCTCATCCAGTAGAGCTGATAATGGGATTAGAGCTGAAACAATTAATCGATTAATCAAGATGACTGGAGAGTCTTTTTAGCATCTATATAGATAAATGATGCTGATGCTCGTTCATGTATCTGTTGAAGGTCGTTAAGACCAAAACACACTGTATGAAATAAGCCAGCAGTAATTGAGTCAGTGTTCTCCTGCTGTGCTTTGACGCACCTGTCACACATTTAGTTGTGCAAAGATTTTAAATGTTAAATGTTAGTGATTAAAAAGAGAAGAGAGCTTTTGCTGTGCTAGATACTCAGTAAAATTCAGCATTGGTTTATTTCAGTTCTGTCTGTTGCAATAGATGTAAAATATCCTAATATTTGTAATGTCATACGTGGTTTGAAATCTGATTCTGACATTGCCACTGCAGCCGTTGAACATTTGTCCAACTGTCCACTGAGATGCTTGTTTACATTGCATTCGTTTAACTCCCCTCATCTGTTGTAGGTTTGCAGGCCAAGTGGGCTACATCATAGCGGGGATGAAGGATGTGAAGGAGGCCCAGATTGGGGACACACTCTACCTCCAGGAGCAGCCGGTGGAAGCTCTTCCAGGGTTTAAACCCGCCAAAGCCATGGTCTTTGCTGGTAAGAAGTGTTCTCATCTGTGGTCGCTCTCTGCTGTCAGATAAAAAACTTTGTAAAACTGGAGCTGGAATTGAGGATGCCTTTCTTTTAAACACCACATGCATTAAAATAATTATTCAGTACATAACAGAACGCTGGCCTTAAATATTCCAGTATTATTTGACATGTAGTCAAACATAAAACCCCTTCAGTGCATGTTGTGCTCCACTAGCTAGTACAGTAAGTGCAGTCAGTGCTTTTCACATAAATGAAAAGAGTCCTGTTTGCTGATGATGTGCACTCTGTCTTTTGTTTTTCTGTCCCTCAGGCATGTATCCGATGGACCAGTCAGAGTACCAGGGCCTTCGCAGCGCCATTGAGAGACTGACCCTGAATGACTCAAGTGTGACAGTGCAGAGAGACAGCAGTCTGGCCCTGGGAGCAGGCTGGAGGTGAGGACAGCTGCTTTGAATTAGAATGAAAAATGGCTTTAAGAGCACAAAAGAGGAGTGGCTCAGTACATACACTGCGACAGCGAATGAAGACAAAAGTGTGGACTTTGAACAGTGCAACCACGAAAAGTTTAGACCCGCTTCGGGAGTCATAATGTTTGGACATTTTTCAAGTGATTTTCTGCTGCAGAAAAGTTTCCACTTTTTCCTAAAAGGCACCAACTTTAGGGGAAGTGGCAAGATTTATCTTCTTTCATCAGTTGCTACACAAACATCGTATGATATGATTGATAGGGGAATAAACAACTTTCCTCGGGACAGACTTTATGTTGCCAAGATAGACAGCCAAGTAAGAGTTTATTTATCATCATGGGTCATGTCAGTCCAGATGGTGTAAATTTGATTCTATCAGTGGCAGTGATTTAGATCATTTGGAAGTATGAAAGTGCACTGGAATAACAATGAGTTGTACTCGCTGTTGAACTCTTTCCAAACCGGCTCTTTGTAATTAAAGGCATGAATATCAATTACAAAACTTGAGTGAACTTGTGAACCTTCTTGTCCCCCTGCAGACTTGGCTTCCTGGGTCTCCTCCATATGGAGGTGTTCAATCAGAGGCTGGAGCAGGAGTACAATGCCTCTGTTATAGTAACGGCACCCACTGTGCCCTACAAGGCTGTCCTCTCTTCAGCCAAACTCATCAAGGTAAGAGCCGTTTCCTGCTCGTATATATTTTCTGCTCTTACAGTAGAGCCTGGCATGTACTGTGATTTCAGCTAAAAGAAAGTTTGAACTGACTTGGAAATTAATGATAAATGGAGGCTCTCTGGTGTTGCTGCCGTGCTTTCCTGTAAAATGACACATGGGAGATACTTGATGGGAAATACTTGAGAGGACAATCAAAATGTTCTGTTGCAAAGGCAAAATCACAGCCAATTTGAATGCATGATGTACGCAAGTAGAGTTTCCTTGGAAACAACATTTTTTTATTTTTTTTCTCTTTTTTTTCTCAGTCTTGTAAGACTAGTAATGGGATAAATGAACTATAATAAAGGCATTGCATAAAGGTAACTTTTTACAGCCATGTTTAATCTCCAAACACAGCTTTTGGGTGGAGTATCACTTTAAAATCTTTTGGAAAGACCTTTCCCAGTTTTGTTTGGAGGTTCCAGTCTTGTTGGTTCTCCTTACAGGAACACGGCAGTGAGGAGATAACCATCGTGAACCCTGCTCAGTTCCCAGACAGATCAGTAGTGTCGGAGTATTTGGAGCCAATGGTACTGGGGACCATTCTTGCTCCAGACAGTTACACTGGCAAGATTATGACTCTCTGCTTGGTAAGAGGAAAATGGAAAATGCAAATGAAGTGAATGAAAAACTGTTGGCTATACTATTTAACCTGAGTGTGTCCTTTCTAACATATGTATCTGCCTTGTAAACATCTTATTAAAAGTGTAGACCAGAGAGGGATGCTGTCTCTGAATACTCACAGGCGAGTCGGCCTGATCCTCATGCCTGTTGGAAAATGTAGTTTGATAGTAGATTACTAGAGTGCATCCTTTCTTTTTACTCTTTCCAAATTGGTCTGGAGCCAAAGAGAAAACAAGACTTGAAAAAAAAAAAAGCCAAGAATTTTTCCCTGTTTGTGTTAGAAAATTTGTTTATACTTCTGTTACATGTTTATTTCCCACATAAGAGTAGTGTCTCCAAGCAGCCTCCCTCAGTTTCAAAAGTAACTGATTAATTAGGTTGCCAAAGTTGTCCTTCTTGGATTGTCGAGATTGCAAATGTGTCCAGGACTGGTGGAGGCGAAACTGACATCGTATTGTTGTGTTTTTAAAGAATCGCAGAGCCATCCAGAAGAACATGGTGTACATAGACGAACAGCGTGTCATGATGAAGTATCTCTTCCCTTTAAATGAGATCGTTGTGGATTTCTATGACCTCCTCAAATCGCTGTCCTCTGGATATGCAAGGTAAAACTGAGCAAGTACTTCATATATAAATATATCTAGTCCACAGTCAATCATAAACACTTAACATGCGTTTTGGGGCTTGTGTTTACTTTATAGTGTGCAATCTTTTACTGTATCATTTATGGTCGGTAGTAAAATGTTATCTCTTTGCAGCCAGTAAATACCAGTGTGTTGAATGAAGTTACCTACACTAAGCTGAAAATGCTAAGAATTAATGAATTCTTAGGAAAAGTGTCAGTGAAAACACTCACGAGCCAAGAAGTCTTTTCCCTTGAATCCCATTGTTTTCCCGCTCCAGTCCACCTTTCCTTCAGTCTTACCTTTAACAATGTTAGATAAAGGACATTAATGAAATACTGTATCACTGTCATCCTCCTTAGCTTTGACTACGAGAATGCAGGCTACCAGGCTGCTGATTTGATAAAGATGGATATTCTGCTGAATGGGCGACCTGTGGAAGAGCTCGTCACAATTGTACACAGGTACTGTTTGAAATCATGGCGGAGTTCAGATGCTGTCAAGTTTAAGTGTCTGAGTTTGTTGGGTAAGAATCTCCTAATTTGTCTCAGGAGGTGTGACTCCGATGCTGCTTGAAAGGATCTTCTTGTTTTCTTTGTCACAGCAGTCTCCCGTAGCTTAATTATTGTCGTTGCTGTTGGCAGATTTTTACAAGTTTACATAATTTCAAGGTTATATAGTCCTTCATTACTATAGTAATTCTTCTGAGCCTATAGAGCATGAAATGTATTCAACACCCAGGATAACATTAAAAAAAAGGCCTCTTGGCAGCCAGTGTTAACATTATCTATTACCATGACTTTACACACCGGACAAGGACTTCATTCCATTTGTGACAAGGACAATAGAGTAACTTCACAGGCGAAAAGTGATGACGCACGGCAGACCTGTATTTAATGTACTGACTACTAAAGCCAGCACAGACTTTGGTAATTGAAGGGCGCTACGCTTCACCAACGATGGCTACTCTCTGACCATTTATACTGTAAGCCTTGGAGCCGAGCCGAGCATAGCTTCAATCTGTTATTCTTTTAGGGCCACGCACCAATCACCGAGCAGAATGTCTTTTACAGGAGGCGCGTTACAGAGCGACTGAAATATACGATACGTGACTGGACCCAAGTGAAATAAGGATGTCAAGCGGAGAAGCCATTTACATCTGTTTGATATGGAGGCTTTTATCTAAAGTACCTTTTAGTATGACAAGGGCACACAGTTGTAAACGTCAGACTCTGGTGTTCAGTGCCTTGCTTTACCCATTGAAGGAATAGTTTGAAATATGCCTGTTCATTCTCTTCCTGAGAGTGGGATGAGAAGATAAATGTTTCACGTCTTTATGCTAAGCTAAGCTAACTTCATATTTAATGCACAAACATAAGTGTGGTGTCAATCTTCTTGTGCGAAGGCCCTGGTATTCTCATGTTTGTCAAGTCAAACTATTCTTGTAACCTGTACAGGACTGCCTCAATGGAAAATGTGATACTTTTATGGCCCTAAAATGTAAACCTTTTCCCACATACTTTTTATCCCTAACGTGGTGAAATCTGGGGAACCCCGGTCTGATTTTTGACACAACTTGGAAAGATGATGTGTGTTTGCATTCTGCTCTGGCTGGAAATTTAACGCTGATTATTTTGATGAGTACGCCGTGATTAAAGGTCAAATTTTTAAACTTTAAAAGGCCATTCTGATTAAACTTGGATTGATAATGTAGCTTGTTAGTGACTTCCCAAAAGGCTACCTGCATTCATTGGGGACGACACATGTATATTTCATTATCAGCTACTGTATTTGGTGAGCACAGTAGATTTTATGGATTGCGCTCTTTTTTTTTTTCTTGCTGGTAGCGTAGAGCAGTAAGGTTTTACACTTGCTTTTAGTTCTGATAGGTGTGTTTTCATTGCAGAGACCGTGCGTACAGCACAGGGAAAGCCATGTGTGAGCGACTCAAAGACTCCATACCAAGGCAGATGTTTGAGATCGCTATACAGGCAGCTATTGGAAGTAAGGTCATTGCAAGGGAAACGTAAGTACAACATCAGCACTAAGCTAAAGGCTTTATTAGAATGGTATTAGGTGCAAAACAATGCATTTATATAAAACACTATGAACTGTATTTGTGTATGAAATGTGCTAAAAGATTAACTTGCCTTAAATGTGTGACATGACAATATTTGTCTCTTTCAGAGTTAAGGCGTACAGAAAAAATGTTCTCGCTAAATGTGTAAGTTAAGGTTTTTCTTCACTCTCAAAAGTTGTTGAATCCACAAATGTACCACAAACACTCTGAATTGTACATATTTTTTGTCTTATAGTATGGAGGTGACATCACACGGAAGATGAAGCTACTGAAGAAACAGGCAGAGGGTAAAAAGAAGATGCGGCTCATCGGCAGTGTGGAAGTTCCCAAAGACGCCTTCATTAATGTTCTGAAGAGGAAAGAAAAATAGACTGCAATACTATTAGTATATTATTGTATAATAATATTATTATGTGCATCTGGTCTTTGTTATTGAAAGGCCCGGCTAGATTTTCTCTGAATAAAGTGGTCATTGGTGCTGCAAAGTGCTGTAATTGTGCTGATTTCCACAATATGCATCATTACTTCTTCTCTGACATTTAACAGATCACTTGCCTGGAGTGGAATTTAAAGATTAGTGTTTTCTAAAACCTTAACCTCTCACTTATCCCCAATTATTCTAAAGCTTTATTAACACTTCTGTTTGTGATGGCGATTTCCATCTATCATATGATGACACAAATTATTAAATGATATTATTGTTTTTGTTGTATTATGTGCCAACTGTGCAACTGTGCTGTGTTTGTGGAAACCAAAATCTCAGACTGTCCTTTAAGCAGTGTCCCCAGTAGGTGGCAGCAGCAGCTCAAACACACTAAATAGCTGAAAGGAAGTTCAACCCATCGTGAGCTAATTTCCAATCAGACCTCATCAGCCTCAGGCGCAATAAATGTCGGGTTTAAATCATACGAAACTCTTGACCGTCCACTTACCTTCTACCCAGCAGTTATAGTGCGTTGATGAAAATATGTCGTTGTCCCTGTGTGCTACCCTTTGCACTTGACAAATTAAAGCAAGTATGATTTAAGGGACTAATTGGTACTTAGCCACAGTGAAAACTAGTAGTGCACATTATGAGAGGTAGCACTTCAGCAGTGTGCAGCGTTTTCAAGTAAAAACACGACGTGTAGACTGTCAAAGTTTAGGAATAGACCTTTTTCACTGCAGACATTTTGACATGTCATAGCAGGGAGAGCACAGGTGTAATTAGTAACATCGATTACTCAATATCCTGAAATCCTGACATATTAATTACACCAGTTGTACCTGAATATGCCTGAATATGAAAAAGCCTGTTTATATTGTATTCATGGTTCTATCAAATGATATTTCGCAGTCATCTGTGCTGTTAAACTAAGATTGTATTATATATAGTCAAACACTTTGCAATGACTATTAACAGTCCCCAAACTGTAAAAACCAGCAGGCACTTGATATTTTCCTACAAGCTTCTTTCCAGCTATTTTTGATGTTTTGACATTTCAGTGCATTCGTGAACATTCAGATGTGACTCAGCTTGGTTTCACAAGTCAGTATGCAGCCTCGGGTTAAAAAAAAGTATTCTAACTTTAACTACACTTTCCAAAGATTTAAGTGATGCATTCTATTACTTCTGATCCTGTTGATTATACTCGCCTCCTTCACATACAGTATTACATTCATTTGGTCCTTTACAAGTGGTATTAATGACAATTTGGTTTCATATGGACCCATGAAGGGATTCCTCAGGGGTCTGTTTTAGGAACGCTTTTATTCTCCCCATATAATAATAATATTTATTCATCTGTAAAACTTCTTGTAGCTTCCTTCTCAGTCCTTGGCAATATTCAATCTACAAACAAGATTTTCAGTCCATACAACTGGCGGTTGGCGGTTGGTGGTTTTCTTGCTGAAAGAAAAGAACAAAAGATAAGTAGGTAACTCCTGGAGGTACATATGCCTTGGGTGGCTCTCATGTTGCACAGGTGTCATCCTTGGATGTTGGTCTGTGGGTTTGTGTTGCTGAGAAACTCAACACTACTGCAGACGGTACACCATAAGGCTCTAAGATTTGCAACAGGCGACAGCTTTAGCACTCAACCCTTATACAGGAGTGTAAACTGGCCCTCTATGGCAGTTACAACCTGACCTGCAGTCTGTACTATAAATGTATCGCTATATATCTTACATGACTCCTGCAGTATAGGAAACAAACCTGTTCACAACATTTCAAGACTGACATCAATGTCAAGACTAACTAAACAAATATTTGCTCCACTCAGATGAAATGCATCAAGATTTAAAATTAGACNNCCTTTTTTGTCTGTTGCCATTTTTTAATAATTTATATATATTTTATTCCATATATACATTTCTAAATATATATATTTTAAATGCAATATTTGTTCTGTTTTTATTGTTTTGTGTAACTTTAACTTTTAAAGTGTCATTGGCCCACCTGCTGTAGGTGAGATTAGAGATTGTGTAACCTCCTGCCTTTAATTAAAAGCAACAATTATCCTTCTGTTCTGTCCAGGCTAGCTATGGTCGGCTGAACGAGCCATAGTATTTAACATCTGCCCATTGTCATACTCACAACAGGTGAGGCAAACATATCATTGTGGGGGAAAAAGCGTATTGGTCCTTTTTGATTCTACGTGATACCCGTAGTTCCAAGCTATCAATGCGGAAGTCGGTATGAATGGCTACAGCGCTATCTGGTATTAGTGTTTTTATTCTTAATTACAGCCA
Organism: Oplegnathus fasciatus; assembly: GCA_003416845.1. Lineage (NCBI taxonomy): Eukaryota > Metazoa > Chordata > Actinopteri > Centrarchiformes > Oplegnathidae > Oplegnathus > Oplegnathus fasciatus. The sequence goes on along the minus strand of NTHP01000122.1, from coordinate 558,130 downwards.
TAAATATATAACGTGGAGGCAGGTTATTAAATACCGAGACACGGGGCTTTGTAGTGTGTTGTTTGACAGTGCGTGCATCTGAAATGGGATGTTATGGGTGTCTATCTTCTCCTATATTTGGGTGAACTGTGTAGCATGTCGGTTACTAGCTAGCAAGTTATCTCAGTAACTTATCCTCCCTTAAAGTGTCCGTCAACCAGCAAGATGAAAGTGCGCTCGTCTGTTTTCGCCTCGTTTATTTTAATACTTGAAGTGATTGGCATTGCCCTCTTCCTGCGGGGATTTTTTCCTGTACCTGTCAAGTCTTCTTTCTCATCCAAGAGCCAGCTGTCAGACCTGCCAGCGGAGCCTCTGACAGGTGAGTTCACAGCATCGTCTGGCTCTCACACTCACCTGCGTTTATATGCGAGTATCTGCCTGCGCTGCCGGCTGTAATCTGTTAAAGCTCATAAAATATTTGCTTTAATTTACAGGAAGCTCTCCCAACTCCTCTCGCGTCCCCCAGCCCCTTTTTAAAAGGGTGGTTATAATGTTAGTGGACGCCCTCCGGGAGGACTTTGTGTTTGGACCCAGTGGTCGCATGTATATGCCCTACACCAGACACCTGGTGGAAAGAGGCTCATCGCACAGCTTTGTGGCCAAGGCAAGACCTCCGACTGTCACCATGCCCAGGATCAAGGTAAGATGTTGCTGTGTCACTCAGGTGTCATGATGTGGAGATTCAGAAGAAGTCACCCATCAACCATGTATCATCCTGCTCATGACATTAGAAGTCCTTGTTTTGGATTGGCTGGTTAGGTAAGCTGTAGATAAATGTACTGTAGTGAGTCAACCATTCACATCCAAATGATCAATATTTCACCAATTCTTTCCAAAAAATACATAAAAAACTGTATTTTGTTTCAAAGGTATCTTTAAATCTGACTTTAAAGCAAAACTACACTGATTTAATGTTAGATACACTTCCAGAACAGCCTGTAGACAGTCACTGTAACCTACAGTGATCAAAGTCTTTAAAGGATCAGGCTGGTGTTATTCTATATTTTTCTTATTGTCAACAAATCCCATTAAAAGACTAAAGCCAACAATGTGTTAGACCATCTGGATGCTTTCTGACTTCCCTAAACTGTCTTTAGTTCCAAGCCCATCTACTGTAGATGGAAGTCTTTAAAAACTGGTCACAAATATATGGTTTGAGTTTTAAAAAGGAAAAGTAATTTCCTACAACAGGCATGACACATGATATAAAGTGTTAGGTCCACCTAGCTAAAGCTAATGCAGCGTAACACAACAGCCCTGCAGAAAATCCTAATATTCAGTTGTTGTTGGATCTGTTTTAAAGAGGTATTGATTCAATTGAATGATCATTTTGGAGGCAGTCAAGTCAGTTTTATTTATGTAGCCCAGTATCACAAATCACAATTTGCCTCAAGGGGCTTTACAATCTGTACAGCATATGATACCCTCTGTCCTTAGACCCTGGACTCGGATGAGAAAAAACTCCTCCCCCCCAAAAAACCTTTAACAAGGAAAGAAAATGGACGAAACCATCAGGAAGAGCAACTGAGGAGTGATCCCTCTCCCAGGACGGACAGACACGTAATAGATGTCGAGTGTACAGAATAAATCAATAATAATATCAAAGTGTATACACAGTGGCTGCAGTTTGTGGTGCTGTTGAACTGCCTTGTGTTATACTAAGAGGTGTTTCTAATATTTTGTCCACTCTATTTACATCAGTGAGGGTATATATCACACCCTTAAATGAACACATTCAAACTTTGCTGTTGTCAAGAGAAATATCTGCTGATATTTAGTATTTAAATAAAAGGCATTTGGAGGGATCAAACCTTTGCCAAATTCTTAACAATTCACTTAATGTGCTATTCAGTGCCTGGCTGCGAGACTAATTTCCCCTTAGGGATATTAAAGTTAAAGTGGAAGTTAATGCAAAGGTCAAATTGACCTGATTTAGTAGAATGTAAATTATTTATTAGACATTTTATGCCTTCATTGGGTAGTGACAGAGAGATGACAGGAAATGAGGGCAGCAAGAGAGATGGAGAATGAAACGCAACAAAGATCCCTGGCTGGAAATGAAAAGGGGACGTTGTGGTTCACGGTCGCCCCCTTAAACCCTCGGCCACCAGGGCGCCCGACCTGATTTTTAAAAAAAACCCTGCAATAAGTTTGTTATCCTGGAATAAATTTCTATGAGTGAGTTTAAAGGTTGCTACCTAATCACTAAATGGCGTAATTTCAGATCCACGTCAATACTTGAAATTTATTTAATGCCTTTTTTTTAATCAATTATTTGCCCATAAAAGTGGAGCTGAAACGATTAATCACATGACAAAATTAATAAAAAAAAAACTGTTCTCTGATGAATCATTTAAGTTAAACATTTACTGCTTCCATCTTCTCACATGTGAGGATTTGCTGCTTTTCTCTGTTTTATATCGTTATAAATGTAATATCTTTGGGTTTTGGACTGTTGGTCGGACAAAAGAAGTAATTTGAGGTTGTCTCTCTGGGAAAACGTGACTTGTAATGAGTAAAACAGCAAAAAAAGTTTAAATTCCTTTATCACCATGTTTAGCCCATCGTAAGAGGTGCAAGTGTTGGAGCCAAAAATGCCCTCACAGTATTCCTGGGAGCCCAGAATAATCACGTAAAAGAAAAGTGCGAGGAACATTTTGGGATAGGTGCAAATAGGGTTACATGGCAGAATCTGGAAAGGGTGAAAACATGGTGCGTTGTCACACTTGGATGATGTGTCATGCTGATGAGAGTATTTTGGGAGCAGAGCCAGGAGGGGATTACAGTCATGTCATGTGCGCCTTGCATGACAGTTGGTTGTGCTGAAACACACTAAGATTGTGGGCAGAAGGAGTCAGCGTGTTGTTGTCATTGGTGCTGGAGAGGTTTTGCAAAGGGAATGATTTTCCAGGAAAAAGAGCAGCTTGGTCTCATCCATATGGGTGCCGGGCAGTGCAGAGGTGGTGGGAAGGCATCTAACTGAAGTTGTCAGGTGAAGCAGAATATGCAGCCTGAGTCAAAGGGCAGAATAAAGCAGCATTCATGCTTAAGTGGTGGTGAGAGGAGCAGCGATGTGCTGGCAGCGTCAAGCTGTTGTTAAGATAGAAGACGATTGGAGCCAAAACTCAGGCCTGGGGAAACCTGCTGCTTAAGAGACACAATGTGGACAGAATCCTCCTCAGTGATGTCTGATAAATGTGGTCAGGCAGGTGGAAAGAGAACCGTGAGAGTGCAGACTCTGCAATCTTCAGGTCAGCGAGGGCAGCGAAGACCATGTGTTGGTTGACAGTGTCTTCTTCTGGGAGAAACATTAACAACCTGGAGCACAGTCAGAAATGAAAGCCTTTCTGAAGCCTGATCCAACAGAGTATGAAACGCTGTGGGGGAGCAGCTTACAGTTATTTTCATTATCAATTTATATATTGATTTTTTCTTCTTCTTAATTAATTGATTAATCTTTTAGCCTATAAAATGTCAACACTAATGAGAAATGCCTATTAAAGGTGATCAGAACACAAAGCAATGTATTAAGATTGCTCATGTTAATTGATACTAAATAAATAAAATGCCAGCAAATTTCTAAATTTGTGACAATGTCCAACTAGGGCTTCAACTATCTTCCTTTTGATTAATCTGACAATTTTCTTTATTAATCAATCAATTGTACTATCTATAAAATGTCAGAAAATAATGATGATAATAATATTAATGATAAAGCCCAAGGTGATGCCATTAAATTGCCTGTTTTGTCTGACCAAAACCTGAAGATATTTAGTTTACTATCATATAAGACAAAGAAAAGCAGAAAACGCTCCCTACTGAGAAGCTCTCCAAACACTCGAAAACCTAAAGATGTCCGGTGTTCTGTCATATGAGACAGAAAAGCAGAAAGATCCTCAAAATTTTAAAGTTGAAATTAGGGAATGTTTGGTGTTTCTGCTGAATAAATGCCTGAATTGATTATTGACATTATTCAGCTAATTGTTTCAGCTCTAGTCCCTAAAATAAGAAAAGAGCTGACATATGTGTCTGATAATATCCCCGAGTTCAAAGTCACATATTCATATTCTGTTGATCAGCTAATTAAATTGAGTTTCTACAAAAAAACAAAAAAAACCTGAACAAGCGTTCAGTTGTGTTTTGTGCTTCCAGTATTTGATGATGTCTACAGTAGCTCTTGTTCCTTGTACGAATGTATTGTTTCTAAAGAAACTTTCTAGAACAGAACGAACTCTTGTTCCAAGGAAGAGTTGAAGTTGGTTGTCATGAAACGGAGCAGGTCAATGATGATGTGGAGGAGGGATGACGGGATAAAGCTGAGCGTGATTGAGGTGGACTTGCAGGGAGACAGATGTTCCACTATAATCCAAGGGTTTAGAGAAGGATGCGGTGATGATGGAGGGAAAGGTTCTTAAGGCAGCTTGGAAAAACAGCTCTGGATGGGAACCTTCTCAAAAGATTTGTTGATGGTAAAAAAAAAAGAAAAAGAAGGGTATGAAGAGGGAAATCGATAAGAGAGGAAATTTAAAATGAAATCTTTCTGATTTAGAAGCACAGGCACGACGGGTTTATGTTGCAGCAGAGGTGTACAGTACAGTATGTGGACAGACAGGAGAGGAGAAATTGAAAATGCCACTTCCTCAGCTGTCCAGAAACATGTACGTTTGATTTGCAGGCTCGGTGAGAACATACAGGTACTTCTATAAGCTCTGCAGAGGGGCCAGTTAATCACGTTTTGGGAGGCTCGGCAGTTACAGTAGATTTGAGGCAACTTGTGTGTTTTTTAGCCTAATGTAGTGACTATATTGCTGTATATTCTCCTCATCTATTGACAAACCTCTCCTGAATAAAACACTAAATGATTATGGTTCTTATTTTTTGAAGTAGAGATTTGTTTTTGAGGCAACACAAATAAGAGCCCACTGTAATGTAATGATAAGATAAGATATCCACTGAATTGTTGACGCACTGTCACACTGCAGCTGGTGCATCACAAAAACAAGCATGAGATCATAGCTTTGAGGCAACGCGTTACTTTTCTGTACGAAATATAGAGCTCACTTTAACCTTGAAGTGATTTAGAAGTTGTGTCATTCCCTGCTTTAACAACGTCAGAAGTATTAAGGTTAAATTGCTCCATCACAGCATTGAGATTTTATGATACACCAGTAGGTGGCAGTACAAACCAACTGCTATTTACTGCCCACTATCACTGCATTGCACCCAATTAACTGGTATGACACAGCCAACTAACCTAAATCATAATCTCTCAGTGGCACAGCCATTAATTTACACACATTAGAGCTAACACTCCCTCCACTGTATCTAATAAAGTTACAAGCTTTATGCGCATATATAGCTGATTTTGAAGTCTTATTCAGATACACAGTGAGGCTTTAGTATCTAGCTTCTTGTCTACTGTATGTATTATTTTTTATTAAGGGCCAGGCAGCAAACAGTTGTAATACTGGAAGCTCCAGCCCGGCGTCTTCCAGCTAAATTTATTAGTCCCAATTGTCCCAATTGCTGTTAACCACGACAGGAAGAGAAAAGAAGTTGTTTTGTCTGCGCCAGTCCTGTATTCACATGTGGCCAGTTGAGCCACACTCTCAGACTGGCACAGCAGTCAGTGGACATTAAGTTCAGTTAATCATAACTGTAGCAGCAGCAGCAGCAGCAGCAGCAATGCACTGTGGGTGTTTGAAAGTCTAGTACCTGCCTGGGTAGTATACACACAGTAGACCAAGAGCAGAATTGGTCCAGTGTATTACCTTCATAGGTATTATTTGGTAATAAGACCTGAGAACATTGAGGATATTTTCAAGTGAATGATAGAAAGTCTTCCTTTCAGTAGTCAACCAAAAGTAAGTGAAAAGGAAAATGAAAAATCTTTTTTTTCAGACTCAAAGTCACTGCTTCTTCCGTCTGTTTTTTGGCACCTTTACAGGTTTTCTTCACTGAGCCAGAGAGTGTCTGTATACCCCACTGATATTGTATTTGACATTTAAGCAATGGCACATCGCAAGCCTAGACACATACTGTGGGCCAGTAATTAGTATGTTGATGAGTCACTGATTCGTTTGGGCAGCTTCTCAATGTTTTTTTGGCATCTGGAGAAACTTTAAGATTTAGCCTTTTTAAACTGTGAACTTTTTTCACAGAGCCCTTGTTACGTCTCAAGCTGATCGTTTTCTTTACAATAGAATTATCTCCATATGCCCCCGTGTTTGTTATTACATAACAGCAAAGTGTTCTGCCATTTTGGCAAAAAAAGGCCTGTTTTCGTCCGAACCACTGGTTTCATTGGTCAGACTATCTCTATTAATAGACTGGGGACCACAGTGAGACTGAATAGGCAGAAAGAGAAGACTGCTTTTGAAGCGGAACCATCCATCTCTTCCTGAAACAAGCATCTGCACCGGCAGGAGCAAAACAATTGCAAGGAAGGAAGGAAGGAAGTGGTAAATAATTGAGCTCAGGAACAAAGCTGACAAGATGAGGCTCAAAATTTCAGCTTCAGCTTCCAGTCAGAGCAATACCTGTGAATCAGTTGACAAAACTGAAAGGCTTCTGACGCTATTCTGGCATAAAGTGTGTTTATTAGTTTGACATTGTTAAGTAGGAGACACGAAACCTTTCAAAGTGACAGAGGAGAACTTTGCTCCCATATATCAAGACACCAATTGATAAAATGTTATTGTCCTTGGTGTATTGAAAATGTGATAGCAAATAAAGAAAGGTTTGAAGCTTGTGACAGTTCTTGAGGTTGTTTGTGGGGGTGTGACATCTTTAGTTTATTGCTGTTTGTCTCTTGTGTCTGTGCTGCAGCCACAGAGTTGCCATAGAACAGCTAAAGTGGTGCTCGCACAGTAACCATGCAACTGCTACAGAGTGTTTTGCAAGCAAAAAAAAAACTCTAATACATAAAAACTGATAAGATGAACAAAATGCCCAGATGTGAACTGAAAAACAGGGTCATATAAGGACAAATACATCAACAATAAAACGGATAAAATAGTGTTTTAAGAAGTGATTTAAAAGATGACTTTGAATTTGCCAGCCCGGCTCCCTCGGCAGGTTCCTCTAACACCTGGGCCCCCACACAATAAAGGCTGGTCACCTCTGATTTTAGCCTGGATTTTTGAGCGTCCCAGAGGATCTCAGGCTGTGCTCCAGGCAGCTCATCGGGGGTTTAAATAACAGTGTTTCCTGCCAGCATCTGCAATCTCATGTCTCCTTCAGTGCATAAAGACAAGGCCTTTGTAGTTTCCCCTCGACGATGCACCAAGCTCTCTCCTGACTTCCAAAATAGGCTGTGTTTTCCTTGTCAGTCAAATGGAGGCCAGTGTTTTTTTATTTCAGATTCCATGATGAAATCAGTGGAAATTGTTCTTCATAAATATCACCAATCTACCTGATTCAGCTTTCAGTTTTCATTTGTGGCGGCCTGATTGGTTTGGGAATGTGGGAATTAGTTTGGCTACCAATGCTAGATCAATCAGATAAAAGGGAGATTGATTCATTTAGTCTATTTAGTTTTTGAAGATTATTGATACATAAAAACTTTTTTTTACTGAACACTGTACTGCAGCACAAATCTTAATTAGCTGGATTAATATGATGAAACTGTAAGGTTGTATAACACCATTAAAAGACAATTATTGTTCAAAGGACAATGACAAAAACATATCCCTCCCCAGGCTCTCACCACTGGCAGTATCCCAGGCTTCATTGATGTGGTAATGAACCTGAATTCTCCTGCACTGCTGGAAGACAACCTCATTTGGCAGGCCAAAACAGCCGGGAAGAGGATCGTCTTCTACGGAGATGACACCTGGGTGCGCCTCTTCCCCAAACACTTCATGGAGTACGATGGCACAACCTCCTTCTTTGTATCTGACTACACTGAGGTACGTATGAGTCAAACAGCCAGGGTTTCGCTGAATAAAACATATGGGTGATGTATTTTTTTCTGCTAATATCAAAGGATTAAAGCACCTTATGGCTGATATGATACAGGAAAAAAAAGAAAAGATAGATAAAAAAATAATGAAATAAATTTTGAAACCTTACTTTCCACGTTAGCCATGAGGTTGAAATTTAAACTAAAAGTGTTGCAGCATGGAGTTATTCACTTGAACCTCAGGTGTTTCATCAGGTGTTTCATATTGTAAATATGCCATATTTTCTCAAGATAGAAAGATTTTGTATTTATGTCCCATAAATCATGTGTCTGTGTCATCAAGAAACAGAGAAAAAGGAGGAGGACCTCTGTGATTACAGCATGTAATTATAATCTTTGCTAAAACATCCTTCCATACTCTTTGATTATTCATGAAGCCCCTTAAATTCTTTTTTTGTATGTAAAAACCTTTTACTGCGTCATACAATATAATTTACGCTTAGGTTTTCATAGACTGCTGCTGCCATACGTTAAAGTATTGTAAACTGTACCATAACCAAATACATACAGCAAAGACTATACATAATGCAGTAATGATTGGTGATGGTGGTTTATGTATCTTTTCTGTGCAGTATGCTGTGCTTGGGGAATGATTCAGTCCCTGCATTGTCTACAAGTGATCTGCATTAAAGAAATGAAGGCAGCAGATCAACCAGGGAGGCACAGATATGAGATCACACAAAAAACTGCTCATCAATTAGCTCCGTATGCCGCAGCTACGAATGTACTGTGGGACTATATGCAATCTGTTCTTGTTTATACTAGAATATTGGTGGTGCTGATTTTTGAGCCCTTTACCTGAAATGTGGGATGAAGGTAAATATCTGCCAGGAAATCTTTGCCCGACGATAATCAGACAATCATCAGACTCTGTCACAGCTTTGGGTAAAGCTCCTTTCAGCTCAGTTTTTATTTGCTCGAGGGGATGATTTTGAATAATATCAACCTAAATTGGTTATCAGTTGAAATCCTGTAGATCAGTAAATGTGTACCTTTTATGCATCATGTCTCCGTGTAGGTTGACAACAATGTGACCCGTCACTTGGATAGCACCCTTAAGAGAGATGACTGGGACATTTTGATCCTCCACTACCTAGGCCTGGACCACATTGGTCATATCAGCGGACCCCACAGTTCCCTCATCCAGCCCAAACTGCTGGAGATGGATGACATCCTGAAGAAGATTCACAGTGCCCTCATTTCAAAGGTATTTTCTCATCCTAATCTCTGTTTCTACGTCAGCTGCACTAATCAATACTTTTATATGAACAATGGGTCAAATGTCTTCGTATAATGTGAAAGGGGTTGCTCGTGGTGATGAACCATAGACTGTATATAAAGATGGATGACATGACAGCTCCCCAAAAGTGAAGCCAAAACATCTCGATCGCCCCCTGGTGGCCGGCTCCAGTATAGGTCATAAATCCCGCCCTCTCCTTGTTAGCAGATGGGACATGGGACAAACTAAAAAATCAAAGTACATGTCAAATAAATTTTTCCCAAAGATGGTTTCTGTCATTTTAGGTAGTTCTTATCTCACTGATGTTTGTCCAAGTGTTCATTTTTCTGATAAGTTTGTTTTTAATGAGTTATTTGAAGCTATAAAAAAGGGGGTGTGACGTCATGTTTGACAGCCGTCAATCACAGTGAAACAGTCGCAGAGGCACCTGTAGACGTGTTTTCGGGAATTGAATGTAGAGCAGGAAGGTGGAGAGGAGATGTAACTTTAACTTTAGCAGGTGATCATTAGCTAGCAGTCACTAATTGATTACCGATCGAGTCGGACGGGTGTATGGGCGGGACCTCGATACCACGGCTCCTTCCCCGAACACTACTGCGCAGACTTTGGCTCCAAATGACGTCACCAGCGCATGATAGCAGCAGCCTCTTTCACCTCATTGGTTTGGTTTTACGCCCAACACTTTACTGTTTTCATTAAGTCTCCCTGCTCTCAGTAATCTTGTTTTAAAAAGCTCGCTGCTCTTTTCATTAATATAACGCTCTAATAAACCCACTGTCAGAAACACGACTTCAAATGAAAGCTACTGTTGCTCCGTGTCTGCTCTTCGTGTAAAGAGGTGGCAACTATTTGCTAACACGTTTCCATACATATCAATAGAGCTGAAAAGATTTGTCGATTAATTGATCAGTTGACAGAAAAAAATGGGTTACTATGTTGATAATTGAATTATTGTTTAATTTATCTTTTAAACAAAAATGCCAGACGTTCCCTAGTTCCAGCTCCTCAGTTGTGAGCATTTGCTGCTTTTCTTTGTCTTATGGGATAGTAAAGTGAATATCTTTGGGTTGTGGAGTGTTGGTCAGACAAAACAAGCAATTTGGTAATATCACCCTGGGCTCTATGAAATTGTGACATTTACACTATTTTCTGACATTTTGCAGACCGTTAATCAGTTAATCCAGTAATCAAGAAAATAATGGGCAGATTAATCTATAATGAAATTAATTGTTAGATGCAGCACTACGTATCAACTTAATAAGGCCATAATATGTCAAATGTATGTGTAATGTTCAGCTTGTTGTGGAGGTCTGCGCCCATGTGGCCAAAGAAATGGTATTTGATTTACGGACATTAGCGTTCAAAAGCCACAAAAGCTTGATTCAGTACAGTCAGATGGCTGAGAAGACTACTCTATATTTTTGAATGGTCTTTCATGCTTTTAGGTTGTAGAAAGTCCTCTTTAGAAATAGATGTTGTTTTGTATGAAGGGTTTGCAAAACATTTTGTACATGGAGAACAAAGCACTGTACAGTGGTTCAACCAGACTGACAAGAGACAAAGACACCGTTGAGCTACAGTTAAATAAGGATATAAGAAATCGACAGTCATTCGACAGTGACCCTGATCATTATTGATCTAGGGTCACTTACGCACCTACTAATTACACTTACTCATTCAAAATCAAAGGGTATTTGGGGGGAAAATGGTAACGGTATTCTCTTTTGTCATGCAACATTTTGGGGACATCGACTAAATGGAAGTTTTAATCCTTTAATTTTTCTTCTTTCGGGGCCAAAACTATCTCAAATGTAAATAATACATTTGGTGTCTGAATTATGCTGGTTTTCTCTGTTAAAATAGCCATTATTGAAGGAAAGAAGAAAAACACCAATCAATGGGTGATTCCAAACTTTTGAACAGTTGTGTATACAAAATACAACTAGCAGATATTTTCAAAACAGGGAGCTTACCAAAACATGTCCAGAGTTGTCCTAAATAGAACAAAATCAATAGGTGTGAAATACACAAAATTCATATTACAACCACGACCGTTATTTCCTGTGAATCCCTCTTGTCGAGGTGGGCAATTTGAGTGGTGGGAATGACGGACTTCGCGACTAACAATGAAACCTATTATATAGAAAGGTAATTACAGAATGTAAATATATTGAATGGCAATTGTCAACCATAAAAAGTATCAAAAACGGGGTTTAATTTCATGAAGATCTTAAGGATTAAAACTTAAATCTATGTGTTATTTGCTTACTGTAATTGGAGATACTGGTGTGGCTTCTAACTCTGTGCGGCTGAGCTGCACCTGAATTTAATTCTTGCTTGTCAGCATCTGTTTCTCTCTATTAACATTCATTAAACTCAACATTACACTTCAAATTTTGAATATACAAGTTTTTATTATTTTTGAAGGGTTTTGAGGGTTAATAGTTGACTTGTCAATGTCATTATATAGTAAATAAATGAAAAATGCAAATAAGAAGTAATGATCAATAGTTAATATATTAATGTGATGCTATCAAGGAATTCTTTGCATTATCGGTTTTTTCATTGTCATTTAATTACACAGATCATTTGTGGTGTTTCCAGCAGTTATTATGTTATCTGTTGCAGCAGCCCAGAGATTTAATAAACTGTTAAGCTTTTCTGTTATCTTTAATTTTGTCTTTGATCAGTGTGCAGGTCTTGTGGCCTTGTTTTCTCTGTGCGGTCTAACAGCTGTGCATGCATATTGTCTTCGCGCCGTGTGTGTGGTGTTAATGGGCATTGTCTCGCTGTCATTCAGCTGTGTAGCTTGTATTTAGATTGTCAAGTCATGTCAACAAGAGCCTACAATCTGCCCCTTCCTTCTCATCATTTTGCGTCTCTGAAATGGCAGAGAGAGAACAGAGGCCAAGTACAGATATCGTTACAAACTTTGCAAAAGATGCAGCGAAGGATATTTCTGGAAATGTTGATGCAACATTTCACCACATCCCCCAAAGTTGTTAATTCTGTCTTGTTAAATCCTGTCTCTCCAGGCTCATGGCGACATCTGTGCGTTGTGGGCAATGGCAGCTCCCAGTGAGCTCTTTGAATAAAATGTGTATGAAAGTCTCGGTTCAGTCACATTAGTGAAAGCTGTGGCTGTTCTTTTCTACAGTAGCAGTGTGACCTAAATATAGACACAGCCCAGTGGGGTCCCGCCGAATACCTTAGAAGCTTCTGCAAAAACAGCAATGTTTTCTCTGATCAGCGCATGCTTTTAACATTTCAGGGTGTTTGACTGTACACGTGAGCTGGCTGTTGTTTGCCGCTGCATCATTCGATACTAAAAGGGATGATAGCTCCTGCTGCGGCACAGTGAAGGAGAAAAGCAGGGTAGCGTTCAAATGGCAGCCCTCAAAGTTTCTGTTGTAATGTGGCGCGAGTATTTCAGCGAGCTCATATTAGTGGCAGAGACATGATCTACCTGCAGAGTGGACAGCCGCTGCACTCTCCATTAAAGCATGATTGGAAAGCAGGACCTCCTGGTCACAAAGACCTCCATCAGACCTTTGTGTTAATGGAGATCGCATGGCCTCAATCTTCTCTTCTGGATATTTCAGATTTTAAGGTTCGGCTGGTGCTTTTGCTGTTTGAAGTGCAAAACTTCTTAAACCTGACCTGCAGAGCAGCGTGTAATCTGAGCCATGTAATTCATAAGAGAGATAAATGAAATGCTGCAAATGTTTAGACTGTTATATTTCTCCTTTCTTATAAATCTTCTGCCCTGACAGAATTGTCCTTTCACTGAGTTGTAACTCCACAGCGCCTTCTATACAATAAATGCACAATTTACCACAGTGGTTCCTTTTTATTTGTCTGACATACCCCACAGCCCCACAGGATGTTCCAACTATTTATCCATTACTCTTACCAAACTATCTCAGCTGTTCATTCTTTACTTATAGCTAACTGTGTCAAGTACTTATTACTTTTAGTTTATGATTTCAACTAGTTATCCATTACTCTAACTATTTCAATGATTTACCTATTACTTTTAATAACTTTTAGCCAACTATTTCAACTTCTTTGCTCGTTTGCTCCCCAGTTTTCACACACAACTATTACAACTGACTCATGTTGGTGGGCAATTTGTTATTCTAGATATACTAAAAATCAGCATCACCCCAATTTGTGATCCTTTTTGGCTATTTATTTTCCTCCCTAACACAAATATGTGGATATAATCCTTTTATTTAAGCTTTGTTGAGTTAATTAGTTGAGCTTTACACTTACCCCCTGGTAACTGCAAAAGTACCCCATGGGGTACAAGCACCCTGGCTGGGAACCACTGATAGATAGAATAGCATGATTACAGAGTAAAAATGAAAACCATTCAGCTTGTTTTTTTCTGCTTGCTTATGGAGAACATGAGATATCATCTGATTCAGCTTTGGTGCCTTGTGTATTGGTTTAAAAAAAGGTTTCTCATGAAAAAAGTCTCCCAAAAGAGGACCGGCTTTCATCCTCAAGAACAGGAGTAAACTCTGACTTATCCTAAACAGAGAAGAGGCTCGCTCAGTGTGGGGCTCAGCGGTGTTTAGTACCGGTCTTGAGGTGTTTTTTTAGGGTCTCTTGTGTCCAGTTCCATTTATAACAAGAATCCAAGAGGTAAAATCTAGGACAGACCGTAGTCTTTTGCTCCTTCTTTGCTGAGTGAGTAACAAATATAATGGGTCAGCTGAGCACAATGGCACAGTTTGGCTCTGGCTCCAACCTGCAGTGCTCGCTCAAAGTATTCATCACGTTTTTTTGTCACGTTCTAACAGGAGTAAAAAAGTTTGATCAATGTATTACTATAGCTACGGCTAAAAAAAATAAACACTTATGCTGACATTGGTCTTTTGTATGTGTCTGTTCGGATAAAGTCATCCGAAATTAAACATTTTATCTGACTTGGCTTCCAAACACAAAAGCAGAATTTATCTCAGCTGTTCGACAATCATACTGTCTTTCAGGCTGTCCATTAATCTCTGCTTGATAGGATACAATTTTCAGTCTTTAATAATAAATGAAGTCTCTGGTTTTTGATTGTTTTTTCTTTATGTGTGATACAACCCTGAACTCAGGAGTCTCTTTAGAGTATTGCAATGTGTGGTACGATTTGGCTTTTGTTTTGTTAACATCTGTAGTCGTGTTTTTAAATCAGCCCCCACTGCCATGACTCATAAGGCGTCTTTATCGAATTCATAGTGAATGGAAGGTTCTCGTGAGTCTAGTTGAAAGGGAATCACTTAAGGAAGAAACCAAGCTTGATCAAAGTCTGTCATCCTCAACAAAGGATTCATCCTGTGTTTGTCTGCTGCCTTTACTGTATTTTGTTTTTGTCAGGAGATGCGGTGAAACTGTGCCAGGAAGCGTTTGTCATGACTTCCTTTTCAAAAGTAATAATTTAATATCTTCCTTTTCTGCTGCTATTAAATGTCTCCAACATAATGACATCAAAAATATCTGGTGGAACGATCTATTACCCCAGCAGCCGTCATTTTATGCTATTGCTCTGTTCTCCAAACTTTCATTCGGTGCCAGGTTTGAATTATTCACATCCCAGAGCTTTGAGGTTTGCCCTTCCTGATCAGCACATAGAGCGGGAGTCCATTAACCTTGGTGTTTGCTTCTCTCAGGAGGCAGAGGGATCCTTGCCCTACCTGCTTGTGCTGTGTGGAGACCACGGCATGTCGGAGACCGGCAGCCACGGAGGCTCCTCGGAGCCAGAAGTCAATACACCCCTGGTGCTCATAAGTCCGGCCTTCAAGAGAAAAGGTAAACTGTCTGGTGTTGTTTAAAGAGGCTGAAGGCAGCACATTCGTCATTAAATCGAAGAGATTCTGTTTGGTGGGGGCCAGTGATCCCATTACAGCTACCCCCTGTCAACATACAGACCTGAATAATTGTGTAGGCATGACATGATTTTGGACCGCAGCGTCTATCCTGCTGGAGAGAATGTGTTCTCTTATGAATTAGACAAACTGAACTTCTTTCATGCTCACTCGTAAGTTTCCTTTAATTTTTAGTGTGAGGAACAGTGTCGTCTCCGAAGAGTGCAAATAGAAACTCCTGAGCAGAACTTTACTTTGCAGTGATAAATGTGGTTGAGTGTGAAAGTGTGATTGTGATAATTGCCTCTCTCTCAGCCAAGTCTATTTTTGAGATCTTTTCTTGCATAGATTTTTTATTTATAGACCATTCATGTTAATTAATCATTTACAGTTCAGTTGAGTTGTTGCTACAGATTTCTTGGTTTTGCTAGCACACTGTGCCTCCTGTGGTGCCAGCAGCTTGAATGACTTGCCCACCAGTAGGACTTCATGCTTTCAAATTCTTAAATTTTACCAATCACAGAAGGGGCAGGAAATAAATGCCAAATTCCATTCTCTTCAATGAAATACACCCAGAGCCAGCTGAATGAATTCCTTAAGTCATTAATGAGGTGGTTTTCTGTGTTTCATTAATAGAGAAAAGAGGCTAATACTCTTTGTAAAGTAAAGTTTATTTTGTAGCACCTCTTTGGAGCTGTCTTCACAAAGTATTTTACAATAAAAATAAAGGTAATACAAACATAATATAGCCCCTGAAAAGGGGGACTGTGTGGTGTGATTTAATCATACAGCCACCAAACAACCCACAATCTGTCATCAGACTCAAATGTTGCTAAATCCTGATTGGTGCATGGAAGTACATGACGTTACTTTTTTTAACTGAGTGCCGGTCACTTTAAGCCAATGAGAAGAGAAGACATACAGAAATCTCTAGTGTGAAAGAACCTGAACTCTTCTTACTTTAGCAGAAACTAGCGTGTTCATGTAGGATCCCATGGCTCATGATAAGACGCTGGTTGAGAAAATAAGTTTTCAGGGCCTGTAAGTCCAACACAAGGTGTTATTTTGTCCAGTTTTGTTGTCGTGGTGGTGTATATCCGGCCGTCTGTGTGGGAAAGGAAAAATTAAGTCTTGAATCTATTGTACCTTGAGTCTTTTGTAACCTTAATGCCATAAGGGACATATGTTCTATTAATACCACCTTAGATGTACATATGTTAACACAGAAATGTGTTCTATGTAATGCATCAGTTACAAAGCTCAACTGCCTGTTGTTTTCATTAGCTGCAGTGGATCAGAGTTCATTACTGGCTCAGTACCTGAGCTTCACTTTTTAATCTGAATGCATCATTGAGAAAACAGCCCTCTTGGCAGAACATTTAGTCGACATTGCGGGGAGGATCCTGAGAGGCAATGCCACTTTAATCAGACAGTGTAGGTGTAAGAAGCCATTGTTTACCTCAGTATCTGTGTATCCTGACCTTTTCTTTAAGAAGCCATGTAGTGAAACCCAAGAAAAGCCAATAACAGAGAATGGATAAGGTGATAACTTCCCAGCCTCAAAACCCACTGCAACAATGGTGCAACCACATCAGTTACTGATGCAATAATATTTTGGTACACTGATTGGAGAAATTTCAGCCCACTGATGTGAAAGAGATATTAATGAACTGAGGTATAGTACCCATTTCATACATGTGCCAGCATCAATTTGAACCCCCATCATAACAAACGTCAACATAACTGTTCTATAATCTGTTGAGAAAACCTTGTTATTGAGCCAGCTTCTGTACAAAGTAATCTCCAAGCTGAGCAAATGCATGGCTCTGTACAGTCATATTAAGAATTGAAAAATGGCTATAATGGTGGTGTTTTAGAGATAATATATGCAAGCTAGATACTTTGATGCATATGGCTTCATCATCAGCTGCAGTTTTCTCATCTATGAATCAGCATTCTGTGTGTGTAACCTTTTACTGAGTTATGACACATCTGTTCTGCCAGAATGTGAGATGCTCTGTTCTGTGGAAGCCAAACAGTACAGTGCAAACAGGCTGGGTATCGTTGTGAAGAGGTTTGGTTGGATGGTCGTAACGTATAGGCGTGTGGTCAGTGGTCTGCCAAGAGGACGTCTTCTTGGCTTGTTTTCAGGGAGCAAATCATAAAATAATAATGTATGATTTTACACACCGTTAATATGGGATTGGTGTGTGATTAAAAAAAAAAAAAAGTCTCCAGGGGGGTTGAAATTTTTTCACTTTAAAAAGAAGGCTCTATCAACTTTACTCATTAGTGTAATTGCTGCAACTGAAACCATAACTTAAACATTTTTAGTCATTCATTGCTAAGTAACAGATTTAAACAAGCCTTATATACTTGGTAGATTTATGACATTATCCTGAATAGCTATGGGCTTAATACAGCAAAGTCCTTGTCTTGTTGCAAATCCGTCTCCTTTTAATATAAAATGGATAATTCCCAGGCTTATTTCATTGTGTCCAATTACCAAATTAGCTCATAGCTCAGGGGTTTGTCCCAGTCTTTAGTCTGCAGCTGTCTCGCTTCCCCACACGTGTGAGCTGTATTGTTCATTTTAGGATATATTATACAGCAGTATAGCTCATTATTGCAACCTGAAAACTTCACTCAGACACAGACAATTTGGGAAACGACTCCCACTATCTGTTTATGTTCTTGAAAGCTCTCTACAGGAAGCCATGTGTCAACATAAAAATGTCTGTTCGCTTTTGACAGGAGACAAGCTTTGAAAAATGAAAACCGCATTTCACATGATAATGATTTTATTCATTCATTCATCTTTTGTTTTTGTTTGGGTTGTTTTGCATGTTGCGACTACCCTCCCCATGGTCATACCCACAGGCATTAATACAAGAGTAATTATGAGGGTTGTTTCTGATGCTTCTGTGTTCAGATTCAGGTTTTCTATATTTGAATTCAAATTAAATATTGCCCTGATTCTAATCAACAAACTAGATGTCACTAATGCACTTTGCCTTAATGAATAAAATGAGAGTAAACTGTGGAGAAAGGTTGTAGATGTTCCACCGTACGCCATTTTCCTGTGATCACAGTTTGACTGTCCTGAGGGGAAAGAGACAGTAGTGACAATGAGATGCTGTAGCTACTGTGATTGGAGTGATATGTCCCAGTAATATATATTGTGCATAATCACTGACTTCCAAATAACAGAGAGGCGTGGGATTTTTCACTGTTAGTGTTTGTGTCAGGTTTATGACTTTAGGAGAAGGACCTCCTTTTTCAAATTTATCTTGATGAGTGTTGTGAAATTCTTTCAGACAAGCTCTTATTGTGTGAACGGAGGAATCTTCCACAGCAGACAGTATGAAAATTGAGCCATTTCCTCGTGTCCGTCATGTAAATGGTTTTTGTCTGCGGATTGCTTTAGAGTTTGAAGTAATAAAATGTGACTTTTGTTCTTATAAATAAATATCCATTTTGCTACCTGCTGTCGCTGATTGATTATGCAACATAATTGTTATTGAACATTTGGTTAGTTTTACGAAGCTCTTCCATTTTCTGTGTCTGACACTGCAGGTTTTAAAAATCCACTGGCACACAGAAGGTAGTGCAAGTATTTTTGGAATAAATAGAAGAAGAACTTGATAGTTTGTACATTCAGGTTGAACAGATTCCTTGAAATTTATCAAGGGAAAAGACATCACAGTACTAGACACACTGACTGACAAGTGATGGTTAGAGAGCACTGCAACAAAACAGAAAGAAGAAATGCACTTAATTCATGTGTCATTATTTCACCATCATGCATTGCAAGTACAGTAGATCCTCACTGTTTTTCTTGTGTGTTTTTTGCCCTGCAATCGCAGTGGGAATGGAGAAGCCTGGAGTGGTGGAGCAGGTTGACCTGACTCCAACCCTGGCCCTGGGACTCGGCCTGCCCATATCTCAAAACAGCGTGGGCCGCGTCATCCCGGGTGTCTTGGACGAAACCTCACTGCGAGACCAGCTGCGCTTCCTGCATCTCAATGGCCACCAGCTCAGCTGCCTGCTCAGAGACAGCATACCAGGCTATGAGAAAGGTGGGTTACAAATTCACTGTGTCCAACCTCTGGACTCGTTAAAAGCCCAGAAAGCCAGGACCTTGTCTGACAGGGAGTCTCATCATTATGCTGTATTGTTTCCAGGCTAGTGATAGTATCTGTGGCTACATTTTTCCATGCACCCAGCAGTGTGACTATCGCCAATAGTAAGGAAACAGTACAATTTAAGGAATAGTTCATTACAAAATGAAAATGCAGTTATTTATTCCTTAACCCCATGTCAATTAAAACTCTATTGAAGTTGGTAGAACCACCAATTTCAATAAAAAAGCTCTGATAAACTCACTGTACACGCCATGTTCACCACCAAACGGATGACAGACAAAGTAAACGGTTAGCTAACTTAACATAGTGGAGCATTTAGCAGCCAAAGAGCAAGATGTTTTTCTCGGGAGATGATGGAGACCAAAACAGAGCTAAAAGGAGAGTTTATATTGGACTTAAATCCATCAGGTGGCCAGAAACATGACTTGAAACGTATGCCTGTGTTGCTCCGTCTCTGCTGGATGTGTATGTCGTATAGGCAGCTGTTTGCTAGCCCTGTTAGTAAGATGATAATATGTCAATGTGGTGCTGCCCCCAAGTGGCCAAAAAATCGTTAATGCTGCTTAAAGCAATAAAATGTAGATATACATGTTCTGATACGTCTCTCTTACAGTTAGTAAAATCAGAATACAGGAAACATGAGTTATTGAGATAACATATGCTAACGCAGACTAAGAGGATCACTGTCTGGTTTAGATGTTTTATTTGCATTCCACTCACAGTTTTGTGCATGTAATGTTTTCTCTGAAGAAACACAGATGGCACAGACTTAAGTTGACTCAAAAATGCTTTGCTGTAAGTAGAAGTCCATCTCCTCATTATTCACACCATGTTGTCGACGGCATCAAAGCAGCTTCTCGGAGTGCTTAACCTGAAGCCGTTGGATTAAGACGAGGAGAGAATCATCGTACAAGTTCAAAAGATTCATCATATCAAAGCTCATCAGCACTGGGATCCTTTAGAGAAAGACAGATTTTGGAAAATTAGATTTCAACATGTCTTAAATGAAAATAAATCCATTCAAACACATGGCTTTA
Organism: Oplegnathus fasciatus; assembly: GCA_003416845.1. Lineage (NCBI taxonomy): Eukaryota > Metazoa > Chordata > Actinopteri > Centrarchiformes > Oplegnathidae > Oplegnathus > Oplegnathus fasciatus. The sequence goes on along the minus strand of NTHP01000122.1, from coordinate 537,848 downwards.
TTTAGGTTAATGGTCTCTAATGGTAGTTAACAGATTGGAAATATTCATCTTGCAGTTACATCATCCTTCAAATGTTGCCTTATGGTATGTTTGTATAGTTTTTCGTTCTCGCAAATGAAACAAGTATGCATTTACAGGAAGAAGGGTACTAAAAGCTGCCATAAACACTGACCATATGATACAGGAGCAGGTTTGTGAAGAAGAAAGACTGAACCCAGCTTCACCAGAAACCATGTAACTGAGCGATCTGTTCTGAACACGGTTGTTCCTGTCATGTCAGGGTGTTAGTGTTAAACCCTGTTTTGAAAATCTGTATACAGATTTCTTTAAGTCTGTGAATAAATGACCTTACAACTGTGAAAATTTCACATGGGGGAGTCACAAACAATCTGTGGCCTGTTCTTGAACATTAATGTTGCCCACTCTTTGTGCAAATGCATGCACATATCCTGACTGAGTTTCATTCCCTACTTTTATCTCGGGGTCACACTGTTTGTCAGAGTTATCCATCTTGCAGCCTCACCCCCCCGCCTCTTATCTGTCTCCCTCTCTGTCTGTCTCTCTGTTTCCGTCCTTCATTTTCACAAACATTTGATACACCAATGGCAGCAATTACCATTGCTAATGTTTGATCGGTTGGAAGTAATTTATCGTTTTAAATGGGACAGAGGGAAGGAGGCAGAGAGGAAACTCTTTGATAGCTGGCTTGTTTGGCAAATAATTGGACATGTGGCATTTAATTTAAAATTTCATAATCTTCAAAAAAGCTGTTTTCCTTAAAAATGCATTAGTTTCAACTGAATCAGTTGTACCGTGAACATGGTATACTGGGTATTAATAATAACAGGTGGTGCCAAGGTTGCTTACAGATCCGCAGCCACTCTACCTAATGAGAATTTTCTGAACACAGAAAGAGGTACAAAAACAAGTAGAACAAATCTGATAACCAGAAAATGAGGAAATCACACCCCTAATGTTAGAAGTCCATAGCAAGCATTAGAGGACTGATTTAAATACTTTACCCTGGATCTGTAAGAAGGTGAACAGTACGGTTAGCTTGTACTGTACGTTTCTATTTCAAATGAGGTAAAGACCCGATAAATGAATGACTGGGATCAATAGATGGCTAGCGGCATGGCTCTATAGATGGCAATGTTAGCTTGTCAGTCAGTCAGTCCACCGCTTTGATCCAGACGGAAATATCTCAACAACTGTTGGATGGATTGCCATGAAATTTTGTTCAGACATTCACGGTTCCAAGACTATGAGTCCTAATAAGTTTGTTGATCCTCTGACTGTGGTTGGCATTTGCGGCTTTGAGTGAAATGTCTCAACAACAGTTGGATGGACTGCAATGAAGTTTGGCGCAGATGTTCATATCAGCCTCAAGATGAATTGATTTTTCATCCAGCGCCATCATCAGGTCAGAATTTCAATGACTCCAATACTTTGGTTATGACTATATACCAGAAAAACTAATGACATTCCCATCAGCCTCTGCTGAATTTTGTGTTTAGTGCTAATTAGGAAATGTTAGCATGCTAACAGACTAAACTAAGACGGTGACCACGGTAAACATTTACCTGCTTAGCATCAGCATGTTAGAATTGTCATGTTAGCATGCTGATATTAGCTTTTAGCTCAAAACACCACTGTACCGAAGTACAGCCTCACCAAACGGCTGGCATGGCTGTAGACTCTTACTCTTATTAAAATGTAGCAAAATCTTTATCTTTATCTCTTTATCTCTTTATTTACCAAATTATATTTCAGTATCAACTATGTAAAAACAACAACCTTCATTCTCAAAAGTTTTTGTCTTTTTTTAACACGTCTTTGTGTCGTCTTTGGGCCCACACACAGTTGTATGTTGTCCCAATTTTCAGTACAACACGGTGACAGTAACACAGTGCATGTTGTCTTTTCTTATGTTGAATTGTGAGACATTATGTTGTCTAAAGGAAAACACAGACGTGTTGAACTGACACAAACTTACAAGTGTGGTAAGCAGCAAATATTGCATTTTCAAAACTTGATTTGAAACAAACTACTTCATTTCACATTAAAAAACTTACCGCTCTGGCAGCACATTTTCCACTCTATTTTGGTCCCTGGTTTCCATAGTGATGGGATGAAATGGAAATTATTTCAGCAGACCTACATTTGGATGTGTTGATTTTTTTGAATCTGTCCACTTGGGTAATCATGAAGCAGTTATGCAGTAGAATGTAATAGTTGTCACTGCTGGGAAATTCTCCTGGCATGATATTTTAAGTAGCATGCCTGTTGGACACCTGTTGGGGTCAAATCTTACTGGGTGTGAAAGAAGTTGCTTAAAAGAGATCTGCCGTCTGTCTGAAAAGAAATGTTGCTGATTTCAGTATTCAAATATGTTTCATCAGGGAGACAAAAAGTACTTCAATCCAAAAATCATTTAGCAAAGATTTATAATGCCAAGCCACTCTCGGCTTGAGTGTGTCGTCCTAGTTGGATACTTTATGATTTTGTGATTATTGGGCAGTCTCTGCTAAGTTTTTGCAATCACTTACCTTTGTCCCAAAGTAAGAATAACCTGAAAAATATGAAAGAAACAATTTTAAAGTTTCAACTTCGATGATACAAGGTTTAAACAACCTTCATCAACCTTCACAAGCCGTCATATCTCTCTGCCACATTGTGTCTGTCTTGTTTCTTTTTTTAAATACTGTTTATTTGATGGTTTCAGTCCCTTACAATAACCACAATCAAATCAAGACAAGATTACAATAACTATATTGCAATTGATTTTCTGACTCCTAGATTTCTCTGTACAATCCTGTAAATCTGACCCAATATAGTTTTTGCATTCAAACTACTGGATATTCTTATTATATAGACTGTTAATGGGTGTATCTCCTTTACGGTATTACTTAGCTCTATTTCTTTTGCCAGGTAACTTCTAATTTGTAAATGATTTAAAAAATGTGATTTTGGAAGGTTATTTATGTGACCAATTCTGTATCTATGCCTTTATCTGTAACTATCTGCCTGTTCTTTTTTAAGTATAACCATTCAAAGTTGCTTTTAAATGCCCATTGCAAAAATATTTGCAAAAATATTACATTTTTTTTATATTGTTTGATTTTGTAAGTTCTGCCCAAGCCATTATTGTATTCTTTATAGGTGTTCTACTGTAAATGTTTTCAATATCCTTAATGTCATTTTAATAGGTATAACCCTGTTCCAGTATTCCCCCTTTTGTTTGATTTTAATTTCTTTCTGCTTTGCTTCTGAGTCATAACATAGCCAGACAGTTATTGGTTTAATTAGAGCAGCATAGTAATAACAGATGAAATGTGGAATGGCCAGTCCCCCAAGCACTTTGATTGTTTTAATTGTTTTAAGTTTTATATGAGGCTTTCTTCCTCACCATAAAATAAACTCAAAGTTTTTATTGGTTAAAGATTTTTTAAGTATATGAATTGGCAAGTTTTGAAATACAAATATGAGTCCTGGTACAATATTTGTTTTCATGATGTCAGTTCTCCCTGTTATGGTCAAAGAGATCAATGTTCATTTTTGTAAATCTTGTTTAATTTGACTCTCCAAGGCCCCAAAATTGTATTGATAAAGCATGTTAAAGTCTTGACAAATAGTCCCACCTAAATATTTACATTTATTTTGGCCCCATTTGTGATTATATTTAGATTTAATAATTTGAGATATTGGTTGCCCGACTACCATTGCCCCTGACTTACCCATATTTAATTTATAATCAGACGGTGCACTGTATTGTTTAATTTCCTCTATCACTGCCTTGATTGTGGTGTATTAGTTAAGTAGAGAATCAAATCATCTGCGTACATTGCTAGTTTGTGCTCCTCCTGTCCAAGAAGCAGTCCTTGTACTTTAGAATTACCTCTTATTTTCTCTTTAAAGGGTTCCATGGCCAAAACGAAAATAAGAGGGGAGAAGGGGTCTCTTTGCCACGTTCCCCGAAACAGGTTAAAGGGGTTTGAGATCGTACCATTTATTCTGGCCTTTGGTGTATTTATGGTTATGGTAATGCATTTCAACCAACTACTACAATTTTCCACTGAATTAAATAGTTTGACACACTTCAAATATAAAAGGCAGAGAGACCCTATGAAGTCTGCATCTAACATTAGTATAAGCATTTGTTGTTTTGTCTTTACAAATTCTCTATTATATTTAAAGTTCTTGAATGAATGATCAAAGTTTATAATAATCGGGATAACAGTTTTTAGTCTTTTTGCAAGAACAAAGTAAAATATGATCTACATTTATAAAGATATTAAACGATATAGTTGTCTAATTCTTTACCGTCTTCATAAATTAATATGATAATTGCAGAGTCCCAAGTATCTGCATATTGTCTGTTATCCATGGTCCAATTCAAAACTTTACACAGCAAATGCACTGGTAAATTTTGAAATTCCTTTTAAAACTAATTTGTCAATCCATCACTGTCTGCCTTGTTTCAATCTTCATATTGTGTTTTTCTTGTGCTTCTAACCTCAGGCATCTTGGAGGGCCATTAACCAATCCCTGTAGTTTTAGACAGATGAAACATGGTCAGGGCCATCGATATTGTATGATTCATGCCTGTGGCTTAAGGTTCTAATATTTCTACCAACCCTTCTGTCTGGCAAAGCCAAAGTCACTATTTATCACCCCTATGCCTATGCTGCTGAGATAGGTGTTATACTGCAAAATATTGTTTTTAGGAGCGTGTGTGTGCGTGCGTGCGTGTGTGTGTGTGTGTGTTTCACTGATGTATACCACAAATCAAACCTCCACATTGCTTTGTCCTTGAACAGGCTCCTAAAGCACTGAAGTAAAATGAAAACAGGCATCATTTCGTCTGCTTTGAGTAAACATGTGAATGAGTCATAGCTTGTCATCCTTAGGATCCTGACAAATTATACATTGCTTTTTTCAGGACTAAATTGTTTTTACCACGGGCATATTATCTTTCCAATTTAAGGAACATTATCAACACAGGAAACAGAAAATACTGAAGTTTAATAGATTTTCCATTTAAAACATCCAACAAGCATCAGAATGATTGATGAAGTCATAAATAGGATTAGTGTTCTCCCATTCATAAGGAAACAAATAGTTCAAAAATGCCTGTATTTTCTTTATGATGAAACACAGCGGGATATGCAGCTGTCTGAAGTGAGACAAAGTACACCGGACTGCCTTTACTCTTCTTCACTTTTTTCATGGTTCAGTTTGTTTTTAAATAAGCTAATAGTAAAACATGAGCATTTCTGCCAGTGGTTCCAACTCCATCCAGTTTGAGCTTAGCATCCAACCATGGTTGTAACATCATTAATATGCCACAATATGGTGACAGATTGTTGTTATTTACAAGGAAATAATACCACCACTTGACAACAGCTCTCTCCTTTAATACTGAAAATATTGCATTCAATTTGGAGGCAGTCTGTAAACAGAGGTTGAAGTTACATAATTGGAAAGCACAGATTGTTTGGTTTCACAAATAAGTTTAATTGTCCTGACACATCTAATCATATTTGGTGATAAATAAACAGTGCAAAATAAATGTGACGCCGCATCAGGAAACCCATAGAGGTTATTAATGAGATGCTGCAAGTGTCCTCCTCATTTTGACAGATCTATATGGATGCAATAGCTGCTACGGGTCCAGCAAGAAATTTTACAACATATCTCAGTAATGCCAAGTACCTGACAAACAAACATCAATGTCAAGTAATCCCTGATTAATGGTCACTCTAAAGCCACGCTGTTTAAACATACCAGTTGTTGACATCCCCTTCCCCACTTCTCTCCGATCCAGAGGCAGGCTTTGAGCAGTTTCGTGTGGCAGAAAAGGCTCATGGGAACTGGATGAAGCTCTACCTGGAGGGCAACACCTCTGAGGTGCTGACCAACATGGGCAAAAAGGTCCTGAAGCAGTATCTGGAGGCCCTGGCTGCCATGAGCTCGGCCCTCAGCAAACAGCTGGGCAAGTACGACATGTACTCCATGATCGCTGGCATGGTGTTTGTGTTTCAGGTGAGTACACAGGAATTTCATTCACCCTAAGCACTCTAAAGACTGATGTA
>NTHP01000122.1:506066-521880 GCA_003416845.1 Oplegnathus fasciatus | reverse complement strand
AAAAAAAAGAGCGTAATATTAATTCTATAAAGATGCTCATGCTTTCAGTAATACTTCTATTATGTTTGTATTCCATCTACTTTTAAACAATGCCATGAACACTGATGAGTATGCAAAAGACTTACTCAGCCCAGGAAAACAGGAGGAATTGTTGATTTTGAGATTTCACAATTTGCCAACTACTGGAGGAGAGAGAGACTCAAACAGGGAGCAGTGAAACTGGAAAAACATATCACAGCTCCCTCTGGGCCATGACAGGTTTTATCTTAAAAACAAAGAAGTTGTAGGCATACGGAACATTAATCCTTTTCTCAGTAGCTTGGATTTCTGTACAGAATGAATGAGCAGACCCTGCTTAACCAAAGACCTGACTCGACCCTGACATGTGTGGGATTGAGAACTATATTTCAGGAGAATTTAGTAACATACAGGGTATTTAATCTGGGAGACATTCATAAAACCTTGGAAATAAAAATTATGATCGTGAGAGAGTTTCATAAAAAACAGCCTAGATGCTGATAATGTATGAAAACATATTCAACCTTGAAGCTGTAGATCCTAAATTTGCCACTGTTGAGTGACATCTTTTCTTTTTTTTTTGGAACACAACTACCAGAACTGAATATGTAATGTCACAGCATGTTGTATAAAGTAAACAGGTGTATGTGCAAAAGCTGACCACTAATAGCCTGTAGTTTTGTAAGGGCAGAACAAGTATGCAACAGCCCCGTTCCACAGTGAGCTGGTACTGTGGCCTGCAGGTAGTGTAAGTGCAGGCTCAGCCTCTCTTTGTCATCAAGGTGAACACAGGCTAAGATGCATGTCTGTATTTGGTAGTTGTTTGCTGGGCTAAAATATTGCTGCTGAACTAAGAGGTTGGCTGAACTTCATTTGAACTTGCTTTGCATGGCAATGTGCTTTCATCACTGAACGAAATAATTTGCATACAAGTATGCGATTGGACAAACACCAATTTTAGAAATGTGATGGAAGCATCCATAAGTGACCGACCACAATTAATGAATGACAGCTCACTGTTGCTGTCTGCCGCTCTAATGGAAAAAATGGCCTCTATACATACTGTTGAATGTGATGACTGACTGAATCCCATGCATTAGCAAAAAAAAACCAGCAGTCTGGATAGTTGAGTTCTACATAGTTAAAATTTGGCAGTGAACAGTATATGCATCAATGAATACAATTTTCTCTTTTTGAAGCCTTTTTGAGTTGAAAATGATCTGGGTGAGATACTAGAGCAGGTGTAAGTGTTTGCAAATTGAACTGTTTTATTACGAAGTACGTGGGTCATTTAATGAGTGTCACAAGATGAAGTTTTTCAATATTGAAGTAGATTGGTGTGAATCACCCGAGCAGTAGTTTCATCCAAATAATTATCCCACTGAGCTGAACAATTATAACTGCCAATGGATCCACAGTGCAGAGGTGGGCGAGGTGAAAATAGGTTGAGTGTCTAGTCCGGCTCGTGTGGTTGTTATAGTGGCATCTCTTGCACCATTTGTAAATGGTATCAAGTTAAAATGGTCAAATAGATTTGCTAACGCATCAAACGTACTAGATTTTGAATTCGGTCAGTGTCTCATTAATTTTGTGCTTTTGGCCACAAACATGATAATGATCTCATGTGGAGATCCCAGAGCTGTATCCCTACCAAAATTGTATCATCTGTCTCTAGACCCAAAATCTGTCTGCAAAATATCATGGAAATCTGTTATTTGATTTATGAGAAGTAAACATATAAATGTTGTTTGCACACTACTGTAACCATTTTGGATATGTTTTTACTCCTTGCTCTAAAGCTTCTGCACTTTGGTTCTCTTTTGTTCTCTTTCAAAGTCTCCATTGAGGAGCAGTGGCAGCGAGTGGTCACTATCAGAGCTTGATGTTTTGCTGCTGGCCGGCACGGTCGGACACACTCTCAGCTTGGCAGCCAGCAGCTTCGTAGAGGAAGAGCACCAAACCTGGTACTTTCTGCTCAGCACCCTCTGCCTCGCCGTCTTCCAGGATGTCTGCCGCAAGTACTTCAGAGAGCAGAAAGGCTCTGGAGATGAAGAAGAGCATTTCCTCCCGGCCAAAGTCCATCCCTCTGCTCACCCCAAGGCAGAGATTTGCTCAGAGAAGTGGCTAGCGTTAGCCACGCCGCCCTTCACTCTGGTCTGCTGCCGACTGCTGCGCTCCCTCAACCAGACCGGGGTGCAGTGGGCTCATCTTCCTGACATGGGACATTGGCTGAACAGGTTGGGCTTACCGATCTTCTTAAATAATAAATATTATAGAAATTACTATAGAAGTCAAAGTCAATCATTATTAAATAATAATATATTAATATTAATTAATAATATTAAATAAATAGTCACTTCAAGTCTTTTTTTCATTTATTATATTATATATTTAATTATGGCATTCTTTTATTTTGAAATGCCTTTTTTTTNNTACTTCACTCTGGTATTTTTGCCAGTGACTCATAAAGTCACTTGTGATGACAGTGGTGTTGTCACTCATCCCCACTTCTTGCCTCTCACCCAGTCACATGCCCCCAGCCTCTTAGCAGACTTGACAGCTGCTGCCAGATTATTTTATTTCATCCTTTAGTTAAACAAGTCGTTTCGCTGAGATCAAAATCTCTTTTTCCAAGAGAGATTTAACATGGATGGTATGAGCATGGACAGTAGCAGTAGCAGTAGCATTCAATAATTCATTCAATAATAATATTTTGAAAATCTTCAAAAGCAAATTTGTAAGGAGCATAGTATTTAAAAGCAGTTTTCCAGTTGCGTTTAAGCGTGTGGTGTAGATAAAGTTAAAACGTCTTGTAACCTGACGTAACTTCTGGTGTTTTATGTCATCAGAGAGCCACAGATTAGCCAGCTAGCTTCTGTTAGCCTGACTTATTTAGCTCAGCTAGGTTAACGATGCTACCTTGCCAGCCAGCTATGTTGGCTTGTAAACTGGGATATTTTTACGAGGCAGCAAAGCAAAGAGAGGGTGTTAACGGCAACAGCTACCTGGTTGATTCAAGAATTAGCTTGGCAGCATTATGATTCTTGAGAGGTTCTCCAGGGAAAAGATGTGCCGCTCTATGAATAGCAAAAAAATAGAGTGGTTTGTCTTTAGTTCCTCTAAAGTCTTTGGAGAACCCTATTCAACAGCACAGAAGAGCTGGACATATAAAGTGTAATCACTTTTGAAGTTCAGAAATTTATCTGAAAGTATGTTTCATACAAAATCTGTTAAATGCATGCATAAATCCCTTTGAATGTACTGACTCCACGACTTTGTCTCTTGTTACTAAATACAAACTCTACAAGTTTAACTCCACTCCTGGTAAGGCTCTGAGAACAGCGATGTTGTTGACTTTTGTATTGTGGACTGTAATGAACATGGGGCTGCTGGCAGAGCTGAGGACTATTAGTCTTGTGTCATAGTGTATAGGATATTTCTGTGGGAACATGTAGGTGACAGGACATTACAAGAACTCATTTTCAACACAGTTGAGGGCGAGAGGGGGGAAAAAATCTGTGGTAAATGTGAGGTTTTAGTGTGAGTATTCCTCCATCACTGTTTAAGTACTAACGTCCACCACTCACACAGGGATGAATTCATTCTTAAGAGGCAGAGATAGCCTCAGTAGACTAGAATGCAATGCACCGACAAGATGTTCAATCTCCATTTGTCTCTCCACCTACACATACAGTAAGAGTAACAGATCATTGTAACAAGCTCATTCCTGTTCTCTGGGGAATACTGAAAGCCAGTATGGGAAATATACTGGAGTAGACATAGACGAGGCTGGGCCAGTGAAATATACAGAGAAATTACACTTGATGACAAAATAAGTCCCTGAACGATTTGGTCATCACAGATATTTGAGGGAAGGTATAGGGTGTTAACACTTCTGACACTGTAATGTTTTTAAATGCGTTTTTCTAGCTGAGAAGCCGACAGGATCCTTCACTTAGTATTTTTTTTAAAAGATTCAAGATGGGAAAATAGCCTTCTGTGATTGCTAAGACTGTAGAGAAACAGTGATTTCTCAGTAAAACTGTGACTGTTTCAGTGCCATTAATATTCTGTCAACAGCACGGGGCAGGGGATTATGGTTTGTTCTTTAACATGCATCGCATTGTGGAATAGAGATGTGAATTCTGACCTTTTCCCTGTCCAGTGTTGCCCTTTCCTCCTACCTGCACTGCCTGTTGCTTGGATAATGAGATCTAGGAAGCGTTACGCCTCATCTTGTCTCAAAGTACCCAACTTCCACTGCTGTCTGATTCAGCTAACAGCTAAATACACGGCTTCTATTCAACTTTGATATGTCCTTTGAGGTCTTATTACCTGCCTGTGACCAGTGTGGTGTAATTTCAAACTGTATAGCCTTAAATCCAGTGAACAATTGAAGATCTGTGCCTCTTTAAAGTTGAAACTACTGCTTGAGAATATGACTGACAGTGTTTCATCTCATCAAAATGCTCTCTGGTGCTCCGTAAATAGTCTACTTCAAGGTTTAAGCTTCCTTTTTTTTGATTAATTAAATTACTGAATACAGTTTGGCTCTTTATATTTTATGGTAAAAGAAGGAAAATGTTGAAATGCATGCAATATGTACTGTGTTTTAAATGAAATTCTGTTTCAAAATTCAAAGAGCTCCGTCATCTTAGAGTGCACAGCGTTTTCTTGACTGTCTGTCTGTTGTGTCTTTCTAGCTCCGAACACAGAACAGTACTCTCCCTGCTGGCTGCTTTCTGTTTGGTTCTTATCTACCTCCTGGTTCAAAGACGGTGCTCATGGGTGTCCAAGATTGCTCTCGCCCTCGGACTTTTGGGTGTATACAGCTACCGGGCAGCTGTCGGCAATGTCTTGTTTCCCTGGCAACACTCTGGTCGAACTATGTCCAAGTAAGTTTTTGTGAACCCCATGATCATCATTTCATTTACCATAACAGTTGGCAAATTGCTATCCTCTGTTAGTGACTTGATTTAAAGTGCAGGAGCACTGGGTTGCTCTGATGCAGCTGAGCGTGCAGGCTGCAGTGCCGCATGTGTCATTTGGGACAAACACCTGCTTCTCTGCCTACAGTAAATCTCCCCAACCCAGTGTACCCTCAAGTCCTTAAAAAAAAGGTCTGACAGTGTCTTAAATTAAATTAATTACATTGAAAGGGGAGTCGCACAATCTATGACTGTTGATTTAAATTGGCAGTCAGTAAGAATTGCAGTAGTATCGACAGTTCTTCTCTCCTCCAACACAAGTCTCTGGCACAGCCACAACCCCACCCACTCCTCCTGTCCTCTGTAACTGATGAAAACAAAGTCACATATTCACAACACAGAGGAGTAAGCTAGCTAATTAGAGAACAGGGAAAGTGAAGAGGTGTAAATTTGCTTTTCATTTATCCATGCATTGCTCTCCATTGTTGAGCAGTTTAATGTCAGTAGTTTGGAAGTAGCCTATATATGTATGCTGTTTAGTGCTAAGTAAGCATGTGTAAGCAATAAGCATGCTAACACGCTAAACTAAGATGATAAATATGGTAAATATATTATATATTATTCCAGCTACACATCAACATGTTACCATTGTCATGCGTTTAGCTCAAAGCACCACTGTGAAGCAGTCCGCAACAGGATAATCGTATTAAATCAAGCAGTTCTTTGACAGATTTTCCACAGTTGGAGACATTTGTTCTGATGTAAGATGCCAAAGCTTCACCATTAAGATATTTTTCTAGCTACTTAATGATAAGGAGGGTGCTTTTCCCCACTTTTTGGAACAAAAGCTTTTTTTATCTGGATTGTTTAATTGCTCTTGAGTTCTTCCTGCTATCACTGAAAGATAAATCTTGAGAAAAGTTTGGATTTCTTAAACCTGCGGATGCACTGAAACCCTTGTGTGGTATGTTCCTGAAGGCAAGACTCTCCTCTCTTAGACCCTCAAACCTTAATCAAACACACTAGGTCCATAATCACTGTTATTTTACACAGCATGTGATAAAACAGCTCAGCTTATGTGACTCACAACTCTTCAGTGTTCAGTGCATTTTAGACAATCGGTTCTTGAACTCAACCTGAATAATGAAAAATCTTGTTTAATGTGTGCCTTAAACAGTACATTGGTATTCTTGAAGACTGATGCCTCTTTACACAGCATACATCTAATCCTTTAGCACAATCTATATGTAATAGCTGTTGTTAGCAGTGTCCAAAAAGAGAGGAAATCAACGATCTTGCAGCTCCTAAGTGTGGTAATTTTTCATTCTGCAGAGTGTGGCTTGGCACAGAGTTATCTGCTACTAACCCCCGTCAGAAAATAATGAGTGTGCAGGGCTGCACACAGTTCTCCTGTCTAGTTTTCCTGACCTCCCTTCATCTACCACCAGAACCTGGCCTTCCCTAACCTTTCCTGTTCTCCTTGGCAGTCTCTCCTACTTGCTCACCTAATTAAAAGCTCAACCTCTCACCCATACCCATACAAAGACACCTGACCAAAGCCATGCAGGGACCCCGGCTCCTTTTTGACGAACTGTGTGATTGACAAGGTTGACGGTGAACCCAGTCCTTCAGCTTTTTCTTCAGACCTCAACAAGTTAATAATTACGGTACTCCGCCTCACGGATGTATTTTAAACTTAGTCCGCACTGTGGATTCCTTGGCAACGCTCTTTATATAGCCAAGACAAACTTTAGTCTGGGCCCTTAGAACAATAACAAGCAGTCCATCTCAGGTATTTTGATTGCTGGACAAGGAAAAGCTATATTTGTGTAATTATACTAGAATAGTGCTTTGATTTTAGTGTAGTGTAGCTTCGAGCTGCTGAATTGTTGGAATCAAATAATGTGGAAAATTTCCCTTGGGTCTGATTTTGTAGTTTGATATTTCTAAACAACCATATAGTTGAATTTGTGGTTATTTTAGATACATTATGAGAGCAGTTTCTCTTTCTCTGAAATGAAAAGGCCAAAAAATGTTGCATTTTCAATGCTGTGTTTTTTCCTTCACACCATAATGTGAATGTAAAAAGGAATGACTTTGTATAATGACCCTTTTTAAAGTCTGATCTTCCTGGGTTACTCTGTGTGTGTGTGTGTGTGTGTGTGTGTGTGTTTTATCAGAGTAAAGCCCCCTGACAACTGCCCGGTTCCCTCCTCGCCTTCCCTTTGTGCCAACTGCCTAATTGCGCTGTTGCATCTTTCAAAATGGCTAATGGGGTTGAGAACAGCCAACGCTGCTCACTTTAAACGGTTCAAAGAGTTACTTGGATTGATGTCACTGTGGATACAGTTTGTCTCTTCTCGTTCTGTTTTTCTCACTCTCGCACACACCCTTCCTTATGGCATCATCAGAAATGAACCTAAAAATAGGCAACTGACGGGGCAAGCATGTACTTTGAATTATTTTCATTTAACTGGATATTGAGAGATCACTGATTACGACCCGAGCACTAACAACAGCTAAAGAAAATCTGTAAAGAAAGATACAATTAAGGTAACATAAAAGATGAAGCAAATCAAATTTTCTGAACAAGTGTTCCAATAGGAAGTAGCTCAACATCAAAGCAGCCGGCGGAGGGCCAAGCCTGTCTATGCCTGTATACATCATAGCCAAAGTTTGATGCGGTCTCCGTCCTCCTTCTTAGCATTTATGGCACATTTTCTACCAAACGTGATGCCACAAGAAGCATTTACAATGTTTCTGTTTTCATCTGTGTGTGTGTATGTGCTTCACACCTGCACAAAACATGACCCATTTTATCATGTATTGCTTTATCCAGAAAGGGGCTGTTGTGCAGGTTCCCAATTTAAAAATATTCATGCATACCGATCCCGCTTAAAAATGGAAATGTATTCAAACTCGTCTCAAAACACCTGTGAACCCCTGCCACACACACAGACAGAGACACACACACACACACACACACACACACAGAATTCAGTTTTCAGTTTTATTACCCAAGAGGTAAACCATTTTATAACCCTGTTTCAAAGGCAATTCTGTGCTGGTACAACATATCAGTGGCAACAGTTAACAAGTCATTATCCTCCACTGACTTCAAAGCATAGTTCATAAAAGTGCTATTGTGTGGACTTTATCTTACTAAATCACGCTACTGTTTCTGAAAATAAAGGTAATTTTATTTGAATCTAACATAAAGCTGAAGAAAAAAGACATCAACACATGCTGCCAGCAGAGCAGGTATTGATCTAGTGGTTTGTTGTGTAATTAGATGTTTTCTCTGTAACCATTGTTTTAAAGTCTGCCACTTTGTCCCAGTGGCACTTCAATAGCTGCCACTTTGACATGCCCAGATTTATCTCACAGAAAGACCGGGGCTCAGACAAAGTGGGCAGGCCCTCCTCATTCTCAGGCGTCTGCTTCAAAGCTTTCCTCTGGCAGTGAATTACTTGTTTTGGCTGATTTACTGTAAGTGTTAGCCTGATGGAGGTGATTGATGAAGGGGATATACCAAACACGTTGAGGGGATTGGACGTAGTCTTACCTTTTCTTATTCACTTGCTGGAACACCAGCGCTTGTTTCCAAGGTAACATGAAATCCAGGCAGCTCCTCTGTACCCAAAGCTTGACAAGCTACTATTTTCTGTCCACTGTTACTACTGTTAACATTACAGAATGCAGCAAATAAGATCAGATTGATTCATCTGGTCGAGGTCTCTCACCAAGCAATGTGGAGGATTCCCTCAGGCTTTAAAACCCCTGAAAACAAAGTTTCAAATCTGAAGTTTTTCCTCACTGACATTAAATATTCATCAGCAACAATCGAAGTTCAAGGTTTGAAAAAAATATGCTATGGTATTATATATGAAGAGTTTATACTTTAAAAACTCAGCTAATCAAGACTGTGTGGGTGTGGTTAGATCAGATTTGGCAGCATAAGCAAACAACCCCACAACTGTCTTCAGTTCTTTTGACTTAAACGTTGCTAAATGATGATTGGTGCTTGAAACTACAGGGCTGTGTTCTTGGCATGTGCACTGCTTTCTGCTAACAATCCCACAGTGCAATGCATTACGTTTTAGAGATGCAAAAATGCAAACTGGCGAAGATTCATAAATGTCAGAAATCTCAATTTACTGCTGACTACAGAGTAAACCACTGAGTCTCTCTCATAATGGGAATACTGAATGAGTGAATGAGGGAGTGATTTCGGAAACAGCCCGTGACATCACCTTTCCCTAAGTGAGCCCCGCCCACTTCAAACCAGTGAGAAGATCACATGCGGACAAAAACAGGAATCTCTCATGTGAAATAACCAAAACTGCTCTAACTTTGAAAATGATATGTTCATGGCAGACCCCTTCCTTCATAGTAAGAAGCTGATTGACAAGACTTGTTTTTAGGGTCTTTAAAAATATTGATGATCCCTTAAATAAAGTCCTGATAATGTCTTTAGTATGAAAGAGATACTAGAGAGAATCAGTGTGTAAGTAATGCTGTTTTGGACACATTTTTAGGTAGAGTCATTTTCTATGTAGACTTACCTGTCTAGATATCCTTTGATCCATTGATTAATGAATACATTCGGGATATGGTATTACTGCATCTGCTTTAATGAATGTTTAATGACCTGCCTTGTTTTATTAATCTGATGGTGGCTGTCCACAGAAAGACACTGATTTCTGTTGTGTTTCAGGGCTGTTGTTCTGAAGTCCACCAGTAATATCAACAAATGTTGCCAGAAATAACAAAAAGCACTCTTAGCATTGTTCTTTATGATGAATGTGCTCTGCTCGAAGACACAGCTGAACACCGTTATCACAACAACTTTGGCCTCATCTTTTGTTATTGCTCTGGAATAAGACTGAGCTTGCTGTGACCTTGGTCTTTGCTTGGCGGTCTGAACTACAGCATGCCGAAGGGCAAATGAAGGACTCTCACAAACTCCTCGATAAAAAATGACAAGAATATTTTCTGAGGAGGGCTGATAGGATTGTTGTTCAATACAGATGACTGAACAATTACAGTGGCTGTAGTCTGTCTGATTGGAACAAAATCTCCCTCTAGACTGGAGTTCCAAGGTGCTGTGCACACCGCCACCAAGCACACACACTTCAGAAGCAAACAGAAGTGCAGCATTATTAACCCAGCATTTGCCATATGCGGCTTCTTAAACTGGCTATTAGCTTGCTTACATCCCTCTATTGGAGAGCCATGACTTTTTTGTTGATGTCTATTATAAGCCACTGTACTTCAAGTGGACAAGATGAGTGTTCAGGGACACGGGGGGTTGCAGGAGTCTTGTTTAGTATTGTTGCACTTCCTGCTGCTTGTCTGTAGAGTTGGATGGAAATCATAGATTACGTAATACCCCCTTAGCTAAATGACTAATTTAAGTAAGGGCTGGAAAAGTTGAAGAATCTGATAGATGCGAAGCTGTTGCTGTGTGATATACTACAATCAGGAGACACTTAACATAACAGCAGCCACTTTTTGGGGGGTCTGCAATTGGGGAAATGACATAAACAGCAAATAGCCTTTATTGCTCAGACAAGGAGGAGGACTTGTGCTTTCTGCCCTGAAAATGTCAAAGCAAACAAGATTCCTTTCAGCATTCAGAATTTAGCATGCCTCAGTGTTGTGGAAAATGCTTTATTGTTTGAGACTGATGTGGATTAGTACCGCAGTCTTTCAGAGTTAAATATACAGGTTTCAGAAGGGAAGGCATCTTTTAATGTCTCACATGTGAATCTCATGTGTTTCCCTTCCTGCTTCCTTTGTGCAAAGATAGCAGCCACATTAAGTGCGCGGTACAATACTTCTTGTTAAGACACAAACATGTCGGGACGGAAAGATTAGTTTGTAATTCTCTAAATTTTTCCCCCCCGCACACTAGTTAACAAGTAAGCCCGACAGCTCAAACCCATCACTGTCCTCGCATAAAATCAAATCCAGGCCAGGATTTTCCACTTTTCCTTTGCATAAAATAATGATGAATACAATCCCTGCCACATTGTTAGGGGAGTTGTGAATAATAAAGAATAGTGCTGTATGGAGCATATTACTCTGCTCCTTTCCTCTGTTGGAACAGGTTTCCATAAAACACACTGATTAATAATACATGTCCAATACTTGCTCAACTCCTTCAGGGTCAGCTATTATCCTGTAGTGCTTTCGCAGCTGTGACTGCATCCTGCTGCAGCAGAAATGTCCCTTTACTCCGTGATCACCGTTGACTGAGAGGAAGCGTGTTTCTAATGTCATGCTTGTGATTTTCTACATTCGTAAACAGCTTTTGAGCCGTTGCAGTTTGGAAATATCATCAGACACTACTTCAAATCAATGTTCGATATGATTCTGAAGATCATTTGGGGTAAGATGGTCAATAGGTGAACGTATAAAAAACATTGTGTTCTTAATGACTGGGTTAATCGCTACATGTTTACAGAGAACACAATTAAAAGCCTCAGTTTCCTCAGGCTGTAACTCCTTGAAAATTCAATGGCTCCCTAAACTTCACTAGCTCTTAATGCTCTTTATTTCCCCTCCATCCATTATGAAATAGAATAAAACAACTTATCATTGCCATAGCTGTTACCACTCTTTTGTTGTTGTCTGTTTTTTGTTTTATTAAGGCTAATTTACACATTCCTCTTTTTTTGGACAAATGTTACCAAATGTTAATTAAAGAGCAGATTTGAGGGTGAAAAAAAAATCTTTTCATTTAAGTTTCTGAGGATAAGAGCATATGCTGAATGCCTGAAATGGAAATTAGACTAAATGTAATTGCCTTCATAATCGAAAGCACTTTTCCTTTAAAGCTTCAATTTGGGACTTTTTGAGCATATAAATTATTGATAGTTGGAAAAGGATTTTTGTGGAGTAAGCTTTTTAGAAGGAGAAGAGCCTTATGGAAACTTTTTTTTAACCTTGTAGTAGCCTCAGACTATAGACCCAGACTTACTGTCATACACCACAGGGTCTTGCCCGTCTTTAAAAATGTATTAAATCCTGCTAACGTGAATTCAAAGCTTACATAGTTTACATTCTTCTAACATTTAAGGTTGGAACCACCTGTTTTCTAAACTTGTCACGTTAATTGTTAGGAGAAAAAGAGGCAAAGTCCACTAGAAACAATTTTGGATCCAGCCAACAACAAACAGTGTAAATGAGTGAGAGTGAGCCTTTTTCTCATTGGGCCATGGAGTTTTGTGACATCACGTTATTCCCAGCATAGCTCCACCCAACTCTAACTGAGTGGAGGTCTAATCAGCCAGAGTAATTGAAAACACCTGTGTGAGTGTGCAGAGCCTTTAATATTGGTAAACATTTCATGCTTCGTGAAACAGTGTTGTAAAAATGTCATTGCAAAATTGCTAGTGCCTTCATGTAAATTCAGAATTGCTGTTTCTTTATACCAAAGAAATAAAAATAAACAATAACAATAAACAATTACCAGTTTATTAGGTACATCTAGTATGCAGTCTCATACAGCATGAAGGGTTTTGTTCAAACTGTCTTAGAGACGTGTTGATTCAACTCTATGGTCCTTTTGTAGGCTATAGTTTGTGGTGCTGTTGAACTGTATTGTGTTATACTGAGAGGTTTTTCTAATTTATCCACCTCGTGTATATTAATAAGGGTAGACTAAATATTAGAAACCTTACAGTATTAGAGTGCATTAGTTTTAGCTAGGTGTACCTAATAAACTGGCACCTGAGTGTATATTCATATACACATAGCAAAGTTATTCATGGCAATTTAGCATTTTGTGTCAACTCATAGTTCTAAAAACAGCCCGATCTTACTCCAGTGTTCACAGATATTACTGATGTTAACAAACATTTTACAGCTCTATGAAAACATTACAGGCGTAGATTTAGTGTTATCTTTTATTATTACATGTTGATTGTGCTGTAGGTTCAGATCCTGTGGCTTGAGTTTTGGCAGTAGGGCTACCCTAAGGATGAGCCCCTGAAATACCCAGAATGCAGTGGAACATGTTCTATCTATCCCCAAAATCTGTAGCCCCGTGTGACCTACTGTGCAGTACCTTATTCCGTTATGTTAGGAAAAAGACAGACCATATGTTTTGGTCAGCATGCTGTGTCACCGTAATACTGTACAGCACTACGTCTCTACAAATGAAAACAATGAGAGTCCAGAAGGGAAGAGCAAACCTGTTGTTGTAGGAGCCTTCTGACTGTGGCCATAATCAGTGCGTAATTAATGACAAAAGAAAGACTAAAATTACACCTGTGAAAGTTTTTAGCATTCCAAGTCAGTGGTTAAAAAAGCCCTCTGTGACCTTCAAGAGTAGTCTGTAGTCTGGGTTGTTTCACTGCCACTCTTGTCATCTTTACTATTTACAACCTGCGGTACTCAAAAAAGAGAGTAGCGGCTGAAAAAAGTTATTTGACCCTATAATGAACTAAAAATGTGTTAATGCTGTGTTTCTCAAATTCTAGCGATGCAGAAAACACGACAGAGAGAGTGATGGGTGTGAGAGAGTCTGTTTTCCTCAGGCGATGCATTCTGTCTTCCCGTCTCATACCTTTTAATTATTAATGTTACATTGACACTCTGCATGCTGAATGAAAGAAGGGTTATGAGTTACAGAAATATAAGGGATCCCGTCTAACACGAGACAGGGATATGAAATTAATTAAAGTAGTGAACTTTGAAAAGCTGTTATAAGAAAGGGTCTGACTGAAATATGCAGGAAGCACAGGTGAGTTAGACTGTAGATCAGTGGCTGTCATATGAGAAAATGTTTGTGGTCCCAAACTTTTTCTGTAAATTAAGATTAATAAATGAAACATATGGTGATGAGTCACTCAGCTATATATGAACTATTGTTTTGAGCTTTTACACTCCATACCTCATTTATCAAAATCGGGTTTAGAGAGATACCCTATTTATCAAAATTTTCTTTATCCACAAGAAAATGTCAGCATCACAGAGATGATGTGACTCTGTTTAGGTGCAGACTTTCTGTCTTTTTTCAAAGGTTTTGCAGGGACTTTATGCTCTGTTGCATTTGATTTATTGAGATTGTTGTTTTGGTTCTGTTAATTAGTTAGATTTTTGTTCTTTTCCGTTGTTTTGCAGCTTTTGTTGTCACATTTACATGATAGGAAGCATTTTTCTTTTATTATTCAGTATATAGAGTCTGAATGAAATCATTTTCCTCATGTCGGGATATTTAATAGCTAAATGCATGGACAGGTACAGCAAGACTGCCAGAATCCACATCCCAGAGTCACTTACCACAATTACTTGAATATTGAACGAGGAGAAAAATCGATACTGGCTCACTGCAAATGCAAAAATGACACAGTCTGTAATCTTTCTCTTTTAGGGGAACAGTGGAGGCGCGCTTTGTTTACGTCTTCGTTTTGGGCATCCTCTTCACGGGCACCAAAGACCTGTTGCGATCCCAGATCATCACAGCAGATGCCAAGTTGAAGAGCAGGGGATTGTGGGAGATTTACAGTGGCTTGGTTTTGTTGGTCTCGCTCCTGTTTCGTGCTCACAACCTGCCAGTCCTCTGCTGCTGCCTGTTGATCCAGACGCTCATGGCTCAGTTTATCTGGAAGAAACTCCACTATGACGCAGCCCAAACCACCATCATGCATTACTGGTTTGGTCAGGCCTTCTTCTACTTTCAGGTAAGCAACAATAATGATGTCAGTGATATCAAGGTTTAACAACCACTTTCAAGTATCACTGTATGTTGGAGGTGTATGGTAAAATCTGTATGTATTTGAATCGCAATAACATCATCAAAATCTTGCTCATTATTTTGGAAACTCATATTTTCCTTGTCAGAGTTGTTGATGTTTGAGCGGCCAGACAAGCTTGCTAACTGGCAGCTCAGAGAGCTTTTTTTCCCTCTTTAGTAAAATGATTTACAATCCTGAGAACAAAGTACCAGTGGTATACCAGTAAACGTGACGACGTGCAGAGAAAATAGAAAGAAGCCTGCGGAGCTATTGTGACCGATAAGTGCCAACAAGTTCTCAGCTTGCTGTTGTGCTCTCAGTTAGCTCGCCACTGACACCAGTTCACCAACTAGCCATGTGAAAAATCACTACGTCACCAAGTCTGGAGGAAACATATATTTCTCAAAGATGCGTAGATTAATTTGGCTGTACCATTTTCTGGTGTGACCGGGACTTAACTGTGTCACCTAACGGTGTGCCTGAGAAGAGCCTTTAACCCCTGACCACTCCAGTGGAGACTGGTTGTACTGTGAATGTGTGTAACTGTCTGAGGGCCTTCCTGAAAAGAGATCTCAATGAAACTTACTGTATTAAATAAAGGTTTAAAAGGTGTAGTGCAGCAGTGGATAGTAGTGATTGGTATTTTGGAAAGTGAGTACTATTTGTCTCTTAAGAAACTTGTTTGAACCCCCCCACTGACCTCTCCAAATTAACTTTGATTGTAATCCAGGCCAGTAAAATCCACCCTGCAAGTAAATCTATATTAGTCTTGCAGTTAAAAAACAATGATCAAACCATTACCAGTTTACAAATTACAATCATTTCACAAACTGCAATACCTATCGGTGCTGACTGAGTTGTGAAGGTGCACGTCAGAGCCCATATCTACAAATGGAAGTTCAGGGAACAACAAAACAGAAAGCAAGTTCTTCTTGTCTGATTGTAAGAGACATCTAATTTAACGCTCTGACACAGAGTGTCGCAACATTTAGGAAAGCTATCACCACTGATAAAGTGTTGGATACTGTAATAGGTGCAGCTCTGGGAACAGGAAGTGTTTGTGTGTAAATGATATAACTTTCATCCAGCAGTAGCATGAAGGCCAACTGGACTAGTTGTTTC
>NTHP01000122.1:436717-497451 GCA_003416845.1 Oplegnathus fasciatus | reverse complement strand
CCCCCCACCCCATCATGCAGGTTTTAAAGTCATTAACTTCTTTATCAGAATTTGCCAGCAATCCGTATTATTGTGAGAAGATAATTGGATCAGACTCTTCTCCTGGGTACATGCGTAAGGTAAAAACTCCAAAATGTGAAAATGTGGCCATCGCTATGAATCATCAAACAATCTGCAGCTATACTGATTCAACATCAGCATTTAGAAAACATAAAGCAGCTTAGGATGACTTTGGTTCACATATAAACTTTTCTGTGTCACTCTGCAGGAAGTTTGCCTGTTATTCACAGCACAGAGTCGCCTGTTTTGCTCTCCGCAGTGTTTTCCTCCTCTCTGATAAATCCTTTTCCACTCTGCAGGAGCCCGGTTGCAGTCGGCCATGGCTGCTACTGTTTGGCCCTGCTGAGGTCCGTGCCAGCTGCAGCCTACATTGTGCTGGTAACTGTTCTGCGGTACCATCTCTTCATATGGAGCGTCTTTTCACCCAAATTGCTGTACGAGTCCTTGCACCTGCTGCTGACTGCAGGAGTCTGTCTCTTCTTCAACACGATGGAGCAAAGCCACAGTTCCAGTAAGTCTTAGGGAGCCAAGGACGCACATCTTCCCTTAAGGGATTCGCCTAAGTCAAAGGGTCAGGCACACTACAATACGCTTACCCTCACTCTGTAGTATACTGGTCTGTTCACAATATGTGAATAGATGCTTCAGAAAGGCTCCTTCCTCTGGACTCTGTATGTTAGGTTTGCGAAAAAAAACTTTGAGAATGCACTTAAAATGTATTTTTGAGCAGTTTATTTAAATATTTCATTCTTTCCAAGGAGAAAATGTTTGCGGATGAATAAAAGTGAAACGACGTAAAGAAGCTTTTTGAAAGAGAGTAACGTTTTTTACATATACATACTGTATATTACCTCAGGGACTGGTGCACGGTGAGCTACAGAGCTACTTAGACAACAACGCACAGTTTGATGTTTTGGCTCCAAGCATAAATGAATGACTCCGATGTTACATGGGAGAGCATTGTGTGTTTATGTTGAGCAGAGCGTAAACATGTGATGTTTGGGTGCTCGCGGAGCTGAACTCTTTTCATAACACCTGCACCCTCGCAGGTGTTTTCAATTATTCTGACTGATTAGGACTCAGGTTGGAGTCGGGCCGAGCAATACTGGGAAATACATGAGGCCCACCAAACTCTATAGGCCTGTTTCATATTTAATTCAGTCACACTTTGACGTGTCACAGTAGGAAAAGCACAGGTGTTGATAATAACATTAATGATGGCTGGATTCCATGTAGCTGCTTTAGTTTCAGGGTCCTGGTATAGAGCACACTGGCTCACTGCGACACTTGTGCTCTTCCTGCTTTGACAGGTCAAATTGTCTGTGGTGGAATAAGGCCTACGGACTAAGTATAAAGGTTTAAGTTGTCCTGGCCTAACAGGTACAACAAAGTGAGACCTCAATCAAGCCGAGTCTGTACCTGCCCACACAGTCCTGAGAAGAGGTCTAATCAGGCAACATAAGTGAGAACACCTGTGTGGGTGTAACATGGAGGCGCAGGGGGTTTTAATATGGGAGAACATTTTCAATATGCTGATAAAATATTATGTAATCTTTTTTTCATTTTCTTTTTCACTCTCAAATGTTTTTAACCCTCTGATCACAAAGGACATTTTGAACATGGCCGACACAAGGCTGCACTAGATATCTCACTGTGTGTGTATGTGCACATACAAACTGTTTCTACTTATATTAAGGGGAGTGGGTTTATAGATTCAGGTTTTGGCAAACTAAGTCTTTTAAGTACAAACTAAAGGCTTTTCAGATTAGATGAGCAGTTAGAACTTCGGGCCATCTTGTTCGGAGTCTTCATTTCAAGATGTTTAGATGCTTGGCTGGAACAATAAACCAAATGTACTGAATTACTAACATTATAAATCTCGTACTCACCGAAATTTATTCATATCATAATTTACAATAAATGAATTATCTGATTTCCATATAATTAAACTACATGTTGCTACAGCAACATATGACATCTAACCAGAGAACCAGTCAGTCAGTTCACAATTCATTCCAGACATCCAGAATCTTAAACTGATCATTCTGAAGTAAACCAAGAAAAGGAAGGAAATATCATGGTGTATTATAAGGTATATATTATCGTTTTTGCTTACTTTCTCCAGCTGTAACTGAGATTGTATTAATTCAGTAGCAATTTTAGTGTCTTGGCAAGGATTTCTACTGCATGTAATGTCAGCTAGAGGTCTGCAGCTCATCAACAACACCAGACACACTGTTCTTTTTTTACAACCTGTTTTATTTCACTGTATCTCAGCGAGGTTTAGCTGTAGTTATATTAGGCACAAACTCAGTATAAGGCTGCTTGTGGGAAACACTCGATGAAACAGGCGTGTAATACACGAGTTAGTCAGTTCAGGTTCGTATTAAATCATTGCCACAAATAGATTTCACTGCATGTGACATTTTCTACTTAATCCTACTGAGGCAGGATGTGAAAGGCGTTTGGTGAAAAATACAAATACTGAGTTCATTGTTATAAACATCTACTGCACAGCTTCAAGAATAAGTGAACCAGTGAAGTACACTTCTCTATTGTTTTCTTTATTTCCCACATTATTCAATAGGAGATATAGTTTGGAATGAAATGGTAGAATCATTCTAGTCGTATGACCTTAAAGTTCTGCTGCAGGAACGTAATTCCCTTTTTTCTATTTGCTCTCTTTATCCAGCTGAATCCTCCTGTATATATACAGCACAATTTGGATGTACAAGTCATATAATTTGCGGAGTCTGGCAGTGCACTGCGGACTTATAAACTTCTTTCACTTCTACTCAATCTGTTCCTTCAGTATCACTGAGAATACCACCAAAGTAAAGCTGGCAAGAAAGCTGGCTATCATCCAAACCAATAAGATTACGGAGCCAAAAGAGCAAACAGCGTGTTGCTGTCCTGGTACTTATGGAGCACACTGTATTATTATGAGTATCTCACTGATTGCTCGGATTTCATTAAGAAAGTAAAATAGTAAAAAAAAGTAGTAATTACAGTGAAGACTGATGTTGAAGTCTCATCAAACCGCCCGTATGTCATAAACTCGCATGTTTGTTCATGTAATTTGTGTCATAAAAACTATTCCCACCTCCACTGTGCAGTACTACAGTGTTTTATTGCAGCGGTGCATTACAAAGTAAGAGCAAAGACGTCCATTCCAGCAGTTATTTTGTTGAGTTATTGGCGTCTGTGATGTCGATGAACAGCTGTGACTGCTTCAGAGTCTCCTTCCTGATTATAACCGGGCAGTTCTGACATCATTACCCTTTGAGAATTGTCCAGAAAGAAAAGCAAGTTGAAAGATTTAGTGTTCAAGCTACAGTGTGCAACTTTTCACCTCCGGGCAGAAAAGTGAATCGTAAGTTTCCCGCCCCAACACTTGTCACTCACCTTGATGAGCTGTCTGCCTTGAAACAGCATCTCGCCCGAGGCTAAGATCACTGACATCCCCCAAGCTGCCACAGGCGTCGCAGGAGCAGATGCCAAACCGAGAAAGAANAAAAAAAAAAAAAGCAGTGCTGATGTTCGGTGTGTTTTTGAATAGATTTGGTCTGATGCAAGACGAGCTTCGCACTTTGTTTTGCTGCCGTCGTGGTTGTTGCTGTGACTCACCTTGACAGGGACAACCTCGGCGCCGACTATACCGACAGAAAAGGGAATTTAAATGTCCTGAACATCATTGAAAAGTCAGACAAACAAGAGGATTTACATTTGAATACGCAGGGTCACTGACAGACACTCGCTGCATATGGATCACTGCAGGTTAGCCGGTGTGCATCAGAAGCAGGACACACTCAGCTCTGAGGTGGCTAAGCTCAAAGCTGAAGTGACCCTTTTCTAAATTGACAGCAGACTGTCGTCAAGTGCTCTTTTCCTCTCTTCAGCTGAATAAAGACTCTTACACAGACTTCAAATAAAGTCTGATGGAAATAGTTTATGAACCAGATAATAATCTACATCACTCTTGTGGATTATTCTGTCAGTGTTCAGTATCCGGCACATCACTTTGCTTGCCTAACTGCCGTCGTAATGTCTCTGCAAATATCTTTAACCAACAAAATGGCATCACGGTAGCCCACTGTGTGGCCACGTCAACATATGATACAAAACACATGATATGACGTATGTTATTTTGTGAATATTATGCAAGTTTCTCCTCGATTTAGGATCATTTAAAATGAACAGCAATCCATTTTCTCAGTTGGAAAAAGGTTTTCTGTTCTGAGAGGTAAAAATGAATGCGCCGAAGATGTATTGTGTTTGTGAGAGCAGCATCATCAGCTACCTTGCACCAAAGTGAAAACCTGCGACACCGCTTTAGTTCTGTGGAGTTTCAGACACTCCTGTAGTACTTTGGGAGACCGAGTTTAATAATGTCATTATAGTGGTCATTATTCTTGATTTTGGCAGCAGATTTGCCGCCAGCTGCCAGCAGTGTGATTTGTTTTTTCATCAGGTTTTCTGTTGATGAAGTTTGGGTTTCTATAAGGGGCATTTTTCTGTTTTCTGTGTTCTGTTTTTTTTCTTTGTCCATTCATAGTTTCTGGTCTATTCATTCTCAACAAGCCAGAAATGTAAGAAGTGTCACTTCTTGAGAGACCTACAAGACAGTGATTATTTAGATCAACAAATGTGAAACCTTTCATGCTAGCTGTAGGCACAGAATATGACTTTAAAACATGAAGTCAGAATAGCTAAACAGGGAAGTTGTGTTTGGGTCAAAGCCACGGTGGTGAACTCCAATGGAAATGCTCAGCTCACAGAGAAAAGAGAAGGCTGGATAATAACTACAGTTGCATTTGAGCTTTTTAAGTTGGTTTATTTGTTCTTTTCCAAAACCTCATGGATCTTCCTGTGAAACCTGACTGCACCGGTGCAAGAAGAAGCCTCAAAGCAGCTTCTCACAAATCTGATGGGACGACACTTTCTGTGTGAAATCATTCCTCTGTATCCAAATACCCACCAGCCCATGAAATGAATCAGAATAATTGTATCCTCCACATGGTTGGAAGCTTTTAAGCACGTGTTAGCAATGCAGCGATACATCACATTAAGAGTGGACTGCTTTTTGTGTATTTTTTTGACTCCATCTTTGTAGAAATTAGTTTACATCAGCCTTCAAAACAGTTTTTTGTTTCACAAGATTCTTCTCCAGCTGTTAGGCTGTCATAACAAACCCTTATAACTTCTGCTGTTAATACATGAAATTTGCTTGTTCTGGTAACATCCAACTTGTTTTTATGTAGTTTACGGTAACTATGCAGTTCATCCTGTTGCTATGTGTGTGTGCCTTTTTACCTCTCTGTTTGTCCCCTAAAGTTGAAATGTGTGATTTCCTTTTTTTACCTACTTCTGATTCCTGTATCTTCCGACTGAGTTGAGATTCCTACAACAAATGTGAGATGATGAAAAGTGACACTGAATAGTACCAAAATAATTTTTTAATCAAGACTCATTCTTGCATTACTTATGTTCTTAATAATGAAATAAATGATTTACCGCACTACAATTACAGTTTCTGAGTGCTTTTGTCAGCTGCAACAACTACGAGGAAAATCCTTCAGAGCCTGATTTTGGTTGAACGTTCACATATTTTAAGCAGACATTTTAATAAGAATTCATGCACAGTCTTCCTGTAATATTAGTGATTAGCTGCCCATTAAATTGTCTTTCAGCTCCATGTAGCCTGCATGGAGGCCATCTGTCTGCAGACCCAGCCTGCTCTGGAGGATGGATGACATATGAGGCACTTTTCACTGGAGTTTCTCCTGTCAAAGTTTCCTACTGACTTGGTAAAAGTGGACAAGAAACCATCTGTGAAAGTGCACCTAGCGTATCTCCACGCACAGTGTAGTAGTAGGAGGATGGTAATTTAGTAATCATCCCTCTATCTGCTATCCACCCACTAAATAATTATTTTATGCCTTCAGGAGGTGGACTTCAATATCATCATTAAAGGAACCACACATTTCATGCTGTGCTCACTTCTGAGTGGGAGTCTCTCATAAAAACCTCCAAACCTCCAAAGTGATGATGCACTTAAGATGCATTATTGCCCTGAAATCAGAAATGCTGTGGACAAAAAGCTAAATTCAATTAGTTTTTAATGGAAAATGTTTGTCCAGAACCAAAAATGTCCATGAATATAGATTTTTGTCAGCATCCACAAATCACCCAAAATGACCTCAGGGTGTGTTTGCACATTTTCATTTTATTTTATATATAAATACAAACATTTCTACCATTTTCTTTTTGTTTTTTATTGTCCAGTATGTAATGTAGATCTTAACAAAACAACTGCCCAATTGCATTTATATTTTTGATTTCTTTTCCAGCACAACAAATTTTGCCTAAAGTTACTCGTCTTATTTTCTCGTCATAACTGACATGAGATCCATCCTTATAGTGTTACATACTGCATGTTTACGTTCCATCCATCTATTCATTTTCCACCACTTATTCAGGTCTGGGTCACGACTGCGACCTTCTTCCCAGTCATGTCCTCCAGCTCTTCTGAGGGGTTCTGAGGCATTAGAGATAAGGGATATGTAATTCTTCTTGCATGTTCTGGGTCTGCCACCAGGGCCTCCTCCCAGTTTGTCGTGTCCAGGAAGCAACCTGATCAGATGCCCAGACCACCTCTGCTGGTTCCTCTCACTGCAAAGGTGCAGCCATGTGTTACCAAACAGGACACACTGCCCTCTCCACAGACATGTCTGGGCAAAACCCTGCTTCCTGAGGCGTCTGACGGTTTGCCAGAACTGAAGTCAACCACAAGTAATTCTCAATGAACTCACCAAGCTCATCCAACACATGAGTTTTTGCTTCCACGACCACAGAGGCTGGAGACCTTTTGGTCTGCCAATATCAGTCAGCAGATTCAGGAGTTTATTGGGCTAACTAAGCCCAAAAGGCCTCTTCCCTCACCTTGTCAGCTTCCTTCACCACAACTGGCACAGATGACCTTCTGGCCACAGCACTGAGTAGCTGCCTCAGCAATGGAGGCTTTAAACTTTCCCTTTGGCCTTTGGGTTTCTGGTGCCAGCTACACCTATAAATCACTTTGTGCTTAAACATGGTGGCTCATGAGAACCCACACATCTGGCTAGAACTTTTTACCCCAGGCAACTCTGGAAAGGGAAAGTGTCCAGCCTCTGTCCAGGAGTTTGGTTTCAGAGCTGCTGCTGTGGTTTCACATTGTTGGGATTTCTTTCTTTGGTGGATGGATAACGGTAAATAATCCTTTTTGCCCCTTTTGTTCTTTGATACGATCCTTTCTTTTCTATACATCCCACTGTCTTTAGAAGAGTTCATGTGAGACATGAACACATTCTTGCTCATGTGTCACCGTGTTATCCATCAAATCATATTCGGAATTTCCAAGATCACTGCGTCAAAACTAGTTTGATCTCATTAATGTAAATATGGTAAGCTTATTTAAAGCTGCTATAATCAATATTTTTATATTAAAAACGGATCAAATGGCTATGTGTGATGTGGAATGTTGAACTCTGCAGTTCCCCTAAGCTCTGCAGCTTTTTGTAACTCATTGTTTTGGTTTTACAGCCCGCGACTTTACTGTCTTGGTTCAGCTTCACTGCTTTCGTCAGCATTGTTTCCAGACACAGCTGTTTTCAGTGAAAAAGCTCTGATAAACCCACTGTACACTACCTGCCCCGCACCAAACAGCAGATAAATTAACTCCAAGTTAGCAGACAAAGTTAGCTAAAAGGAGAGTGAATATTGGACGTGCATTCATCAGGTGGCCAGAAACACGACTCCAAATCCTAAAGATGGTTTGAATCTACTCAACTTAAACTTCAAATATGATAATAATACAGCTTGTTTCTGTCAGTCAGCGCAGGTTTAAGTGATAGCTCAACAATGGAGATCACCCTTGAACAACAGAAATATTTTTGCTCTGTGAGGAAACACAGAATGTGTGAACTACTACTGTGTGTCCACCTTAACAGTGTGATGTCTCTTTAAATCATCAGGCGGCTCTGTTTGTGTGCATGTGAAAGAGCATAAATCAGGCTGTCATAAATCAGTAAGCATTTTGCGCCTCCTCAGCGTGTATGCTGTTGGAATACATATCTGAAGCGTGTCAACTTGAATGTGCTCCTCATTTCTCTTTCGCGTGAACTAACCGTATCGGGCCGTCCGGCAGAAAATACACAACTAATTACAGGAATGGAGCAGCTGGAGAACCAAACTAAAGTTGTGCCTTTTGAGTTGGAGCTTTCCCTGTGAAAGCGACCTCACCTCAGCTGCACCACTCCGCTCTTTTGATGCTCCAGGAGTTGTCTGCTAAGTGGCAGATGGCAGCGAGCCAAAGAGGTTATTGCAAGTTTAGAGCTGGCTCCCTCTGAAAACACAGCCACTGCAGGAGCTATTGATTGACGCACGACTCACTCTGTGGCTGCAGACGCTGCCAGGGTTCCCCTTCTCCCTTCACTGCATCTCTGCCACACTTTCTGTTCCAAGCCACTGAGAGGAATCCAGCTCACTAAAACTCTGCTCAGTTGTTAAGACGCCTAGAGGGAAACACTTGCTGTTTGCATAAAATTACTACTGGCTTGACTTACACAGCAGTGGAGAAGCTGCTTGTTTACGCGTCGTGAGCTACATTTCACCGCCTGCATTGAGATCCTTTCATTGGTAGATACATTCGATTAGACTTCTCAAGGTCTGATTGTGTCCAAGTCACAGCAAAAAAAATATGGAGGCGATTCTGACCTGAAATCTGAGTATTTTTGCTGCACCATAAATGTCAGGATGCCTGAGACTTACATAATGCCTCCATACTCAGAATAATATAGCAGTGTCTCTCTTGGAGAAGTTTCAGGTGAGAAATGCGGCACTCAGCAATTCCATTAACATTATAATTTTCAGAATTAAGAAGCAGATGAATAAACTAGCCAGCTATAATATAAAATACCTCTCCGGCAAATGGTGCTCATTAGTTGTCAGACAAATGGAACAAACAGATATCTGGTGTGGAGAGTTTGGTTTATACTGAGTGTAAAAGATAATTAAATAGCAACAGAGAGGAAAAGCATTCATTAAGTATTAATTCAGCAGCCTGCCATGCGAGATGAGCCGATTGTAATCCGCAAATCCAGCTGCAGGTCGGTGATGGTGGAGTCCAAGTCGATCATTAAAGGACCGTTAAGTCATCCATGACCCTCATCGACCATTTTTGGGCAACCAGCAGGAGGTCAATAAAACTTTTTCTCCTTTTACATGAGTCTTTCCATCTTTTTGAATTACAGGAGCCTGTAACTGATACATGAAGTCACATTTTTAAAACAGGATATTTCTGTAGGTGGGGAGGTTTATTTCCAATACAAATTACTGGATGGAAAATAGCCAGAAATCTCAGCACCAGGCTGTAATCACAAAATCACTGGTACTGATAACAATCTTATCAACCTCCTGCAGTATCAACTTGTGCACTCAAGTTGAAAAACTGTGCTTATTGCCTTTTTAACTGTGTGGTCCAAGTCTAGTAAACTATCTTTGACATAAGCATCAAAGGTCCTTCTTGACTTTGGAGAAGTAGTTTGGCCAAACGATCACATGGTCTTCATCAGTAGATCATGGAGATGATCTGGAGATGGATGGTTTCATCGCACTTTTAAGACTTCTAATCGTCTCACGCTGTCGTCAGCCGCGGATAAAGACCATGTGATATGGTTTAAAGTTCCAGAAAAAGTAGGTAAGTGGGCCTTGAGTTGGGATTGCTTTGTCAAACTACTATTCCCAAAGTCAAGAATGAATTTTCATGCTTACAAGCCGACACAGACGAGAAGTCCTAAAAGTGCAATGCTTGAACTCATTAAAATTGAGACAATTACTCGATTAAACCATTAGTTGATCGACAGAAAATTAATTGGCAACTATTTTGATAATTGATTAATCGTTTAAGTTTTAAACCAAAAATGTGAAACAATCTCTGGTTCCAGCCTCTCCAGTGTGAGGATTTGTTGTTTTTCTCTCTTTTATATAATTGTAAGTTGACAATCTTTGGGTTTTGGACTGTTGGTCGAAAACGAGACATTTGAAGACGTCGCCTTCAGCTTTAGGAAATCGTGATCTGCATTTTTCAATCTCCAACATTCTGTAGAACCAGTGATTCATTGATCAATCACGATGGTAATGGTCAGATTAATCCGTACTGAAAATGACTGTTGGTCGCAGCCCGAGACATCAAAACATGTCAACATATCCATCTCCATGACAACTGAGCAGTTTCCATCTGCTGATATGTGATATGGTTGAAAGTCCTAAAAAAAAACTTGTAAGTGGTCTTTGAGTTGGGACTGTTTTGTCTAACATCTGACATTTGAACCTAAACATTTGTATTATCACACGTTTGAACATGTTCATGGTTGCTACATACTGTGTGTGCAGTTCTGCAGTGAATAATATGCTGAAAGCACACAGCCAGCTTCAGTGACTCCACGGAGCTGTATGACACCTAACATATAGTGCACACTGGCATAATAGTTTCAAAGCAGACGGTATCACTGTGATCAGTAAATATAAATGCTCTCTGGTTTGCTGAATCTAAAGCATGAGCGGCTTTTGATTATGATTCCAGCCATTAATTCATAATCATCTGCAAATAATGTGAACACGCGGTACACACGTAGTTCTGCTGCAAGATGATTTTGAAGCTCCTGCAATTGCTGTTTTGCTCAGTGTGCATTCAGTTATAACGAGAGCTCAAGCGCTGTTGCTCCTGCGGAAGAAAAATGAAAATCAGAATCTTCAAAGAGAGTATAAAGAAGAGTTTTTTCAGACATCGGCACAAGCGAGTCTAATGTCTTGGAAACTCGCACATAGGTAGCAAACCACATTTCTGTCAGGAAAGGCCCAGTGTTGGCTTTTAAAAGCCACTGGAGCTTTTCCAGACACAACTTTCGCTGGCAGCTGCACACAGACAAATGGATATGTGTCTAATGAGAGGCTTTTAGGGGGTATTGATTTTTTTCCCATAAGTAAGGCCGGCAGTTTCGTCCTTGACATACATTCAGACAAGTATGGAGATGGAGAAAAAACTGTGAACTTTTGGTGCCTGTGCTTCTCTCAGCAGCTCAATGATTATTTTCTCCATGTGAGCGGCACTACAACGTTTAAGAAGTTATTACACTTGTTAATGAGCTAATTGTCTAACCAGGTCTCAAGTAGCACCAAAGACATTTTTGATCTCCCTTCCTCGCCTCGGGGCTCCACCAGCTCACCCTGGCTGTACGCTCCTGTCTGCGCACATCATTCATCCAAATATCTGCAGTGTAATCACTTGTGCAGAAACCCTCCCTTATATTCCTCAGAGTGAGGAACTTTGAGATGCAAGTCAGCGGTTTTTACTTTGTGTGACCAGAGCTGGAGGCTGTCATTACACTAATGCAGCACCGCTATCCAACAAAGGATCTGCCACCAGGAGAAAAAAAAACCCTCCAGACCGCAGAGAGCACAGATCTTAAGATAATACACTGCCCTACATTGCAACCTGACGCGTCTTTGCTTTTTTAAAATGTGCAATTACTCATCATTATACTTCTGAAGCAGCAGGATTTTTTCATTTGGTAGAAAGGCTATCATGAGCTACTGTATATATAAAGGCACAGGTTATACATTAATGGAGGTATCGCTTACAGATACACACTGTCAGTGGCATTTTCAAGCAATTTTAACATTGTATTAGTGTTTAAAACTAGTGAAAATTTAAAAAGTTATTTTTTTCTTACAGCAGCAGCCACCTCTGTTAGAATTCTCCTGTGAAGATTTCAGATGTTTGAAGTCAGATTTTGTAGAAGCAGACGTGACCAGAAAAGTCAAATCCCGTTAAAAGGTGCCGCTAAGCAAGGCACCCAGCCCCTATCTCCTCTCATGTAGCGACGGCCATTAGAAGAAGACACTGGCTGCGCTGGGCTCGCGGTGTGTGAGCCTCAACGTGAATCGCTGGAAGATAGCACTCAGGCCCAGTCAACCTCCCTCGATAAACACAGATTAGATTTATTGAGTAATGTTAGATTTTCTTTCCAGCGAACAGGCAGGTGACATTTGTTAACAGCCACAGAGCAGAGGTGCATTTGTCACGATAGACAGCAGGTTATAAACTGCTCCCACTGTGGTGACTTTTACAAAGTTAATCTCTCTCTCTCTCTTTTACTTGTAAGGGTGAATGCACTTTGTCACTTCATCACCACGTCTGATGGAGCTGATATTTAAACAGCAACATCGTGAAACACACTGGATAAAATGAGTCAGGCTCAACGGAGAGTTTCTTTTTTGCTGTGACGTGAAAAGTATGGAGTAATATTTGTGACTCAATCCTGAGCGAGCGATGGGACATTTTGAGCACAGAAAAAAAAAGATATTTTAAAGAGAAATGATCATGATGGAAAGAACTATTTAATTTGAGCAAACAAAAAGCCACTTTTGTGCTCAATAAATGTATTTGTGTGTTTGCTAATATCTGCATTAACACACAAAAATATCCGCTCTCGCTCGTTTTGCGTTCTCATAAATTCCCTACTACCCAACATGGCAGTGTTACAGTGTGCCACAATTTCAGACAATGAAATAAAATGGAGAAGGTCATTTCTGATAAACTGTTTTGTCTCCAATCCAGTTGCTTGTAGGATTATCAGTTTCTGGGAAAGTAGGGAAGCACTTAGAGAAGCACCGCAGCCACACATAAGTAATACAGTTTTGGTTACAAACCTAGTGTATGAACATGTAGGTTAAAACGTAGGCTACTTTATTAACTTGCAGTCATAGCTTCCCTTGGTAGGTAGCTAGCCAACTTCCGTCACATAAGCAGCCAGTTAGCTAACTAAGCTAACTGGCTAACATTATAATTATTTGTGTAGTTTTAAAAACTGAACTTTAACTGTGTCCCTAATTTTTTATCATTTAGTAGCAGAGGTACCTGGAAAACACGTAAGTGCAGAGCCCTGACTTTAGTCAAATGTTGATCTAACAGCTAGCTGACTTACTGGTGATGGGTGAAGTCTATTCAGACCTTTTACTCACATAAAATTAGCAATAAATATGCAATACTCTGTTACAAGACAAATTACACAAGTATTATTAGCAAAACATACTTAATAAATTAGTACTCTAATGACCCTGTGAGTGCTACTATATTATATATTATGTAATTGGATTATTATTACCGATCATGTGAAAGTATAATTTTACTGTTATAGTTGGTCAAGGTATTTTATATACTATTGAGTAGTTTAATCTATAACTGCTCATATTTTATAAGCTCATCATCTATTTTGTTTATGTAAAATCTTAATTTGTAAAATAACTAAAAACTAATAGTTGTCAAATCAGTGTAGTGGCGTCAAAAGTACAATATGTTCCTCTAAACTGTAGTACAAGTATACAGTGACACTCGAGTAAAGTTCAAGTGTCTCAAACTTTTACTGGAGTAAATGAACTTAGTTACTTTCCACCACTGTGACTTACTAATTATTATGAACGGCCTTACAGCAAGTCCAACAAAATCATATGTGATTCTGTTTACTCATATTTAGCTCTTCTTCATTTGATTCTCTACAATATGAAATTTATGTGTTTGCAAATAAGCCTTTAACTGTTCTCAAAATGCCCCAGACAAATATAATGCCATAAAAAAACAGGCTGATGGGCTCCAAACAATGTGATGTAATTGGGGCAGATGTGGCTGATTTTATAGTGTTGATCTTAATAGGAGCATGAATTCACTCAGTCTTCACTAAATCACTCCGTATTTCAACTGAAATCTGTCCTTTTTGAGAAAACTTTACTTCATAATTATTTTGGAGTAAAATCTGCCAAATAACCTCCCCATGTTATCAGCACAATAGATTTCAGCAGTGAATGTCAGAAAATGTTAGTCTGGGCATCTCCCTAAGCTTGAAGATATAATCAGCAATTTATCTACATTTTGTGATGCTGTTTATGCACAGTTTGACTCGCAGATGGAAAATATTCTGGACATTTTTTCAATTATTCTTTATATGTAAAGAGACCTTGTGCATCCTGAAAATATATGCAATCTCTATGCTTAGCTTCACCAGACAATCAACTGGAAAATGGAAAATATCTTCAGTCCAATAACTCCCAGTGCAAACACAGCCAGTACTGAAGTTCCAGTGATTTAACAAGAGGGATCACAGTAACATCGCAGACTGGAGTTTCATCTATACTTTATCTCACCAAATAACTTTTAGCTTTATTTACACCACATTAAGTTTCCTAAAGATCCCATTCAAAGGCAGTCGAGTAAAGCCAAACCTCCCTTAGCTACTTGCCATCTTATTTCGACTTCAGTTATTGAATGTTGGATCATTTTTCGTAAGTAACAAGCACCCTGCATGATAAAAATATGTAATAGAAGCAGCATCGCTCTGTTGCACCAGCTCCCTGAATGATGATCTTTATAAAAGCTGACATTTATTTTCATCTATTGGCCCACTTGCAAGCAGATTAAAAATAAAAACCAAAAAAAGACACAACAGACCACCTGAACCACTTCCAAGCCAGCTACCTCTGTAAGCTTGTGTGATACTGCTGACCTGGGCGTCTGCTCCAAGTTGAAGAGTTGCTGCTGGCAAGGGCACACACCTTATTTGTTTGAAAGGGTCTGAACCTAAAGTCTTGTCTTCAGGTTTTCTGTCAGCAGACAACGCTGATGCACAGCCACAGCAGGTGATTTTTACAGAGCCCTTACCATTAGCTTTGTTCGCATCTTTCTTTGGATACCCCTCCATGAAACTTTTAGGACACCAGCTCCCTGAAGACCTCTTTTGTTCTCTGGCTGGCTGCTGACTTAATCTCAGGTTATAGCTGTGTTTTTTTTTACTGACATGAGATTTTTAGAAGAAAGAGGAGAGCAGTTTTTTTTTCTCTTCCCATCCTGTATTCAGTTCTGGCACGCAAAGCCCAGCCTAAGTAGAATGAGTGAGTGGAAAGCATCATCACACGGTTTGAAAAGGATAAGAGGAGGATTATTACACTGAGCCAGTACAGCACTTCTTAAAGTTTCTCCCTCAAAGTGCCCATGGAGAGACATTTGGCCACGGAGGCTCATTTGAGGGCTTTCATTTGAGGGGAAAAGGGACCATTGCAATTTAATTTACCACTGAGCAGTGTTGTCTAAAGGTAGGCACATAATGATGACAGCCAAATCTATATTTTTTTCTTTCTGTCACTGTTCTAGCTGTTAAGTGAAATTAGCAGCAGTGAGGTTGAAAAGGTTTTGATGGTCCCGGGAGGATCCATGCTGAGAGCTGATGTGGTTATTTGTGTGTGGCGGAGTTAATAAATTATTTCAAGTCACATCAAATGGAACAATATGGGAAGCAGTGATGCACAGTTTTAATCTTTTAAATTGGAAACGGTGCAGGACCACCTTCAGTTGGTATCATATCCTGACAGCCTGCTACATCTGAGAGTGCATTAAAAGACCCCAAAAATGATGGATTTTGTATCATTACCCCTCCTGCTACTTTAAACCAAATGAGTTACGGTGCATTCAGGTGCAGACTGTCCCTCTGTGCATCCTCTGATACCCCACATACTCATTATCATTAATAGCAGGTGTATGAATCAGTTTTACAGGCTTATCTCTGATCTGTAATTTCAACAAAACTGAACCTTAAAGGAGCACTCCACCAATTTTACATGTTAAGTTTACTCATCATGAGAAGTACTACTCACTCTGGGAAAACAGGTATATAAATCATTCTGTGGCTCTGAAAGGGGCGCCCCAAAGTGTAAAAAAAAATAACCCTGACGATGTCATAGTGGTGTCATCGGGGTTATCGCTGCTTGGGAGCCCACACATTTATAACAGAAAGCCTGTGTTATATTCCGAGGATGTGGAGTTTTAAAGATGTTTACCAGACAAGGAGAGTTTAATGCTATCCAGTTGCATTGTGGGAAATGTAGGATCCAGTGTTTATGGAGCTTGACCCATATGGACTAAAAGTTAGAATATTTTGGCCTCTGCGACTTCAATTTTGAAAGCTCTTTTTTAAAATTAGACTCTTTTGAGTCCCCCAACTTTCTGAAAATAAAAGCATAAATCACTGCAGTGTGCCTTTAAAGTGGACACCACACAGAGTGTAAGATGCTGAGCCTTTTGGAGCCTTTATCTACAACATTATCGCATAATGAGGATGTGTCCCAGGTATTTCCCCAGATGATGATTTACGGATTAGAAGCTGCTTATATCGTAGACTACAAATGGCTCTGGATTATTTTGAAAATAAAAGGCTGAATTTATGAATTACACAGCACCATGGCAATCAGAAGAAGTTGGTTGGACCCTTGAAAAATGAAGTTTAGACTGACCACAGCATCAACAGGATTTCCAAACGCTGTACTGGCAGCAGCTTCATGACGTCAGATGAGGTTAAATACACTTTTTATTCACAAGTAAAAATGTTAACAGCAAACATTCAAAACACAAACTCTGCTTTTTGTTATACTAGCAAGCTGTTGCGTTTATGGGCCTTGATCTGCCTGCGCTGTCTGGGCCTGCACCACTTTGATCTGCTCATCTACATCAGTCTGACTGGTGATGTACAATAAAAGCTACCCGGCAGATGTAAGAAAACATCAGAATGAGAAGGAATCAGGTTAATTAAAATCCACTGCTGCTGTCCTCCTGTAACTTACTGTTCTTGCTGGGGGTGTTGGAAGAGGAGGAGAAGAAGAGGGGGATTGTTTAAGCACAAAGTCATTGATTGTCACAGCAGAGGGAAGCGCTGCTGGGGGCTGCTCCAGAGCGGCTATGTGTTGCATGCCTCAGCGGGGAAAATGTCTTCGTATGCGGGCGGCAGTTCACTGGGGAGCGGGTAGGAGAAAGGGAAGCAATGATTAAGCTCCGGGTCCGTGGGCGAGTATCCCGGCAGCTCGATTGACGGGTGTCCCCCGCACTGCACTTCTGCACCTGTCTCGTCAAACACATTAAAAACACCCAAATTGATGTAAGACACCGGCTGGAAATCCGCCGAGGAGCAGTCCCGCTCCTCGCTGAAGATGATCGCGCCGGCGCGCTGCCTCTGAGACTGTCGGCTCCTAGAAAACTGCGCTGTTTTGTACCTTTTGATGACCACCAGGTTGATGAGCCCGAGGACGCACTCCAAGGTGCTGAGAACAGTGGAGATGACCAGACTCCGCTGGTAATCCCTCAGCTGCTCGCAGGCAGGGTTCACAACCACAGAGTGGAAGCAGTAATGGGAATATTTCCTCTCCACCAGAGAAGCCGTGTCCCCGTCCACCACCGCGCCGGAGAAGGCGGTGAGGACCCCCAACAAGAAGACCACAACACCGAGGAGAAAGAAATTCCTGCAGCCGGGCTTCTCCACGCAACAGAGCAGCGCGGAGCCCAGCAGGACCTGCCCGATTCCCACAAGTAGCCCGGAGTAGAAAGCCCCGGCCGCGGTGCCGAGGTGGAAATGCGCTTTCACCGTAGATCCCAACGAGACGCATCTTAATCCAACGACAACTTCGCTCAGGGCGCACACGAAGAGGAGGGTGCTGGAGAAGACGGTGCACAGTCCTTTCCCACTCAACTTCATTATATTCCACCTCTGCCGCTCTCGATCCCTCTCCCCCCTTCTTCATCCTCCTTCGTCCTCTCCTTCGTCTCCTCTGGAAGCACTCTCACATTGGGACATCATCTGCCGGTGACTCCTCCGGTTCAGAGCGGGCGATCCTCGCCGCTGTGGCGTCTCTCTCGCATCCCCGCCGCTTTACAGGAATATATAAATAACTAATGCCAAGACCGCGTTCCTGTTTGCACTTATCGATAATCCATACACAAACAAAGATCACTTTACCCCAGATCACCTAACCGCCCATCAGACTCTTCCAGCACTCTCCTGACCAAAAGTTTTTCCTTTTTTCTCTCCCCCTGAAGAGAGAGTCTCATCTGCAGTCCGCCAAGTCGTCGGATTGAATGGTGTGTGGCGTTTTTGTGGCAGAGGAGGAGGCGGCTGCTTGAGCCGGAGATGCTTGAGGGTCCTGTGGACCAATGACCAATGACCCACAGGCCTCCAAATCACCGCAACACCCCTACAGGGACTTTAAATGTGTCTGAGGTGCCCCGTAGAGAGTTCATAGCGACGTGGCGTTTAATGAAAAGGGGGGTGAACGACTTTTGGGTGGTGATCGAGAAAACACCAGCAGGAACAGAAATCATTGGCTTTCAGGAACATTAATTTCTTTACAGCCCTTTAAAGCCTCCAGCCTTGTAGTGAAAGCAGTTTGGTAGCAGTGACTGTGAGTCAGAGCGGCAAACTGCTAATAAAAGGTGGATAAGCTGAGTTTTGGTTAATATTATGACATGATATATCTCTATTCTTCTCATTCCAGTGGATACTATATATAGGCTACATACATACTGTAATATGTCAGCGTCATCCTTGCATATTTGTCTCGTGAGGGCTGCTGTTTGTCAGGTGGATCCTTCTGGAAATCCTAAACAAAAGTATCAATAATGGAGCAGCGCTGCTGAGGCTGGACGGAGGCTGTGCGCTGTCCGTGGTGCTGAAACATCCAGGCCAGATGGCGGCTGACTGGACTCCTCAACATCCCTCCTCTCAGAGTAGGAGGAGAAACTATACTTCTCACGTTTTATTTAGCACAGATTTAATAACCTGTTGTGTAGGTGGGGGACATAATGCGGTCTGTTTCTTTTGTTTGTTTGGTGCCCAGATGACCTTGGCCTGATGGAGACTGTGAGGACCACAGACGACCAGAGAGGAGAATCAAAAGAAGCTGAGGTGTTACAGGACAGATTACTGTTCAGTCCCAAACACAAATGAAAAAGGACACACCGCGTGAGTCATCCAAAGCCTAATGTTGTAATGCCTAACAGAAGTTGACACAGCCCACAGTCTAAAAGTAAGTGTTTGAGCATGAAGTCCAATATGTTTCCTATTAAAAGACGAAGCGAGCAGGAAAGACATTAAACATGTTCAGAGAGAAATATGGAGATTTTAGTTTCTCCCAAAGTTCATATTTTGTCTTTAGGGTTGATTTAATGCTGGAGAGAGGAGCACGAGGATCGTGTCGGGTCAGATAAAGTTAAAGCAAGTCTACTGTATAAGCTACAGCCATGCACTAAATGCTAACGTCAGCATGCTATGATGCTCACAATGACAATGCTAACATGTCGATGTTTAGCAGGCAGGGGCGTATATGACGAGGGGGACAAAGGGTACTAATTTACAGGGTCCAAAGGTGTGGAGGGGCTCATGAAAATTACTTGTATTAATAATTTTAAAATCACGGGGGGCCTCAGAGACTGCCTATGTACAGGGCCCAGAAATCTGTGCTACACCCCTGTTAGCAGGTATAACAGGTATAAAGAGCACACACACATATCTCAATAAAACACATAGTATAAAATAATACAATAAGTAGCTGAAATACTAAAAAGTATATAAGTTGATGGAAAGCTGATGGGAATGTCAGTAGTTTTGCAGGAAGTTGGAAATGTTAAAATGTTGATAGTTGTCTGTACATTTCACTTAGAAACACAAATATCAACCTCATGGTGGCACAAAAGCAAAAGTCAGGGGATCACCAAAGTCATTAGGATTCATCCTCTGGGGACCATGATAGTCTGAACCAAATTTCATGGTACTCCATCCAGTAGTTGTTGGGATATTTCGGTCCGGATCAAAGTGGTGGACCGATTGAAAGACTGACATTGCCATCCATTGAAAAAAACAAAGTCGTGTCATGGAACCAAAGCCAGCTGAAAATTAGAAAAAATAATTAAATTAGTTTCCAAACTTCAGAGGCAACCATCTGAGAAAAGTTCAAGGGGAAGTAAAATGATCCCGTGGTGTGACCTGCTGGCAAATTGTTGCAGGTTGTTGGATTTGATTTGTTTCCAATTCATTTACCCTGGATGTGAAAACTTTCAGAGGACAAACACGAGTTTTTGACTTAATGAACCAAACGTTTGATGGGTGCAGGTGAGAGAATTACACCGGGGAAAGCCCTCGCCCATCCATTC
Organism: Oplegnathus fasciatus; assembly: GCA_003416845.1. Taxonomy (NCBI): domain Eukaryota; kingdom Metazoa; phylum Chordata; class Actinopteri; order Centrarchiformes; family Oplegnathidae; genus Oplegnathus; species Oplegnathus fasciatus. Next base: position 477,332 of record NTHP01000122.1, on the reverse strand, counting down.
ATCACAATGAGCCACCTCATTGACTGTACCAGTACAGCTGCCAGTAAGTGTGTGTGTGAGCCTGAGTCTAATTAGGTTAGGCCATTACTACTTTGCATAGGTTTGCAGATAAGAGAAGATGCTGTGAATGATGTGTTGATGATCTGCTGATTGGTTGATTGATCAGCAGTCCTGCTTGCTGGCAGTGGGTGTCTCTGCCGGTGTGGGTCGGTTCACTGGCAGTGCTGTGGATGTCAACAATGAGACGTACTGGACCCATCATCTCACATCTTTTGACCCAGACCAGTCTTCAGCAGGAAAAACCACAGCTCTCAGTCCTCGCTTCTGTTACAGTATTGTATAATGTCCACGCTTTGCTGATCAGCAGATTCAAACCAATTTTCACATTTGTTGTTCCAAAATGTGGGCGTTGTGAAGCCTTTTGAGACTGTAACTGTGATTAAGAGCTATACAAATAAACTTGGACCAGGCCAGCTCAGAAGATGGCCTCAGTTAACTCGCAGTAGGAGCAGTCACAGGTACGCAGCGTGCATTTTAATCTTAGGAAAAGCTACTGAATTCAATTGTCCAACAAATTTGATGAAGCAGAAGTTGTTAACAGCATATGTCTTTCATCAGGGCACAAGGAGAGCCCTGCTCGCCTCCATAACACAGACAATTTCCCTGTCATGGTCACAAACCTGGAAGATGCTGCTGCTGAAGAGGAAAGTAATTCCCATCCTGATAGGTGAGATTGCTCCACACACACACACACACAAGGCTGCGAGAGCTGGAAGGCTGTACACCACTGTAGAATCAGCTGAAAATTGATTTCATTTCAATGTGGAGGACATTCTTTGGATCAGTATGTTAACACTCCAGCACACTGTTTGTACACCAAGCAGTGTAAGGAAAACAAATATAAACCTGGTCTATTTAGTGACACACACACAGAGAACAATTCAGATTCGTGGTAAAATCACCTTTCCCCCTCCAAGAGCAGCCTTTTAACTTAAATCACTACAAGTCGCTGTGTGTGTGTGTGTGTGTGTGTGTGTGTGTGAGTGAATTTGTGTGTGTGTTTAGAGCCCATTGCTTCGGCTGTGCCAAGAGTCAGCTGTGAAGGGACTGCTTCGGCATCTGAGATGCAGTTTTACGGCAGCAGTTACAACAGCGGTGACAGGTCAGCCTGTAAAATCCTGTGTTAGCCTATAAATATTAATGAATCCAAAGCAGTCTCAACTGTTGTTGGCTGGGACTGGGAGAGACTCAAACAATGTTTATCCCAAAGAGGAATTGACTCAGAACTACATAGAATCAATACAGAGGTGGAAGACCTGTCTGGCCAGGATGGGAAAAGGGACAGGGCCTGTCAAATGGACAGGACTGTAAGGAAAATTAACAAAGAAGCAAGGTGGTCAGGGGGCGAGAGTTTATTTGAAACTGCACTAATCAATATTTTTATATTAACAATAGATCAAATGACAATATGTAATGTGAAAGGTGTTGCTTGTTGTGACGAACCCACAGGAAATCATCACTTAACTCTGCAGTTTCATTCAGCTCTACAGAGCGTTTTAGCCTCTTTTAGCTGATAGTTTTGGTTTTCCAGCCCACAACCTCTGCTGTCATTTACAGCCTCAACTGGTAAAAAAAAAAAAAAAAGCTCTGATAAACCCACTGTACGCTACCTGCCCAACTCCAAACAGAAACAGCCAGAAAACTTTAACGACTAACGTTAGCTGGTGAACACAGTGGAGCATTTAGCAGCAAAGAGACAAATATTTCCCTCAGGAGTTGGTGGAGACCAAAAACAGAGCTACAAGGCGAACTGGTGAACTGGACTTAAATTTATCAGTTGACCAGAAACATGAATCCAAATGAATGTTTTTCTGTGTCTGCTGAATTTAAGCAACTGTTTGCTGACATGTTAGCCATATCAACTTTATTTATTTAATTTGTTGTGTTTTGTGTGTATGAGATATTGGTGTAATTTGGGCGTTTTATGTAAAATACCATCATTTTATGCTAATGTTTTTGTTCTTCATTTAATAGCTTAATATATCTGGAGTTTCCCTTGTCCAACTGCCTTTCGAAAAATGTTGAAAAAATGAACGGGATGTGGGTAGAATGGATTTAATGGAGCATTTACTGTACCATTATCTACAGTAAATGTTCTTTGAAAGGTTGTTTCACCATGAAGAGAATAGCAGTCTGTAGGAAACACTGGATGTTTTAGCTTCTTTTTTTTTTTACAATAAAAACAGTGAAAATACATTGAATACTAAAATATAGTATATACTGCATATTCTATAGTATAGTATGATATTGGGCCCAGTACAAAAACACAGTCTCAGCCTTCAAAATACTCGGTGTGAAGCTAACCACCTCCATTATTGAATTATTAATGCTGTCACCAGTGTTAACATCACCATTATCAGCCATTGTCTAAAGGAAATTCATAGCAAATTAATAACACGTCCTCTCATAATCTAAATCAAAAGTTAATTTAACTTTAAACTCTTCCCTGGTCATTTTAATGTGCACTACCTGATGTAATAATAGACTTCATCGCCCAACTATAAATATTTTTGATTGGTTTCCATGGAGTGACTTTTAATCAAAGAACTTCTGGAAAACTGTATTTTTCAAAGAGTAAAGGGCACAAAGAGCCACACTTACTAAATCCATGAAATAGGTTTAAATCATAAAGACTAACAACAGTTAATGTGAGAGCAGTGTCTGTTCACTCAGTGTCCAACTCAGTTCATTTTGTTATGCTCAAAAAAATTGAAGTCAATTATCAGTTCTCCTTCAGGCATTGACTGACTGGTCTGGAGGCAGCAGATGCAGAAACTTGATTAATACCTTAAGTACATTTCTTCCACATTCAGTACCGTCATTGTGATTGTTTTGCTACACCTTAAAGGAGATTAATAGTGGTATTTGTTTAACGGATATGCAAGTGGTTTTTATTAAAAGATTATTTTTCCCTCTCTATTCCAGAGCAGTGCTGGGATTGATGATGATGGTAATGATGATGATCAGACTATGACACTGGTTCATTAGTAGGAAGGAAGGAGGTGTAATGATGATCACATGTATGAGGTTAGCATTAGCATTAGCCTGCATTGAAAGAGACAGCGGCTGAAGAGTGAAGTTTTGTAGGCTCCTTTAAATATGTTTAAGATAACAATTTTAACAGACTTTATTTGTTAAACCAAGGAATATTGCACTTAGTGTTAGAGTTAAATGAAATATTTAGCATTTTAGATTCTTTATGTGTCGTGAAGGACTAGAACGTCGAGTGATCGCTTAAAGAATGAGGCAGATGTTATTCTATATTTTTCTTATTGTCAACAAATCTTGTGTAAAGACCAAAACTCACAATGTTTTAGTCCATCTCTCAATAATGTCCCACTTCCCTACCCTGTCTGTGACTCTCAGCCTCACACCCATTCTTCTCAAATGGGCCAGAAATAAAAAGTTTCATTATTAAAAAAAAAAGCTAAATAGTTTCCTCAAACAGCTGGGCACTGTAGGTTTTAGCAGTTCTTATTCAAACAGGAGGAAATTGTGCAAAAATGCATTTATTTTGTGGGGACTATTTTCAGCCAGGGATTAATACACATCTTGTATGCCAGGGATTATTTGAGGCACCAGAACAGTGTATGTGGCATCAACTCAAAATAAACTACAGTGCCCATGTTCATTGTAATGAAGAAACATGTCAGCCAGTGTAACAGTGTGATCCACTAATGTGTTTTTAGTAGTTTTTGGACAACAATGGAGGAATGAGATATGCAGGCTTTGGCTACATAGTCACTATTTATTATAGGATCAATTCATTGTTGGTTTTGATATTTTCAGGGGTTTTCTTATTATTGAGAACAATATAGAATAGCATCAGACTTATCCTTTAAGTACACAGACCAGGTTTGCTGTGTCTTTTTGTATTTCAATAGGCTTCTCTTTAATTTAGTGTTCAAACAAACAAGGGACAAACTGCTAGCTAACAATGTTTTTCCAATATTCAGTATTCCATTTAGTGTACTTCTAATTTAATTGTATTTTATTGTTCTTGTGGGGCTTTTCGCTGTTTAAAGGGAGGCCGAGAAGAGAAGCCATTTTGAATGCTTCCTTGTATGGTTTGAGTCACCTTAGCTTGCTGTGTGTATGTAATTGGTGAGTGTGGCAAACTTGTTTTGTAAGTCTTTTCCATTTGAATTCATTGTACATAAAATCTTAATTTGTAGTGTAGCAGCTCCAGTTTATTCTGTGGATCTGGGTATTTCTTTGTCACGATAAAACCCTTTCATTTCATTATTTTTTAATGTTCAAACTGCCAGAGAAGATGATTAGGCCATTCAATTCTCACATGTCTTTCAAAAGTGTTGGTGTTAAGACAGTTTGACAGGTGATGGAGGTGTCACGTGGAGTCACGAGTTAGTTAGTCACTGCTTTCTCCGTGTTCTCCAAATGTGCAGGTTCCTTTCATCTGAGATTCGACTGTCTGTTTTCTGTATTGAATGACGTTGTGAAAATACAGTATTTATGCAAATATATGCCCCCTCAAAAATCTTACATGTGCTGTATGGTTCTGGTATCAATGCTCTTGCTCTTGTGTCTCAGTGTTTAAAAAAACAAGTGGCTGACTCTGTGATAAATGCAGAGGCTGCAGAATCCCACACAGGATTATCTGCCTTTTCCACCATTTAGAAGAAACAGATGTCTCAGAACCACACTGGAGCTTGTCCAGGACTCTGCACCGATACACTGGCCTCCTGTTAATGCATTGTGTCAGTGCATGCATCTTAAAAAGTAGCCAGTGGCATCACGAGCTTTCATGATAACTGCTGTTGTGCAAGTCACATATGGACCGGGACAGGAGACACATTTTTGGCTGCAGTCTGTCTTCTTCACCTGTATTTAATAACTTCCATAGCCTGCAGACTGCAAGGGCACCTGGGTGGTTTGTTTGGACTTGTGCTGGGTTTAATTAGTATTTTAATTACACTGTCTGAGACCCTTTTTGTTTTTTTGTTCTGGGTTTAACCACTAGGGACCACTGTCCTCCAAACAATGCTTGGAGTGATGCAGCAGGTACCTGATCTGTTTTGTTTAATAAGTTGAAACAGTGTGGCCAATATTCATTTTCACTTGGCAGCCTGGACTGTGTGTTGTGTGGCCTTAGTGTGGCTGTAATTTCAGCTCTTATTCAACAAAGTAGCTGCTTCACACTCGTGCAGATTGCCCCAAAGTTTCATAGAGAAACTACTGAATTTTGTTAAAGGACGCGGAGGGGAATCTTTTATAGATGGCTAATGTATTACACTGAATTAATCCCATCATTTGCCTTTATGCCCTGTAATATCATAGTGTCATATGGCCCTCATGCTCAGTCATGTCATAACTGCGGATGACGTGAACTGGCCGATCACAGTGTCCTCCACACTGCGGAGGAAAAGCAGAGAAAAGCAAGCAGTCTTCCTCTAATATCAAGTATTTAGAGAAGCTGTAATTACACACTGCTGGCAAACCAACTGCTTGGTTAGAAACTGGAGGGATGGATTGTGTTGTAGTGTCAGCAGAAGTAGAAACAGCTGCATCTAGTGGAGTAAATCCATTTCCTAGCTCCGGGGGAGTCCAGGACATGAGGCTGCGAGTGTCAATACATGTGCTGCATGCGTTCAGCCTCACCGGTTAGTTCAGTTTTCTCCTGGCAGCTCAGCTCGGAGGACCAAACAGAACAAACTCTGCCCGATAGCAAGAAAGTGGCTCATTTAGAGCAACTGATATAGATTTGGGGAAAAAAGGGAAAGCTGTGATGTTGTGCGAGTCATTGACCAGAATGCAGCAGCATACCGCTGCATTTCATCTGCTTTATTATCACTGATAAATACTTTATCAAACCACTCTCAGTATTAGTACAAACAGTTTTATTTTTAGGTGTCATGTTGCTTTTTCGCCTCCATTACAACACAATTTCACGTTTTCTCTGACTGACGCCACTAAACAATCAAGAAAGGTTCCAGGATTTATATGAAGAGTGGGTTTACACGCACACAATAGTCCATTTAAAGTCTTATTTAGATTCATCAACAGGGAAACATATCCCCCTATCTGGAAAACTTCTAAGTTACCACAAAACTAACGTATAAATTATATTTAAAAACAACACAACGGAATAAGAAACATGTCAGAATGCTCCTGCAAGTACAGAGACTCTTTTTCTCTAACCAGATATTAACTTAAGATGTGAACCATCACTCAAAGACATTAAATTGAATTACGCGTGCATGCAAACACACTCTCGGAGGTTTATCAGTACTCACGGGGACTGCCGTCAAACGCAGATAGATAGATTCAGAAGACAAGAAGATTCAAACAAAGAATGAGAACAGCCGCTCTAATAAATCTTTAAGGTGATGATAAACTGGCTAAATGATGTCCAATTCCAGATGTATGACACAGCTTAACTGTGTAGTTATTTAGTTCTTTCAGGAGAGAAAAAAGGTGACAAAAAATTGACATGTAATCCACTTCTCTATCCTGTTTGAAATTAAGCGTTGCTTTTCTGATGCACATGTAATTACACTTTAGTAAGAGGGACATTTCTGTGTATTTTCTGCCGTGTATCTGTTAGATTTCACCTCTCAGTCCCTTCCCCTAGGTACTCTCATGTTAGTGGTTACATTAAGAAACGTCTTCAGCCATATACATTATAGCAATTTACAGTAATATCAAACTGCATGGGTTGGTTCTGCCCACAGTATTGTTGAAGCAGGGTAGGTGTGGAAACGGTGCTCATCTCCTGGCGGTCTAGCTCATCTCCTGCTGCCCAGATGCTGGGACTGATGACCCAGGATCGCCTGCCAGAGGCTCATCAGAGGGGCCACTGCTTCCAGATTTGCTCTTTAAAGAACGTCCCAAAAACAGCCAGTACTCTTTACGGATGGTGTCCTTCTCCTGTGCCAGAAGTTCACAAATCTTCAAGGCAGAACAAACGCAAGAAAAGGTCAGAAAACAACAATAATGGCACAATTTTCAGTTAATTTCTAGAACAAAATAACCCTGATCTCTCACGGACATATCGGCAATTTGTATTTTCCTTTCACAAAGCACTTACTTCTAGAGCCTTTCTTAAAGTTTCCTTTTGTTCCTCTTCCCTCACATTTTCTTTCTGGTTGCTGTTCTCCAAAGCGTCCTCATAGCAATCGAACAGAAATGCTAGAAGGTAAGGTGAACAGTGTGTCTCCTTCAGCTCCAGGACCCTCTCCAGCAGGCCCGGCTGAGACGACAGACCTCTGTCTTGCAGCATCCTTGAAGGGGAAAAAAAANNAAAAAAAAAAAAAAAAGGGAGGGATACTGTCAGTGAGCTCTTCCATTTTTAATAACCGAGTCTCTGCTTGGTTTTTCCCCTGTAGCTTGTCATATATTGTAAATGTCTGAATGGGGATGGTGCACTGGAATATGGCGATTTCACTTGAGTGCTCTTCAGACTGAACAGATTCATGTATCTGAGAAAATACAAACATTTTTGCTTCTTGCAGAGTTGCTTCTTACATCTTACCCTTTCAAATAATTCCATGCGCTTTCATTGTGGGGAGCCTTCCTGATCTGGGTCAGACAATACCTTACAGAGAGAGAGAAAACTGTCAAACGTGAGCAGCAGAAAACTTAATGCACATACTGAAGCAGGAACAATGCCGAGTTTATAAAAAGAAACTTAGAAAATTAGTCATACACCTTGTTCAAAGGACATCTGTACTAAGTAAATACTGGAAATTATGCTCATCGCTCAAGAAAAGAATCCTCTTAAAAATTGTATTTGACTTTCAGTGAACTGTATTGTTTCCTCAACACAAACACAATATACATTATCTTTGTATGTAAAGCCGAAGGTCCTTTAAATAGAAGCTATTTATGGTAGGAACTGTGACTCCAAAAATTGCTTTCACTTTTCGTCCAACTTGAAATATGTGAAAAAACTTTGTGTCCAAATCATGTACTCACTGAATCTCTCTCTCCACTATGGCTGGATCAGAGAAGCCTGTAGTGTGAGAAATGACAAAATGCCTCTGGTTCCACGCGGAGTTATTCCTCACATCTTCTTCCAAGAGACTCTCCACATACTCCAGCTCATTGTCCCACAGTTTGTACTCCTGGAGATTGAATTGGACAAATGTTGGCGACGTACTTGTTTATGTAACCATGTAGTGCTTTTAGTGGTGGCCCTGCAATGCATGAGACAAATCCTGACCACAGAAGGACTCGAACAGCACATCAACAAACAACCAAATTAATAAGCAGCGGATTCATGCTGGCAGAGTGGCTCACTGTGGGTAGAAAACTGGATCTCGCTCCTCATGTTTGAAGCCAAGCTCTGCTAAGAGCTCCAACACCTACCTGGATGACCCACTGTCTGTGCTGCCAGGCGTGGTAGTTCTTTGCATCTTGGCTGAGAATGTCCGCAATGAACTCCAATTCCTCCGAGGGGTCATTCAACCACTCTACCACCATACGTCTGTGATGCCTGGGAGAGGAGTTTAGAAAACTAGTCTTATTTTTTCTTTTAGAAATGACTTGCTTCACCTCTTTTTCACCACTGTCTGCATCTGGTCTTTTTGATAAAAACTTATAGTTGTTAAAAAGTTAAAAAAGCTTAAAAAACAGCCTTTCCAAACAAATACTTACACATATTTATGACCCTGATGATGAATATTTTATCAAGTGCTGTCACATTTTTTAGCAACTGCTACCTACACATGAGACCTGAAATCAATTTGCCAGCACTCACCAGACTTGGTAGTTTTTGGGTTGCTCCTCGATGATGGCAGTGATGTACCTCATCTCCTCCTTCAGGTCTTTTGATAGGGCTTGCAGTAATACTCGCCTGTAGTGCCTGCACATACCCAAACCCAAGAACTGTTACAAAACATTTTCACAGAAGACACTGTCATTTTTAAACACAATAAATAGTACTGGCCCGACTACATTTTTATTTCGATTTGTAAATTAAGTGACTGTTTGACAAATTGTGAGCCTGTGACTTCTTTGTTCATTAAGCGGCAGCTCTATCCAAACACAACTTTACAGTAGGGCTGCAACTAACAATTATTTTCATTATCGATTAATCTGTCCATCATTTTCCCGATTAATCGATTAGTTGTTTGGTCCATAAAATGTTGATTACTGTTTCCCAAAGCCCAGGGTGACGTGCTCAAATGTCTTGTTTTGTCCACAACCCAAAGATATTCAGTTTACTGTCACAAAGAAACCAGAAGATATTCACATTTGAAGCCAAAATCAGAGAATTTGGACACTTTTTCTTAAAAAAATGACTCAAAATGATTAATCAATTATCAAAATAGTTGGTGATTAATTTAATAGTTGACAACTAATCGATTAATCGACTAATCGTTGCAGCTCTACTTTGGATTCAAAGATAAAATATCACACTGTTTGACTGAGGAGGTGTAGCTTCCACAGCATCAGTAGGAGGAGTGCTGCCTCCAATTCCAAACTACCATTTTGTAAACAATTTAATAAACCATGATTTTAAACAGAAAATCATCTCTCTTGTTTTTGCTCCCCACCATGATATGACAATGAGACACTACTAAATAGTCAACATTAGTTTTCCACATTCCAGACATGCAGCATGCTCACCAAACTGTGTAATTGGCAGCATTCAGCTCAATGGCCTCTGCTGTCAAGGCGAAAGCCCGGTCGCTTCTTTCATCGTTCTTCAGGAGTGCACGGAAATAGTCATAAACATCTGAGACTGTTGGGAGAAAGATATGTGCATCAGTTATAAAAAGTCAGACGTTCAACAACAAAGTTCTGACTTACACCAGTCCTGAATATTTGTTTTAGGGTCATTTCATGCCAACTCACCCAGAACTCAGAACTCCCAGTTCATGTCGTGGATTTTCTTGAAAAAAATTCACGTGAAAACTTCTATCAAATTCGTGGTACCTTGCAAGATCCTGCAGCTCATCTCCAAATACTTTTTTAGTTATGAATTTTTGAAGTTTCAGAATTTCATCATTTCTGCCATTATTTGTATGTGTATTTAACTGCTTATTTTTCACTGAATTGGGTTGAAATTTGTACCGAACATCCAAGAAACCCTCAGGATCATTTGCAACATGTGTTCATTTAATAGTTGTTGCTGAATAAAAATATATATTTTTTACCTGAACAAAGAATCTGTAATTTTGAAAAATTAATATCTCCACTAGTGTTCACTTCTTGCAACCAAACTTTGATTCTGTGTAGTATTAATATAGTTGTATCACATCTAGAAGTTATTTGGTCCTGCATAAAGTGCCACAGATCTTGCTAAATATCGCTTCAGAGCTGAAAAACCCACTTTTTAAGACAATTTGACTGTATATTTTCTCAAGAAGGTTTATTTTAATTTCTTGAAACTTTTTTTATGGGAAAGTGTTAATATTCATTACAGATATACAAAAAAATTAAAGATGTAATATTAATCCACCCTTTAATAGTTTTTGGAAAACACTGTACTTTTCACTGGCTGTAATATTACATTCATTGGTTTCATTTCACAGGTAGACGTTTGTACTACGTTGACTTCCAGGTTTTCTATCTCTGTGTGATACTTATTGAGTCTGGGGTTTTTTTTTAATTTGCAAGTTACAGAGCTGTTACAGAGTTACAGAGCTGCACACAGCTGTAACTTGCACATGGTCCGTGAATTTAATAGAAGTTTTCACATGAACTTTTCCAAGAAAGTCCATGACATGAACTGGGAGGTCCAAGGTGAGATGGTATGGAATAACCCTTCAGTCAGAGTAAAGGTATAATTATTTATATTAATAAGTTATTACATATTTGTCATGTTATAGGTTATGGTTTGAGGATCTGCAGGTGTTTGCTGGTCACTTTCCCCTCTATGGTGTCTTCAATGTGATTCCCACATGTTACTAACAACAATCTTACACTTTTCAGAGTAGGCGATCTTCACTACAGGATTTGGTCCATCATCCTGAGGCACAGGCTCCAGGTCAGCCCACTCCTTTCTGTCTCTGAAGCACAAGGACACAGGGGTGGGTTTCCTGGCTACTAACCTGCAGTACTGCCTGGAGGTAGCCAGTGTAGCTATCACTCCCTCCAGTATAACTACTTTGTTAAACAAATGCGAAAATGTAAATTTATAATGAAATAACTCAGATAAACTTAGTTGTATCTTGGCAGGGGTGGCGATGAACTTAAACAATTAGCACAACACTAATGTTATTCCATTAAAAACAATGGTTTAACGTTGGCTGTTGACTGCAGTAACACTGGTGGTACTGTTATAATAGCAAACATGAACTAAACTGACATTAAACCAGAAGTTATCAAACATTACCGCCGTGTTACAAACTAAAGTTAATGGAAGAAACAGTGACCGTTAGAGCAGCTACCAAGCTAGCCACCCAAACATTCATGGGAAAATGGTAACCAAACACTACCTGTAAAACATATATCGAGTCGGGTCAACAAAATAATCATCCCCGAGGTGGTCCTCCGCCTCTACATCAAACTCTTTGTCTTCTTTGACGTCCACAGACTCATTTAAAGTTTCCTCGACACCTGACATCGCGGACTTGGTAGCAGCTTAACAGCGTCTGTTCCGTGAGGAAGGAGGGAGACGTCACATCCGGTGGAGCGGAGTGCTGCCTTCACGTACTGTAGGAAATACTGCTTTTCTAACCAAAACCACTGTTTGAGAATACTTACTAAAATATCATCAAGACATGACTTTATATGCAGCACACGAGATTTATCACGCATGTAGGCAAGTCACCAGAAAGACTGTAGTAATTTTAGTCTTTACCAGCTGTTATATGGCATTGATAAGGCTTTCTGACTGGACCAGTAGATTTTATCTTATTCAATTAAATCGTAAAACAATTTTTTTTTTCTTCCTGTTTCAACATAATATGACTTTCAACTTGCTCCTTCACATTTGCTCATATGCACATCATAAAATATACTCACAGTGCATGAATCACTGTTATTCACCAGTCTTTAGTTTTGGACAGTTTTTGGTTTTATTGTCTGTTTTTTTTAACAAATATGTCCTAAAGAGGACAGAAGAGACTCCAGTCCAGACTAGTTTTCTCAAGAGCTGTTGTGGGACAACTGAGATCCAGTGGAACATAGATTTAGTCTCTGGCTCCCTCTTATGGCAGAATTTGGTTGTCTTGCATTTGGGGGAAATGCAGGCATGAAGGAAGTATAAAGAAATAAGATAGTTGTCCTCAAAACACAAATTATATGCAATTCATACTTCAAGGTATAATGAGTAGGATTTTCCTAAAAAACAATGTGTAGAGTCGTACAAAAAAAACCCCTCTCAATCATCACTTATGACTCACTAGAAGTCTGTGGCAGTGTCTGTATCTGTATCTGCAGAGACCCTGCTGCCCTCTGCTTGTATTTTCTAATTTTGCTGTGTTCAGGACGTTTCTGGGCGTCAACCTTTGGGCAGTGGTGTGTAGCCCCCAGTCAATAACAGCATGCAGGGTGTGAGGTGCGGGACTATAAAAACGTAAGCACGTGAGACCACCAGAAGTGTGTGGTGCTGGGGAGGAGGGGCCAACTTTGAATGTTGTGTTTACAAACAGCAACTGATGGATCCTACTCGTTATACCTCTAAACTTCTTTCTCAGCCAAGCTTTGGACACTTGAGTCAATGTTCAATCCAAATACCATCAGTGACAAAACTCTTACGGTCAAGCTGAACTTTATTTTCATCAACGACTCTGGACATTATAAAAATAAATAGATGATTCACAGTCAGTGGATCGTAATACAAATTGTTATCAAAATTATGTATCAGCCAGAATGAAGAATTAAACACATGCATAATCACCATTCCATCAACGTATACCTGTTCTGAATACTCGCCTCCATTATTTGCAATTAACAAACATCTGTTTTTCAACAGAACCCGTTGACAGAATATAAAATCACCATTCAAATTAGACAGCTATGCAAGTTGAATATGCTTCTCTCTGACAAGTTTTCAATGATGGCTTGACAAAGTTGACAAAAGTGTGTTCAGTGACTGTCTTCTTGATCCAATCCGTGTTTTTCAATGTAGCGTCTGGATGAGGAAAAAACAGATAAAACCAACCGTCAGTGTTTATAAGAGTAAATATAATCTGTCAAGTATTTAACACACACACACACCTGGTATAGACGGTTAATGTGCTACAAACACTTAAATACAGACAGTACATGTATCACTTTTCTAACTGCTTCTGGCCTCATTGTTTGCAATCAATGTGGTCCTGTCAGGATCTTTCTGGACCACATTAAAATGAATTCAGTGCTTTATGCTCAAACTCTCTTGCTATATTCTAAAGGGGGTTCACCTACAATACACAGTACATCTAAATGATTTTGTCCCAGTGTAATAGTTTGTCCAAACAATATGTTTTCAGCTGCCATGTTTCGTCTTTAACATGAATACTGAAGTATCAATGGAACATTACACTGAGGCCCACAGGGGATGTATTTTTCCATGTACATCATTTTTCCGAGCTGTAGTTTAACCTGGAAAATGTTTTGGCCACCTGGGGGCAACGCCACAAGCTGTAAACAACACCATCATAAAAGAATAAGAAAATAAGGATAAAATATTGATTAGTGCAGCTTTTACGCTGGGTATTTGTGCACGGTGTCACCTTCAATGTGGTGAGGTATCTGATCAAAGAATTTCATTTTCACATCCCTACTGCTGGTTGACTTTGTTTTATGCCAAAGAGACTAAACAGTTAAGAGAGCTCATGTTGGTCAGTCCAGTTTTCTCTCAATGACTTGCTCCTTCACTGCTATTTCAGAGTCCATCTGGATTTTGAAACAACTCTGTAGGGTCTAAATTTGTGAAGACAGGTGTATTTTTACATAAGACTGTCGGGTGCAGCTTTAACACTATGTAGAACAGTACTGAGCGACAGACATGACCCGAGGAATTAATTCAAAGTAAAACTCAAACCAAATGAATATTGCAGAACTGTTCACTTCTGCACAAGTGCAAGATGTTGTGCATAATGAAGCAGCTTTGGCTCTTCTCTGAGGTGTCTCATTAACATGAACTGAACAGACATGGAGCGTTTTCATGGGTCCAGAAATATTTGATTAAAACAATAGTTGAGAAACAGAAAATTTAAGTCCACCATGTATGGCTGACCTTTCTGCCATTTCTGTTGCATTATTAAAATAGTGTGTTCCTTTTGCAAATAACAAAATAATCTCTTTATGATGTGACATCAATGGCAAGAAAATCTCACCTTCTCGCAAAATTATACAGCGCTTCTTTTCTCTCTTGGAGAGACAAATGTCTGTCAGCTGGTGATTTCCCAAAAGATTTGGCAGCAGGCTGCAGATGAAAACAAATGCATTTGAAAACTAATACAATCAATCAATGTGACACAACATGAAGAAGATGAACTATAATTTTCAACATTTAATTGTTTCTATGCAACATATAATTCCCTAGGAAAATTCTAGGAAATATGAACTTCACATGTTTACATTTGATTAAAATAGATCCTAAATTAGACACAGCAGCATGCTGAATCGTCAAACCTTTATGGTGGGAGCAGGACCAGAGGAATAGGAGCTGTTCCTAGAAGGCCCAAATGCAGACGTCCCGGTTGCTTCCATTTGAGTTTCCTCCTTGTTCTCCAGCAGATTCGTTATGGTGGTGTCAACGCAGTTGGTTTTTGCTGTACACAACCAAGAGACAACTGTAAGCGCATGGCAATTTAAACCCTGTTCAGGTTTTTGAAAGATGTGGTACAAATTGGAAGAATGGACAGAGCAGAGTGGATGGTAGATAAAGGTAGAGCAGAGAGTGACAGAGCATTACAATGGGGTGGCAGGGATGTGGGGTCAAAATGTAAACGTGCACTACCTAAGTCCTTTGCGATGACATTCAGTGGGACATGAGGCAGCACGTCCTTCACCTGTTGAGCCATTTTAGCAATCCTATGATCATCTGTGCCCAAACTCTGGACCATGAAACCAAGGCCAATAGAGGCAGGTCTGACACCTAGGGTAAGGAGAAGAACAGCTGACATCCCCCAAAACCTCAAAAGCAATCAGCTTAATCCTTACATATAGAGAATCGGATGTGTTGTGCGTTTATGTAATTGACTTACTTGTAGATGTTTGTGGTACAGTGTGTCTTTTCCTTTTGATGTGCTCTGCTTTGTCAGCTTTAGTGATCTTGGTGGAGACCAAGCCAAGTTCACCAGCTAGTAGCTGAAATGAAAGACACACATGAGACACACCTTTAGCACACAAAGGCAGAAAAGAGGAGGCAATCAGTGGTACTGATGGACAAAGTATATAGGGTGAATCATAAATCTAATAATGTTGTGCTTTTAGGGAACTATAGCAAGGTCCCTGTTGTTTCCTAAAGAGAGATCTGGGTATACATGCTGGGGTGAGATAATTGGATAAATTGCTTTACTGCTTAACATGTTTTTCTACACATTTGTATTTACCATTACAAATCTAACCCTTTATGAATCCACACAACTGGCAAATAGTGGTTTTACCTCCTGGACTTTGTTGGCAAACTCCTGCATGGACTCGCCATCTTGTCTGGACACTGGTGGGAGCCAACTGGGGTGAAAGTGAAAAACAAAAAAGCAAAACAAGAAGTAATTCTGACAACAATTATGGCAACAGAAATGTTCAAAAGCAACAGGAGACTATTTAAAAACTGAATTTGGAACTCAGAGCATAAAAAAATACTTACGAAAGCAATGCAGTTTTAAAACCATTTGAAACTCATTAATCAACATTACTGGCCAGAGGAGATGAGCCTGGGATTGTTACTTGTGCCAAAGCCAAATGTTTTCATCAGCTTTTGTTTTTTGTACTCAGTGGATCTAGTTTACATAACTCACATCTCCACAAAACTGCCTCAGTTCACAAGAAAAATAAATGACACTATTGGATTATCATTGATCGGTCAGCTGCAGAACATCAGGATTCTACTTTAAAAAGCAATTGCTGATAGAAATAATGATACAAATTATTTAGTACCTTACATGATACACTGTACATGGAGCAAAAAATGTCCACAAGAGCTCCATCAGCCAACTTGACTCTGGCGTGCTCTGCGGACAGACAAAATACAATGAAGTCAATTATATTGTTATTACAGTGTAGTGTGACATGTGCTACATTCAACTATGCATGCGCAGACAGTCACAGAGGATATGGACAAATAATAGCTGTGGCACAGTGTCACGGTGACCCAAACAATCCTGCAACTATTTAAAAATATCCTCACTGGTTGTAAAAGCTCAAGTTTAGCCGCCGCTGCACACAGCAACACAATTATTCTTGGTACTGAGATGGCTGGATTAGATTTAAGCAGCCCACACTAATCAGCTTGCCGCTACTTCCAGGAAATTTCACTCATTTTGTAATGATTTTCCAAAGCTGGGAAATGATATATAAAATGCATTATTTTAATATTAATTATTTTGCATTTCAGTGTTTTGTTACAGGAAGTCAAATTGTTACATGGTTTATGTGTCATTACCAACCACATTAAGAAATCTCTTTTCCTTGTTCTTGTTGCGTAACACTCAGATATTCTAGACAGCATTCAAGATTTAAACAGTGAATGCTGTAAATACACAATAATCATGTTTTGGTAGTGATAACTTATTTTTGTATTTTGTGTACCCTGCGCTCTATTTTTGTCTTAAAATGCAAGTTCAAATGACATTACCAAAGCAATCAATGGTCTAGTCACACGTAAGGCCACAGGTTGGATGGAGTCGGTCAGTGAGAAAGGCCAAGAACTGAGAAGACAAAAAATATATTTAGTATATTAGTTGGTATGTCTGTAGGCTTTGAAGAAATATGGTTGGATAGGCACGATCTGACTTTTTTCATTTAAAAATATACATAAAGTTATTAAGTTAACATTGAGAGTCATGATGCGAATGAGCCAGTAAACCGGTTATGTGTTCTGTCCGTGGCACAAAGGAGTTTTGGTCTGATTTAGTCACTTTTAGTGTGTTTTAGTGAAAACTAATATAAAGTGACTTTCAGAACTCTGAAAACAAAAGCATTGCAATGCTCTTGATCTGGTTATGACGTGCTCCTCCCAGGTTTTTTAGGCTCCAGTGCATCTCCAGGAGACTTCTGCCAAAGATATGGTACACTTGGTTCTTAGTTATTCAAATTAACGATATAAATGAATCAATTTTGCAGCTGTTTTCACTTCCTTACACTAATTTGCCCATAGAACTCTAGAGGGAAATTAGTAGGGGAAAACAACCGCCAAAGTAATTCATCTCTATCTCAAAGTGCCGCTGAAGAGGAATGATAATTTGTGACTGGCTTGATTAAATCACTGTTTCTTTTTACAACCAAAGTCGTGAGTGTGAGGCCATTACTGAGTAGTTAAGATGCAACTGAAATGTTAGCACTAACCTGAACTTGAGCAGGCCAGCACGGCCGTTTGTGGTGTCCTCTTCAGGAAACAGGAGCAAAGGTGGGGTGCCTTCAGTGGAGCAGTACCTCAGAAGAGACTCTCCTATTGCTTCCTGGCCAGACGCTGAATGGATTTCCATGAAGCCTCTGGCCCAACACACAAAGCCTGTGGAGCCCTCTAACTGGGGCTAACGAGCAGGAACAAACACAGCAAGCTCACCAAACACTGCGTTCACTGCATATAACAGTAAAATATCATAATGTGCACTGATCTAATAAAAAAGTCAAAGATGGGATAGAAAGAGGGCCTGGGCACTAAGCATGTAAGACTTTAATATGCTTCATGCACCAGTGCACACAACGTTTCCTCTAACTCAAACTGGCATGAGTCATCTGCAGCCATTGAAGTTTACATACAGAACATGACATGATTTCATCCTTGCAGGTTCACTAGTAGAGCATTCACAGTGCTACACTGACATGTAGGTGATTTAAAAAGTTTGTAAGCGCACCAGTTATTAATAGAAGCACAACCACAGAAACTACAGTTATTTCATAGGGCTCATGTATGACTAATAATACTGTAATATATACAGCTGTGAATTAAACACTGTGCAGTTTTCAGCATATACGTTTAAACCTGTAAGAGGTATGTGCAGTATCCACAATTACATCACTGCAGACATGTTAGCTGGTGCATTCTGACAGGTACCAACCGGCACAGGAAACATCCGGCATTCTTACGAATGAGAGATGGCCAAAATGTTTAAATACTGTATGGTTTAGCAAAGAAGATGTTGAAAGTTAAACACTCACTGTATTGCAGGGGGTCAGAAGGTTGATTATGTTGTGGTCGAACTCTGTCACATGATTGCACATGTACAGCTTGGTGTTTCTGTCTCTGGAGCGAGGGTTTTTCTGTCTCACGTGCATCCCCAGGACTGAGCACATAATCCTCACAATAAATCTAAGAGAACAAAGAAATAAGGGTGGATGTAACCAGGGGCAGTTTTTTCTTAACATGCAGTGGACCATTAATCGATAACATCCACAGTTCTGAGGGGTGAGCTCAGTACATTTTCTCTTTGTCACTGCTCTTGCGGCAAGATCCAGGTAATTTTCATGTGTTATCTAATTATAAGTTAAGGTTCTTCGATCCCACAGTCATTACCTTTATTTAAACATGGAAATTACTGACAGCCAGATCTCATTTACAAGAGATCGCTGCGTAACAGACATGTACCTTATCAAATATATTGAGCACCCACTCGCCTTAATGGCATTTAATGGGATGGCTGAATTTAATGCAGTCATTATAGCTGTGAGAGGCAGCCGTGCTGCAATTATTTTTAATGGGATACATGGTATGCATTATATAGCGTGTTAGCATTAACTGTCACTGTTTTCCTTATATTTCAACTACTACTTGTACTTCAATTATTATTAATAGACACACATGACAACTACAGCTACTGCTGCCACAACTATAACTATTATTACTGCTGAGAGTAAAATGTGTTCATAGAAAAATTGTTCCTTTTAAATACTTGCCTTCTAACAAAACTTTCTGGAAGTGCACAGCTGACCAAGAACACGTGAACACCAATAAAAATCCGTATTAACATCAAACAAATGCCAACTGGAAAGTAAACCAGCAACATCAGGAGAACGACTGCATCTTTGGGAAACCTGTAGGAAGAAAGAATCAGAGTTGTAAACAACATTTTTAAGTGCAGTGGATGAAAGTTGAAAAAGGTGAAATGTCATTTCTGCAATGAACAAACTTTAATCAGAAGGACACAAACAAATACATCTAAACATGTGCCATATGTAGACTGCATTTATTTCAATATTTTACCAACAAATAAACCCACACCAAGGTTAACTGTCAACTATCACTCTTACGTTGAATAGCCATGCTATATTACCAAATAATAACCATTACTATCTTTTTAAGACCAGTGACAGAGATATAATGTGTAGGGATGGGTACCGAAACCTGGTGTTAAATGCGCCCCGGGCTAAATTATTTAACAATGTTGTATTGATATGGTCTGATGTTACCGGTTCTGCTCTTGGTATTGGAGAAATTAAGAAAATAGATTTCCTCTTTATTTATGCTACATAAACGTTATCTTGCCCCTTTTATCTCACCAACTCTGTTTCTAATTTGCAATAAGACATTTGTCTATGACACATTTTTGCTATTCCCAATCCAGAAGAGAGATATCTCTCTCAGATCCTGTGGGTCTCTCTCTCTCTCTCTCTCTCTCTCTCTCTCTCTCACACACAGAGAGAGAGAAAGACTCTGGTCTTGGTGGCAATGGCGGAGAGAACTAAACATTCAAAAATCTGGTTACACTTCACTTGAGTTGAGTTGATGCTGACAATGCTCATTGCCACAAATGCAACATGTCTTTTGCATGTAAGGGCGGAAACACACAGAAATTTTATAATTATTATTTTTTTATTTTATTTTATGTTTATTTCTCCTTGCCCCATCCACCTCAGGTAGGCTATGTTATGTATGCTAGCAGCCTAAAGCCCACACTGAGATAACTAAATTATACAAACATGGGTTGATTAAAAATGATTAATGATTAAAAGTAACCATTAGCCAGCTGATTGTTTAGCTATAAATATGGGTGCTTATCACATTATAGTCTGTAATAGTGATTTGTTCAAAACAATGCTGTTGCAGTTGCTACTCAAGAATTTATATGTAGTACATATGAGAATATACAGCAATGTTAATTCTGTTCTCAATTTGTTTTGTTTTTTCCTCTTAAAAAATAACAAAAAGAACTGATTACAGTACCGTTATCGAGTAGTACTGGATCGATAAGCAGTATCGGTAAGAGTAGTAATACGATACCCATCTCTAATAATGTGATATACTGAGAATTAAAGATATCTGTATTTCAACAAAAACTTCACATTCAGCCATTATGTATTATATATATATATATAAAATATTGTTTGGACATTAGCATACTCCTCACTAGGGCTAACGATTATTTTCATTATTGATTCATCTGTCGATCATTTTCTCAATTAATCAATTAGTTATTTGGTACAGAAAATGTCAGAAAATGGTGAAAAATGTTGATCACTGTTTCCCAAAGCCCAAATGTCTTGTTTTGTCTACAACCCAAAGATATTCAGTTTACTGTCACAGAAAAGAAACCAGAAAATATTCACATTTGAAAAGCTAAAATCAGAGAATTTGGACGCTGTTTCTTAAAAAAATGACTCAAAACAATGAATCGATTATCAAAATAGATGGCGATTAATTTAATAGTTGATAACTAAAGTTTAATCATAGCTGAAGACTAAACGTCACTCGTCTCCTTCATTATAGAGCCACATTAATGCGACTTTCTTAACCACAGACCGCAGCTTTCATTTTCTACACGTTACTATAACGTGTCTCTACGCGATTGGCAGTTGGGTGCTGGAGAACATCTGGATTACTAAACTAGTCCTGTTAACTATGTCCTAAAATAATAAACACTATAAACAGTACTACTGCACCTACGGGCCTTGTGTCCCACCTGTATTCATGACAAAGGTGGGCTGTTTATTTTTGGAGTAATGGTCGAGGAACAACTTTTACTTACGCTAATGGCAAAGTTATTCACTCCACACACACACAGATGTCCAGATGTTATCTCAGCACACTGTGTCCGCTCTAAAGAAATTGGGTCTTTAAGTAAACTTAGAGATAATGTTGTAATCTTACCATGTCAAGTTCAACAACCATATAAGGTTAAGCTAACGTTAGCGAGCTAGTTGAAGCATCCAACGTTACAGCTGATGATGTGTACATTGAAATTAGCATCGCACAAGGTTGCATAATAAAACATTTAGCTACGTTATCTTCACCGCCACACAGCTAGGTTAGCTAGCTAGCTGCATATTTTATACAGGGTTTGATATCTCTTCGTGTGAAAGCACACCGTAGTTTGAAATAACAGTATACTTTATGACGTGAACACACGGGATAAGAGTAACATTACTGCAGCTGTGGCTAGTTAGCGTTAGCTGAAGGTTAACAGCAGCTAGTGTTAGCTAGCTGCCGTTAGCTGACTTACCGACGAAAGTCAAACATGTCTTCAATCCCCCGAGTCTCCATGTCTGCCAGTCAGACCTTTGCTCAGAGGCTAATGCTAAGAATACAACCTGAGCCCTAAAAATAAATTAGTCATAACGTTCACGACAGCTATTTTGTCGATCGCGGGCTAAAGTGGCAGCTAACTAACGTTGTCGTCCCTCCGATGAGCTAGCGAGGTCGGAGTGAGTAAGAGACGTTTTCGGGCAGCAAGTTTAAAATGTTAGCTTAGCTCGGTAGCTGTTCCTGCCCGTGGTGCTAGCAGCGCTAGCGCCTGTGCTTCGCTAGCTGCAACAACAATAACACTTCCGGACACAATCCTCCACAATAAAAGTGCAGCTCTGTAAAAGTAAGTTGAACTAAAAGCTTAGCTATATTGGGCATAAAATCTCTGTGTCTAAATGCTCATCTTAACCTGTACGTTATTCTCATGCTTTCATGTAATCTGTTGCTGTGTAAGAAAAAAGCTTGGTTGTGCAGCTTCGTCGGGTGTTTCAAACTAAAAGTCCCCTTAAATGAAAAGCTCTGTAAAGTTACAGTGTGTTGTCGTCCTCTAGTGGTTGTATATGAGACTCTCCTCTCAATTCATTACAACGACCCATATCCCACAGTTATAGGCTGTAATTACAATGGAGTGCTACTTAAGAGGAAAATTAGATTTTACCATAATTTTAGAGCTATAAGCTAAATAAAACTTCCAATGGGGGAATTAATAACAACTGCATCTACCTCAATATTAGAGTGGTACTTTGCAGTTCCCATGAGAACTGACTGACTCTCTTGATGAACTTTTCAGCTAGAGCAAAGTTTGGTGACTTGTAACTTTCTTTCTCCCATGTGTTTGCTGAGGCCTGCCAAATATAATCAGTATGAAACAGCATTGGTTCATGACACATACATGACAGAGGACAGATACACCACCAGATATAGATATCCCTTTCCAAACATTCAATTTCGCTGTATCAGCCAATAACCCACAAAAACTCTTTCATTCCCACTGCAATATCCATTTTAAACAAGGACAAATAGGCTTTCACTACTTTTTAATGCAGCCCTGCACACCTGCTTTTACTTACTATGGAACTGTTTGTGTTTTTGTGTAATTTTATGTGAGTGTTTCAGGGGTGTATGTTTTTAAGGTGTTTGTGAGCCCCTAACCTAAGTCAATTTTCTATCACTATGTAATGGACAATGAAGTTTTTTGAATCTTGAATCTGTCCCATCAGTGGGTCCCCAGATTTCTTTGCTATGCCCTACCTTTTAAAGGTATGTCACACATTTTGTGGTAAAAGATAAAGGGCCACAACTGTTTGGCTATAATTACTTAATTAATTAAGAAAAATGTAAAAGATATTATAAGATATCAGCCACCAATAATGTGATAACCATGTGATTTATCTTTTCATCCTATTTATATACAATGCTGTTATCTGTTGACGGGTTATTACAGATTTATAGGTGACAACATTGCTAAATCATGAGTATATGAGTGTGTACACAATCTCCTGTATGTCTCTTGAACCCACCCCCTACCATTAATACTGTCTCCTCCCACAGCCTCACCAGTACATTTGTTTGGCAACAACACAGTACCTCTTGTATAACCGCTGCTGTGAACTCGATATCGATTTATCTTCGAGGAAAACAAACATCCCTCTTTTTAACCGAGCACTGACTGGACACCGGTCCCTTTCCTTTTTGACAACACACCGGGAACAACATGGTGGTCGGATTCCGCTGCTGTCCAGTAATCCTGGGGCTGGTCCTGACCGCCGTGCTGGGCTCGGTACTCGGGCTTGGTGAGGACCTCGACCGGCCTCTGTTCGGGCCTCCCGGCTCTCCTATCCGGCTGCAGGAGTCCGACCCAGGCCTGAAGAAGGCTCTGGAGTTCGCCGAGGAGCGCTACAACCGGGGCTCCAACGCCATGCACCTCCGCAAAGTCAGCCGGCTCATCTCTGCCTCCAAACAGGTAACAACACAAATAAAGACGACGTCTTTTAAACATATTCGTAACGTTTATTTATTCACAACATTGTAACGTCCCAGTTTGTCATAACACAGGGGTTTATATGGAGAATATTGGTTGTGTAACGATGTGTTATGCTGCAGTAGGAGCTCTACGTGCGTTATTCTTTGTAAACAACAGTGCGGTTCGCAGCATTTTAAAGCTGCGTCACTTAGCAACAGTTCGCTAAACAAAGGCCGGAAACGACGGGATTTACCTTCAAAATAATGGCATAATCTGGTCACTGCAGTATAAATATTGCTCGTGCATACAATAAAAATGACTGATGAGTATATTTTTATTTTCACCTTTAGCCGACCTGTTATAATGTTTCTGAAAAGCCTGCCAAGAAAGGTTACAGGCAGCATATGCTTCTCAATATGTTCATCTTTTTATCCTGGCCGGAAGTCGTACCGTTGACTTTAAGCGGACTTGACACTACCACCAAATGGCCTCACCAGAGTTGCATGACACTGTTATCTATCCATCCACCTGTGCAGTACGGCCTAGTGCCACCAGAGTGACCATACAGCAAAAGAAGCATCCAGATACCACAACGTAGTCAACATACGTTCACAAAAAGCTTAGTCAGGCTAAATGTAATCCAAATACACACATATTGCACGACCACTAGTATACTAGATTTTAACATAAAGTCATGTCTGAATAAATGCTTTATTAGGGGTAATATTTCTTGTTTGCAAATTGAAAGTGACCTCTGTATGTGTGTATTTGTGTTGTTTTCCAGCTGGTGAAGGGTATCCGCTACTCTATAACAGTGGAACTGAGTAACACTCAATGCAAGAAATCCACAATGCTCAGGACATGTGACTTCTATCCCGAGACACAGAAACTCAAGGTAGGACGTGTGTGCTTGTGTGTGTGTGTGAGAGAGAGAGCGGGAGAGTGGATGAGTGAGAGACATGAAGTCAGTGAGAGAAAGTAGGTCATTGTCATGGTTTTAAAATAGCAGATTTCACTAAGACGTATGTAATATCCCCAAATGGAAATGTGCTTGTGTGTGCATCAAAGTGTGGATCGATTTATCATGGCAGCAGTGTAGTTCTGTTTGTTCAGATGTCACCAGTCATCTGATCTTGTGACTCGAGTTCAGCTTGAAGTAACCCCGAGCACGCTCATGCCTCATGCCCACATGCATGCATGCACAATGCTGACACATAAACTTTTTTTTGTTTGTTTCTTTTTTCCTCTAGTCTTAGACTTTATAGTGGAAACCTATTCCTATTTTAATAAACACCCTCCATCTAAGTCAAGGAAAAAATTATCTAAACAGAGCCGTTTTACTGTTAAAAATATAAAGACATACAAGAGACATAAATAACTTTAAAATCTGTTATCAAACAAATAACTCTGTTTGATATTGTTGGCTTGTAAACATTATTGCACTTATTCAATCAATTTTCAACACTCCAAATATATACTGTATATGACAATATAATCAGGTTAATTCACTGTTTCTAACATAGAATATCTTTGTTCTCTGTGCATGTTTTTGTCAATGGCAGACGGAGGTGTGTTTGTTCGAGGTGTGGGACGTTCCCTGGCAGGGCACTTCGACTCTGCTCAAACAGAAGTGCCAGCCTAAAGGTCAGTCAGCAGCCACAGACGTCGATCATTAAACATCTAAGATTCATGGTTTGTTTTACAGCTGTCCTGTAGTCAAAACATAGCAGAAGAACACAGCTAATGGTTCACAGTATCTTGCATTTATTCTTACCCCAAGAGCTCTAGGTTAACTAATCACTGTTGACCTACTGTTTATGTGGTTTCAGTGTTATCCCATGATGCTTTGCTTCCTCTTTAACAGCAGCCATACCTTCCAGGATGACATTGGCTCCATCAAACTGGTTAAAACATTGAATATGCAGAAAATAATCTGTCCTGTTTTGCACCACCCTATCTGACCATATCTTGTTCTGTTTGGATGTTACACCAGGACAAAGTTTGCATGTTGCCAAAAACAGTTTGATAAATTGGACTTTCACTGCACAGTTATTATGTAAAGCGCAATGTTTGCTAACCCAGTCGATAAGTGGTGCTTTATACCAAACAGATAAAACAAGGTAAAAGGTTAAATAGTGATGAGTCCACCAATTAATGTTGATTTTTTTTCATCCTGTGAATGAAAATGAAGCTATATACAACAATAGAATTTATTTTAGACTCTTCTCTGCTGCCCCACTCTGTGATTCAGACTTACAAGATGAGAGTAATAATGAATAATGAATGAATCATGTCAAGATTGATCTACAGCCTTCATATGTTTCCATTTATTTGACTTACTCATTTGTAAACCATAGAGTCAGTGTACTTTTGAATACGTGACACATGAATATAGGTGTTATGTACATTGACACTGAACATGTTATCCTGGATGTCTCTGTTATCAGCTGAACCTCAAGTAGAAGAGACCAACAAGGTGGTGGATGCATCCACCAGCCAGCCTCTGGAGGTAAAAATTATGTCATATTCAGATCAATGACAGGACTGGCAGCAATGTTGATTTAAGTTCCATGTTGTTATCTGTCTCCTAACAGTCCGTTTGTTGTGTAAACTGCTGTAATCAATTTGAACTTGGGCCTGAGGTTAAGATCTGTGTTGTTGATTCTGTGTGTTTGTCTGCTCTTTATCTGGCAGGAGTCTGTGGAGCTGTTGGGCCAGTTCAAAGAGTTCATGGTTAAATACAATAAGGTCTACAGCAGCCAGGAGGGTGAGACATGTATACAGTGTACATACCAAATATAGCAATGTGCATATAGTGTTTTGCATTCCTGTCTACACGCTCTGAAGCCTTTATGTACTCAAAGTCTACTCATAGCAACAATAAAAGCCCTTCAGCCGGTATGAAAAGCCAAACATAAGGCTGAATATCGATTCAGAGCCATTGGAATTAGTATATCGTGTGTACTGATTGGTTACGTTATAAGCATCTCATCAACCATGAATAAACATTATCAAATTTAAAATAGGGAAAAATCCCAGATGACACATTAGATGCAACATAACCATGACAGTTTAACCACATAAATATGAATACAGTTTCAGAAGTCCAAAATAAAAAGCTAGAGAACAGGTGTTGACAGAGGAACTGNNTGTGTTTATTGTCGTGGAGAAAATGAGGAGTCCAACACATTACAAAAATCACTACAAGAGAGAGACAGTCACGGGAAATGAAAGGTCACGTGTTGCATTCAGAATCGTGCGTCCCGTCAAAACAACCAGATCAAAACGGTGATTATCTTAAAATGTAAAAAATGAATATACAGTCTTTCACTGTCAAGTGCCAAATCTTTTTTAAAAATCTGTGTTTATTTGACCTTTGATGCTGCAGAGACCGACCACCGATTGCGCATCTTCCACGAGAACCTGAAAACTGCTGAGAAGCTCCAGTCTTTGGATCAAGGGTCAGCTGAGTATGGAGTCACCAAGTTCAGCGACCTAACTGGTACGTGCCTGTGTGTGTATTTGTGTGTGTGTATTTGCTTGTATTTTCACAGTTTCCAGCGAGGAAATGCATCTTCTGCTTTTCATGTGTTGCATCAGCGTGTCTTCAAAAAATCTTCTTCAGTAACACGAAAGTTTGACTGCTTTCCTTCTGTTTTTCCCCAGAGGAAGAGTTTCGCTCTACGTACCTGAACCCGCTACTGAGTCAGTGGACGCTTCATCGACCAATGAAACCAGCCTCTTCTGCCAGAGACCCCGCCCCCGCCAGCTGGGATTGGCGGGATCATGGAGCTGTCAGTCCTGTTAAGGACCAGGTACCAACAAACAGAGTTAATTATAGGGCAGTCACCCTAATGAACTACCAATGAATAAATGATACCTCCTGCCTACTTCACGCTGATTGGTGTGTGTGTGTGTGTGTGTGTGTGTGTGTGTGTGTGTGTGTGTGTGTGTGTTTCTTGCAGGGTATGTGTGGATCCTGCTGGGCATTTTCTGTTACAGGCAACATTGAAGGCCAGTGGTTCCTGAAAAATGGGACGTTGCTGTCCCTCTCTGAACAAGGTAACACACACACGCACACACGTGTACAGACCCAAACAAACACAGATGATACAGTAGTTCAATAGCTTTCGCCTGCAGAAAAAAATCACTGTTTACATTTGCAGATAAAAGCTGTGATTTGATTGGTTCATTGATTTGTCCCTCACAGAGCTAGTTGACTGTGATGGGCTGGACCAGGCGTGCAGAGGAGGGCTGCCGTCCAATGCTTATGAAGCTATTGAGAAGCTGGGTAAGAAAGAAAGAAACAACCATTTTGAAACATTTTATCTTCCAATCCCTATTTTTTCTTGGGACATTACAGCTGTTTGTTGACTCTGAGCAGCATGCTAATGCACACATGTGATTTATGCTGATGCTGAGTGCAAGCTTTAACCTTTTAATCTTCATCCTTCATGTGTTGTTAAGGTGGTCTGGAGACAGAGACTGACTACTCCTACAGCGGGCAGAAGCATGGGTGCGACTTCACCACCATGAAGGTGGCCGCCTACATCAACAGCTCTGTGGAGCTGTCCAAAGATGAGAAGGGTGAGCCAACAGAGGGGATGAAGAAGAAAGGGAACAAAGCACAGCACTGATAAATTCCCACTAAAATACACACCAAGAAGCTTTTTTATCTGAAAGTCACACTAATTAGATTTAATGAACAAATGGTAGTGACACACTATAACTCTAGTGATTTGTCATTTCCTATTTCAAAGACAAATGCATAGCGGAGATTAATGGGTGTTGATTTTGCAGGTATATTAATTGTAACTAGAAACAGCAATGTGACAGTTTGAAACAAAGGGCTGTTAAATGGGCTAATTTTGTTTTGTTTTGTTCTCCTCAGAAATTGCAGCTTGGCTGGCTGAGAATGGACCAATCTCTGTTGCTCTCAATGCCTTTGCCATGCAGGTAAGCAGTTCTGTCTTCCACCGCTATGCTCATCCACCACAGCAATGACTGAATCACTAAGATTTGACTTACTTAACACACTGCCATCACCTCCATGGAAAGAGATAACAACATTATCATGTCACAATGCATCTTCTTTTTACTAGAATTTAATTATCAGCATACCACCATATTTAATTCATTTTAATTGTCTTTTGAATGTCTCTAGTTCTACAGGAAGGGTGTGTCTCACCCTCTGAAGATCTTCTGCAACCCCTGGATGATCGACCACGCTGTGCTGCTGGTGGGATACGGAGACCGTAAGTGTTTTTCTCCTTTTGTTTATCCAGTTCCTACTCCTGGAAAATACACATTTGTTTGCCAATAACAAGCATATCAACATAAAGGATGATGGTCTTGTGAATCAGGATGCAGTCAAGTGCACTGTGTGAATGTTTCTGTGCTTTCAGGTAAAGGTATCCCATTCTGGGCCATCAAAAACAGCTGGGGGGAGGATTATGGAGAGCAGGTAAGACACCCCACCTACTAACAGTCTTTGTTTGTTCATTAGAGAAAGACTGAAAATGCTTTTTTTAAATAATACTTTGTTTTTTCTGAAAATATATCAACTATCAACCACTGTTTGATATCATATTGTGTTAAATTGGAAGGTTTGATGACACAATAAAAGTAAAGAAAAATACAAATGAAGCTACTTTTCTACTTTGTTGCTGCCCATATAAAGTTGTGTTATGTGTGTTTCTCTCTCTCTCTCTCATACAGGGTTACTACTACCTGTACAGGGGGTCCAATGCATGTGGGATCAACAAGATGTGCTCATCTGCTGTAGTCAACTAAACCACTAACATCACACATACACACATACACACACACACCATCATACCACATCTGCCGCAGATGCCAGCTGACCCCACCGTTACACTACACACACAGGTTTTTTTTTTTTACCTCATACCTCGTGTCAATGACTAAAAACATACCAGCTCTAATAAAGCCAGCTTTGCTGAGAAATTTTAAAGTGATTTTAAAGTAGATTTTATGTGCACATTTCATTCTGTTAGTCCTGCAGGTCATAATGATGGCTGTGTTTTAGGCAGTATTGGTTTTAACTCATCTCATCTTTCCTCACAGTAACTGAGCCCGTGTTCGATAAAGAGCGTGCACTAATTGTAGCTAGTCTGTCTTGTCAGTTTTCTTGGATGTTTTGTTACCGGTGTTCGTGCTAATGCTACAGTATGTAGTACTTGGGGGGGGGTTGAAAGAGGGGGTCTTACCTCACATTGGTCTGCACATAACTGCAATGCAATTGTAAAAACTGCTGTAAGACAGTGAGAAATGAGTGAAGGTTGAATAAAGAAGTGTGGAATCATATTCTTTGTTTATGGTTTTCTTTTTTTATGTGCACTGGAACAACAGAATGAAACTATCAATTGAAAATATAAACAAATACAACATTTAATTTACTGTGATTAGATTATCCTCTCTTTATAATGACTTTATTCATAAACCACAATGAACATCAAATTACTAAAATGTCATAGTGACCTATATAAAAAGCAAGGGGAGACAACATTTTACGATATAAACATGCTCTGCTGTCATGGTGACTGGACCCTCTTGTAGTCTGCTCACAACTATTAAACAATTCCTTGGCCTCTAGAAAAAGCAGCTGACATTCATCATAAATCTGAAAGCTGACATTAACAAAGAAAAGCTTATTTATACCCACGTTACCTTGTGTAGTATATGAAAACAGGATGCTAGTGATCTTGAATGTTGCTCAAATCGAGGAAAAACAAAACTCTATTTCCCACAATGCAAAGGGCACTGCCACGGAAGAACCTGACCTGTGTTGAGCAGTAGGTTTTCAGAAACAAAAATCTGTTTTATACAATTGTGAGTTACTAATATAGCAATTGATGCTGAAGTGGCAAAATGAAATTTTGATGGTCCTCATCTGAAATGTTCATTGTAACTCTAAACTCTCATGACACGGCCCTAAAAGATGAATGGACCACAGACACCGACTTTTATTTTGAAAAGCGCAGACCAGCTGATACCGGAAGTGTTAGGTTTGCTGTTGTCGGAAAACGCGGACGTGCATGTGGTTCATTTCACGTGTCCTTTTCTAAAGTGATTTTTAGCTTCTGTCAAGCTGCCCAGAAACACATTCTGCTTCGAGGAGACACAATTGCTCTTTTCTTCATTTCAAGGTAGTCCTGTAATCTGCTAATGTGGTTGAACATGAGGATACGTGTTGAGATAGCTAATGTTAGCTTAGTCTGCTAATTCACTGATGTTACTGTTAATTGTAAGGAAGCAGCTATTTGCTTTGTGTCTAGCTAACCAGCAAAGTAAGTAGCCAGAGTTTTATAAAAGTTGCAAAGCTAGCTGGTAACTCATTTGTGTGAGCTTAGTTAGTATTCACGTTCAACTTGTTGTCACTTGAACTTCCTGTTTTAGTTTATTGTCTCCTTCATGTATTGTTAGTTGACCTTCCCAACAGGGTGCATCACTGTTTATCAGCACTTTAACCACACACACTCTTCTTTCCTCAGCTGGCGAAGGACCCTGAAGCCCACCGTCCATAATGTCACAGGCCACCAAACGCAAACACGTTGTCAAGGAGGTTCTTGGAGACTTTGTCACGCCCACAGAAAACCAGCAGATTGTGAAGGTGAGCTGTATGTATGTATGAGCTGCATTGTGTTTAACACATTGACAGTAAATAACCACCCACATTACAGTAAACAAGCAAGACATTCCCCTGACTCCATCTCCATCCTCTACCTGTGCACCTGTAGGTTACCGGTAGTCGTGGTAACAACCTCCATGAAGCTGTCACAGCCCAGGGTGAGACCTTCCTGGTGAGCATGCCCACCAAGTTCCGCAAGAACATCTGGATCAAGAGAGGTAAGTGATGGATTACGTATTATAGATTATTACAGAGTCAACATGCTCTAAAATCTATCATCGGTTGAGTGCATCTCCTTTCTCATAAAACATCTGCAAAGCCGATTTGTTTAACACATTCACTAGTGTGATGATGTATTAGTAAGTTAAACGTTTCTCTCTTTCTCTGAATTTTTAATGACCTGTTCTCTGGTACGCATATCAAATATGTCTGCTCTCTGATCCCCAAGGTGACTATGTGATTGTGGATCCCATTGAGGAAGGAGAGAAGGTGAAGGCGGAGATCAGCTTCATTCTCTACAAAGATCACATTCAGTACCTGCAAAAACAGCAGCTCTGGTGAGTGGGAACACACACATATATTACACTACTAGCATCATTATGTCAAGTATAACCGAGTATTGTGGTTTTTTCCTGGACTTCCTCCAGGCCAGAGGGGTTTAAAGAGGAGCTGTCAGAGCAGGACAAGACAAGCAAACAGCAGGAAAAGGAAGAGGAGGATAAAGACGAGGAAGAGGAAGTCAGCGACTCTGAAGATGACGAGAGCGACCTGTTTGTAAACACCAACCGCTGCAACTACCAGTACAGCGAGAGTGAGGAGGAGGAGGACAGCGAGGAAGAGGATGACGACAAAGAGGAAAGGACAGAAAATGGTTCCTAGTGGCAGCACCGAGGACACGGACACTCGAGAGCGAGAGCTGTGAACATCAGGAGACGGTGTGCTCTGCTGCTTATCACTGACTGATCTGATGGTGATTTGAAATGAGGGTACAGCTCCCTCTGCAGCTCTTGTACGATGGATTGTTGTAGATGTTAAACGGCTGGGCTCATTGAATGGACTTCAACTTAATGAAGCGAAATAAGTGAGTTTTGAGTCCAAAAAAAAAAAAAAAAGTGATGTCAAAATTGAAGAAGAATTCAGTGATTTCCCACGTCTGTTTGAAATTCTGTTGGATACATTTCTACATTAGTTTCAGTGTCTTACTGAAAATGTATCACAAACTCAAGCATGTTTATCAACTGACCTGCAGTGCTGCCATTACTATATTGCCAGTACATTACAGGGTATACAGTATACCCAGGCCATTCTGTACATTTGCAGGGTAAAGTTAATGTAAACTGTTCAGTATCCATTCATTCTCCTCCATAGGACAAAATAAATCTGTTAGAAAGTCACAAAAATTTCACAACTCAAAAGATTTATTGTTGTCACTTTTGATAAAACACATTTTAGTCACGTGTGATTTTAGTTGCTGGTTTTGACGGTTAGAGGAATGCGGGGCGTGGTGAGAATTTAAGCCCATTCCAGTTTCACAGGTCTTCTGATGTTGTTGTAACTAGCTGGACCGTTTTTACATAACCTGTTGTCGTGCTGATCGTATTGATTTGATTTTCAAATGAATGCTGCTGTTAGCCTCTGTGATTCACTTTGTCACAAGCACCGAAAGATCTTGTCAAAATACTCTAAGTTTCAATTAACTTTGTGTCACGATGTACTGCGACTGCTTTGTGCCTCGTCTTTTACTGACATTCCTTCCCCAGCTGCTGATTTTGGTTGAACGTTTTAGAAATCGATTAATTCCTGAGCTTGGGTTTTTCATCACTTGGACGCCACTTCAAGAATTCAACACTTTGTCTTTGTAAAGAATGTCTTTTATTATTTCACATTCAGAGAACTGTCTCCCCTGGAAACAGTTAATACAAGCATAGTTGTGGAAATAAACACATTCACAAAAGATTCGCTCTCAGTATTTGACGTCAAGTCATTGAGCAGTGTATTTCTACTGCCGGTGGAACCAGTTCTTCAGGGGTTTTCTACTTGACGCATTTTGCCCCCGAGGTGTGAAGGGAAACCTCAAGTTAGTCTGACAACATGCTTCAAATTCAAGATCGTGCTGAGTGCCTACCTTTAATCTCTTAATGTTCCAGTGGCTCTGTATGTTTAGGAAGCCCATAATGCTGTGAACTATGTTTGCAATTTGAAATACTTTTTGCTGAAAACCTTTTTATTAAGCATTGATGCTTTTTTGGAAAGATTGTTACACTTTGTGACAGACTTTTAACAAACATGGATGCTATCAAATTCTTAAAAAGTGCAAATATTTTGACATGTTTGAAAGCTAATCATTCTTAGCCAACAATCGGATGAGCTTGGCTTGGTTTGGTTTCAGGGTACAATGAAGTTGGGGGTCCTCAAAAAAACTAAAAATATATGACTGATATTATCTGCATTAATATATTTATAATAATCTAGCAAATAAGACATTGTGATTTTTTTATTATCATTGTTAGAATATGTTGTATTTGAATCCTTAATAAAAAGAACATTGTCTTGTGAGCACATGCTAATATTTTATGGTAAACCAGATGAATTTAGAACCATTTTTATCAGCTCCTCTTCTTTCATGGGGATTCTGGATTTTTTGGCACAGTTAAGAGAGATTTTTGTCCCCCTATACTTAGTGGAAAGTACACTCTTGAGTTGAGTTACTTAAAGTCTTATATCCTTCCTTTCAATATCACTAATATTTGCACTCAGAGCTTGCAGAGATGTATTTTAATATTTAAATAGTGTATCTACAATCATAAAATTGGAATTAAAACACTCAGAAGAACGAAAGCTAAACATAAAATAGGTGATCCAAAATTAACAGTTAAATTGGCTGGTTGGATTTAGTTGAAATATTGGTGTCTCAAACACTTGCTGGGCAGGTGAGTTTCCGTAAAGGACAACTGACTCATCTCCTGTGCTCGCTGGGAAACACAAAGCCACAAACTCTGGCTTTTTCGAGTGACTTATTTTTTCATTTTTTGTTTTGTTTTGTTTTGATCACGGGGACACTCAGATTATCACATTTGGATGAAGGGATGGTTTTTCTGCATTTTGCTTTCATACCAGCACATCATTACATCACTAGTACAAGTGTGTGTACTAGTTGCTTAAGCAAAGTCGAATGTTAAAAAGTCCATTGAGCTTTTATCTTTTGAACTTTGAGTTTCCGAGAAAGGCAGGTCATTAAGGAGGAGTTTGTTTCACAGAGATAGAACAGAGTGTGTTGGAATTTTATTGAGATATTAAAGAACCAGAAATACTTTACAGGAATGTACAATAATGTATTTTACACATTCATCACATTAGCTATACTATACAGTACTACATCACTGGAAGTTGATTGGCTGACACCAGTGGCTCATCTAATTCAGGTTATGTAAACATAAGTAGTGAAGACCTTTACAGTCTCAATGCTGCAAAACTGGCTCAACCACTGTAAACTCAAACTCATCTTAACAATAACTACATTAACACTTTGTTACTTTGATCACATACTTCATGTATAAAAACAGACATAGAAAGGGAAATAACACTCTCACCCACTTACAATTACACTCAGGAATTTTGCTGCTACAGCCGTACTTTCTGGTATGACCATAAGCTTATGGTGGCTAATCTAGCTAATGTTAGCAAACTTTACCTTAACATTGTTGTATAAAGCACATTTCTGCAAACCTCCTGGGTCTTCTTCACTTGTGCTACTGTTACAGTAGCTTAGCATTTCAGCTAATTAGCATTTTATTTGTAGCTAAACAGTAGCAATTAGCATTATCTCATAACAGTCACTTGTGGCCACTGCTCGGCAAAAGTTACATAGTGTCGCTTTGATTACAAATCATGTACGTACACTTTACATTACTGCTGACCACTTTCTGTTGCATCATGCAGTGTTTTTGATTTTTTGATTCTTCCTCCATTTATTTCCATTCATTTCAGTTCCATATGACAAACTTGCAGCCTTGAAACTTGATGGGTTTTAGGGGATACATTTCAACAAACACCATGTCTGCATGTCATAGCTATGTTATCTTTTTGTGGTAGCCTAATGAAGTTGTATGTGTAAATTGATTTGAATTGAAAGCAGAGAGTAGACATGATAGCCACGGTCATGATTCACAGTCTCAAGTCATTACGGGTTACATGTCACATTTATTTTCATATAATGTAATGAATGACAATCAATGGCTGCCTGAAAGAAAGTAAAAACACATTTTAAAGTAAAAAAAAAAAAATTCTTTTATTTTTATTTATAAAAATAAAAAGTCAAATAATTATAAAAATAGTGAGTGGTTATGCAAAGTATGTACAATTTGTAGTAAAGTGGACTCAAATATCAAAAACACTGGTTTAAAAAAGTTTTATTAAATATTATTGATGAACCCAAAGGTTTTCACATTGTTTAGTATAACTAAATATAACCCTAGCACATGGATTCCTGAAGTAAATAAATACAGACACTAGTTAACACAGTGTCACCTCTTCCTAACTCTGACAGAAGCTCACCAAATGTTTGCTCTCACACTGTAGAAGCAAAATTCTTCAACAGACAAACCTAAAACAGTCTTAGTAATAGTCCTTATAGTTTGTTTTCCTTCTTGTCTGAACCTTTCAGAGGAACATCCTGACACTGCGTCTGTGTCTTTTTAACGTGGGCCCACAGTCTAATTATCTGCTCGGGGCTTCGTTTGTGGACCAGTAGGATTCTGTGGTACGAACACAGCTCCTCCTCTTCCTTTCCAGGAAAGTCAAACGTGAGGAAGGCAGGGTGGTGGACGGGGTGAGCGTTAAGCCGAATCATACACATCCCTACATAAACGTCATCGATGGGGAACAGGTGAACCCTTTGAGAAATGACGTGTAGACGTTTGGTCAACAGGCCTGAGTACACCACCCCTCCACCGCCTGCATATGTAGGATAAAGGCCCTTGTAGAAGCTGTCTGGGATAAAGTACTTGGACTTGATGGCTCGGTTGGGTAAGGCTGCACCTATGACATCCCCAACCATGAAGTCTTTCATGGCCTTGTGTGCTTGTGGCTTCTTTAGCTGGTCTTGGAGGTAGGTTATCATTTTCGGGGTGTTGATGAAGACGTCGTCGTCCCCCTTAAAGACGAAGCGAGTCCGGCTGCAGGAGCGTGAGAACCAGCTCCAGAAGAGCACATCTTTCAATGTGAGGTTGAAAAATGTGTCCTTGAAGTCCCACTGCAGAATGTCTCCATAATGTTGACTCTCCAGCTGCAGTAACAGAGATAAATCCACACCCAGCTCCTCGGGGTCTTCTTTGCCCATCAGGAACACCCTGCGTACGTATCCTCCACCTCCACTGCTGTTCCTCGTCTGTCCTGATACCCATCCTGCCTGACCCCAGGTCTTTCGAAGGGCCTGCCGGTTCTTAAAATTCAGCGTTGTTGTCTTGATAGCCAGGAGAAGCAGAGGGGGCTCCTTCTCATCCTTTGCCCCAGCTCCACATACTCCATCTGGCTGGATGAGGGTTGGGTAGTCCCTCCTTTGCATGTGGCTCGCAAACTCTTGCACCTGCTGTGATAGCTTGTCAAAATGTATCCTTGTGCTGTTCAGGTTGGTAACTTCAGAGAAACTTTGCTGCAGTACGGACTCATGAAAGGTGCCATTTTTAAATCCCATCTTTGTGTTGTTGGGGCGCAGGATGGGGTTGAAATGGCGGTCGATGGCCAGCTGGAGCCTGTTCCAAAAGGCATCCCCATCCGAGTGGAGCTCCCAGAAAGTTTTAGGGAGTGGGCCGAAGCTCTTGTTTCTCAAAATTCCTGAGGCCACGAAGTGAGCAGTTTGCACGCCAACCTGGCCGCTGCTATTCATGGCCATACACAACATGACAGAAATGTAGACAAACAGAAGGGCCAGGGAGATGCATGGTGTGCACACACAGATTAACACTGCACGCCAGCGACAGAAGCACCGCGCCATTCAACTGCAAATGCACAAACAGTATGTTAGTTTGCACAAATAGTGTCAAAAGAGATGTTTTTGAGCATCAAAAAACATTGAATGTACCATGAAAGCCCAGAGTTAGTGTGTGCATGGACAGAGAAGCTAAGATCTAGAGTAAAACAAAGTTGGGAGGAGAAAGGAGAATAAGGCTATATTTGAACGTTGACAAAACAATCTCACCAAGAGGTCCATTTAGTAGCTGTTCTGGAGTTTTCAATTGGATCACATGATCTTCATCAGCAGATGGATTTTGCCCAGTATGAACTGAATTGGAAATGTTCACCTTTCCATTTTGCTGAGGACTCGTGCATCTACAATCCCATGACAACTAGTCTAACTCCATCTGCGTAGGAAAATCATGTGATATGATTAAGAGCTCCAGATCAGCTACTGCATGGTACCACTAATGACCTTGTGGTAAGATTGCTTTACTGTTCCCAAGGTCAAGAATGAACTTTCAAGCTTGACTATATTTAAAATGATGAAAAGAGTTTCTCAGAGCCAATTACTCACACTTTGAAAGGGAGTAAAATACATTTACATCAGCAGCTGAATACAGAAATGACCGCAGTAACACAAAATCTGCATGTTAATTACAATAACCTTACTTATTACAGATAACTACAGTTTATTTACACTAAGTCCTTTGACGGGATCGTCTTCTCTTAGAGTGCCAAAATGAAGAGTCAACAGTTTTCTCTGCTTACCTGTTTAAAGTGAAGGCTCCCTCATTCACTGAATACTCATCTGTTTTGACGAACAAAGCTGGTCCATGCTAGTAATCTGTTGGCCCCATCATCGTCTCATTTCTCAGTAAAAATGAAAGAACCTGACTGATGAGGCTGCTGCAGTTCTGGAGATTTGTGTGAACAATGATTAGAAGTTCCGCAAAAAAGCTTTACATAGCGGACGCAGACAGCCAAGTGTGTGCACAAGGGATACACCCACTGACAGAAAGAGAGCAAACAGGAATGACACGTTGTTACTCCACCTGCGATGAGGGAAGGTGGAATCAGCCACGCACAGGTGGGCAACACAATAATCTGTAAGCAGAGGTGGAAGTACTCAAATCTTTTACTTAAGTACTAAAGTAAAAGTACAAAAGTGTCAAAATAAACTTAAAGTACCAAAAGTAAGAGTACTCATTGTGCACAATGGAACATTTCAGAATACTGTATATTATGACATTGGATTATAATTATGATTAATGATGCATTCATGTTTACATCACCTTAATGTTGCAGCTGGTGGAGCTGATTTTAAATACTTTATACACTGCCACCCCCCCTTATCTTGACCTATAATAATACATTATTTGTTGATTATAATTTGTATCATAATTCTGAATCTGCAAAGTAACTAAAGTTCAAATAATCAAATAAATGTGTAAAAATCAAATAAATGTGTAAAAAGTACAACATTTCCCTCTGAAAAGTCATGGAGAAAAAGAGAAAATAAAGTAAAAAGCTGAGTGAAACACAGATTAACTGCCGAGCTGGCAGGTGTGCAGCTTCCTCATCAGGTAAAACAGGACGTGTGAGGAGGAACTCATGCTAGGAATGCCGGGAGTCTGTCTGGCATCCTGAAACTTCTGTGTTGCAACACTTCTGGCAACAATGAAACCTACTGCGGGTTTCATGGATGGGACGCACCCAAAACCAGCCAATATTTTCCAGCTGCAGATTTAACTGGCACTGAGGTGGCAGCAGTCTCTGATCAACCTGCATCACCTGTCAGCTAGAAAAGCAGCAACAGCGTGTTCTCCATCCTCCTGGTCAATGTGGAGCGGCAAAAGAGAACAATGAACATTAGCAATAAAGAGTGAGTAAGTAATGTCTTTGGTGCTGAATATGTGAATTACAATCATTTACATATCTGTTGTTTAGTGGGAATGAATTTACCTTCGGACAAATCATTATTTAACAGGCTTAATGTTAAGAAAGAAAATAGAAATCACGAATTTACAAAATGATCTTAACTCAAGGTCCACTTACGAGCTTCTTCTGGAACTTTCTACCAGTTGAAAACGGTTCAAAGCTTCAAACTGGTTAATGTGGTGTGGGTCTCCGGAAAAAAACTAGTACGTGGATGTTGAGTTACACAAGGTTATTTTTTCACACCACTATTTCCAATGTCAAGAATGAACTTGCTAACTAAATATTTATTCGTATTTTATTTTAATACTTTATTATTTAATTTATTCTATTTACCAAATGGGTAAATTGTTAAATGTGAAATATCTCTCTCTTTCTCTCACTCACACACACACACACACATATTGGAATGAGCAGGCACTGTAATAATGCATTTATGTACGTGTGTGTGTGTGTGTGTGTGTGTGTGTGTG
Organism: Oplegnathus fasciatus; assembly: GCA_003416845.1. Lineage (NCBI taxonomy): Eukaryota > Metazoa > Chordata > Actinopteri > Centrarchiformes > Oplegnathidae > Oplegnathus > Oplegnathus fasciatus. The sequence goes on along the minus strand of NTHP01000122.1, from coordinate 437,769 downwards.
TGTGTGTGTGTGTGTGTGTATGTGGCAACATGCCCAGACATACTTGTAAAAATGTCATTAATTGTGACTGGAGTACAATATGTCAGACTGCTACGGTCTGAAGGATGATGCACTTAAAGGCAGTGAGGGAGGAAGTTTAGATAGACCAGTTGGCGATACAGAAAAGAAGAAGAAGAAGAACTAAGAGCGGTGAAGAAGATGAAGAGTCCCCGGCTGTGCTCATCAAATTTGTCATCAGCTGATTTGTGAGAGGAGCTTTAAAAATGTTACACACAAAAAAATTAAACAATTAACACGCAAATATCAAGTGGATTGAAATGTAGCCTCTTACAACTATAAAACATAAATTTAAACAGACTATTACAATGTATAGTACCCAGGCTGAATACAGCGTTTCCTGGTATGTTTGAATGAAGTTATCATTCTCTTCATGAGCCATTATTTAATATTTTATAAAATGTATAATTTTACAACCTTCTTTCTCTAAAAACATTTTGGAGAAGCAGGAAATAATCTTGTTTTTTTAACATACAGAAGTCACCATCATCCAGTGCATGGAACATCTAATTATAAACAAGGTAAATGCTGCCATCTAGTGTTCCTATCTGTGCAGCTCCATTCTTACTGTACATTTGGTGCACATCTGACTTCTTTGTATAAATAAAGAAGTAATAACAGATTCTAAACATCTGTAAAATAAAAACAACAAACAAACAGTTGCTTTTTGTTACAAAGATGACAGGACTGTGTCAAAATGGTAGGAATAAAGTTTTATTTTTCATATGAAGGGGTGGTTTTGGATTTTTCTTCTTTTACAAGTAGTATGTTTTTGATAAAACTTGCAAAAAATCTTCTAGCATATTCCAAGAATGATGGACATGAAGAGAAGGGGATTTATTGCTGAATGTTAAAATGAAGACACATTTTTATTTTTTTCACCGAGTGGAAAAACGATTTGCTTGCTGCTTTTTCCATGCACCCAACTACCAGTACCACTAGGACATGCAGAGGGGTCGGGGCTGTGAGGAGAGGAGAGGGGGAGGAGGAAGGGG
>NTHP01000122.1:415190-436701 GCA_003416845.1 Oplegnathus fasciatus | reverse complement strand
GAGGAGGGAGGAGAGAGGGAGTCGGTAGGTAAAAAAGACAAAGGCAAACTGCTTGACAAACACAAATATGGAAGGGCTTTGAGTGTGTGTGTGTGTGTGTGTGTGTGTGGCATATGAGGGTTTGTGTGTCTGTGTGTGCATGTCTCAGTGTGTGCTTCATTATGTGTGAGGCGTGTATGACGTGTGAAATGTATGTGTGTATGTAAAGGTCAAAGGGGGGAGTGCAGGGTGAGGAGAAAGAGGGCGGGGGGTGTTAACAATTCAACTAGCTCTAGAAGCACACTACCCTCACTTGCAGTATTTCCACATTGCAAATCCCAGATTGATTACAGTGATAGTAAGACAAAACTAGCCAGACCTTTGGGCCATGAACCCAAATAATGTTTTTATAAATTTCTAGCATGATTCCCCTGATTCTGAGGGGTTCGTCGCCATTTTTAAGATACTTTCTATATCTGTGATCCATGCATCTCCTGTGTGAAGAAAGAAAACAACAACAAAAACACTCTACTCATTGGAAAGTAACTCTAATAGGGACACATATCTGACACAGTATCGTTTTCCTCAGTGGAAGTGGAAGAGTTTCTGACAGGATCAGCCCACTGTTGGTGTCCTGCTCAGTATACTCATCTGGAGATGGGGCCTAAATTCATCTGCTAGTTGCTTGTGAAGGTCGGTAAGAAAGGTCGGGTGAGAAAGACATGAAGGTGAGGGGCGATGTGGGGTGGAGGGGGCAGACAGAGACAGACACATAACAGATCATTCAGTCAATATGACCAAGCAAAAGAAGTTCAATCAATAAAGGTATAGGAATGCAAATCAAGGATGCAGTAATCAGTATTATCATATACCACCGTTTGGCTGTGAGCTAAAGAAAAAGTAGAATCAGACTCAGAAACTCGCTCTCTAGCAGTGTGAACCTGCACGCAGTGAACCGCAAGAGATTTTTCCCATCAGAGCAGTGCCATCGCTACAGGGGTGAAAGGTGGTGGCGATTCCGGGGGCCCACATCTGGAGGGGGCCCGCAAAGTTTCCAGTAGGATTATATTAGTAAGAAAAAGAAAAAGGGGGAACCCAGAGCGATATCCTCCTCTCAAGGGGCCCAGTATTCCTAGCTACGCCCCTGCAACATAGTGAACAGATGTGGTCTCCGCACAACATCATTTTTTCATCATCATCATCATCATCATCGTCGTGGCCCACACACAGCGACACACACGCCCGCTTACACGCACACACACACAACCTTTTGAAGTAAAAAAAAAAGCAACTGAATCTCCCCTCTGATTCCAAGAGTTTTTACCCACGCTCCCTTAATCATGGCCACAAGTGAACGCAACAAACCTGATGGACAGACAGGAAGGAGAGTGAGGGGATGTGGATCTGGCCTGCGGACTGAACTGTGACTGAGATGACGTGCGCTCTCTGCTTTGAGTCTTTTGGCTGTGATGTGATGGGGAAGTCCTGAGACACAGTGCGGCTCTAAGCTGCTGGCATAGGAAACGGGCGGGCTGGGCAGTCCACGGGAGGCCAGAGTCAGGCTGGATTACAACTGGATTGGTTAGGTTCGGTTTGGATCGGCAGCTCCCTGGCCAATGACTGCTCATGGAGGGAGGTTCTTACAGTGCAATGGAGCTTCTGGCAGCGTGAGGATTCGTGGGAGGAGCATGTCAGTCAAACAAGAGACCACACCCTCCAAGGTGAACGGAGGCGAAAATCAAATGAGGCTTCATGAGGTGTACACACAGGCATGCACACACACACACACGCACACACACACTGCAACCACCACCAATGTCATGGCAGCACCCTGAACACCTACACAGGAATCTGGAGTCACTTTCCCTCAACAAACTCCCTAACACTCTTGTTTTCACAGAAATAACAACAAATGACTGAGAGGCAGCGAACGAGGACATAAATGACCGATGTGATTCATCCAAAAATCATCCGAGAAAAACTACCCTACACATCCGGTTGCGTCAGTGACTAATGTCCCTGTGAAACGAGCGCATCGCGTGGATCATACTCATGTAAACAGACACCTTTTACACAGGAGGAATCAATATTGCATGATGACATAATCAGATCACAGTTCAAAAAGAGGAAGATCCCAAATCAGAGAAAAAACCAAAGCAAAAGGAAGGAAGAGGGTTGGTCTCTATAAAAACGAGGAGTCTTTATAAGAAAGGCTACAAAAACTCAATGGGACCTCCGACTTCAGCATACAGCAAAAGGCACCACAATATTATTCTATTTATCTAACTTGTGAAAAAATTGGCACGTAATTCTCTTATTTTTTCATCTCTCATAATGCTGTAAATCAAAAAACTTTACATATAAATATTTCCCCCCCGTTATAAAAAAAGTCTTTGCTGTTAGCTAGTAGACAATTTTTGCTGAAATGAAAATAAATATTTCATTTGTTTAGAATATCTGTCTGTTATACAAAATAAAAATATTTCTCCTAGGTGCAGGTCTCTAGTCCACTGGTTGTGTGTTGGAGGAAGGGGAGTGTGTGAGGTGGAGGGGGTGGGTGGTGGCAGGGGGGGAGGTTAAGTCTTAAAGGGGCATGTTGTCAGCCTTGGAGCGCTGCGACTGGGAGCCGCGGCTCTGCCCGTTGCTGCGTGTCCCCGGCCGACTCAGCCCGCGGTGAGTCCGTGTGTCCGCACCAGATGATGCACGGAAACCCGGGACGGTTAAGGGCGGGTCCATGTTCATGTTCTGCATACTAAGGAAAGGTGTGCTCTCCCCGTGAGCATCCTCTTCCTCCTCCTCTTCCTCCTCCTCCTCTGACTGGCTGAAGCTCTGTGAGCTGTAGTCCCGTAGGCCCGCTGAACGCTGGGAGATGTGTCCGTTGAGGCGGTTGCGTCGCGGGCGGCGCCGGCTCCGGATGGGTTCCCGTGAAGAGGCGTACTCCTGCGTGGTCTCGTAGGCCTCATCGTCTGGGAGGCGGTAGGGGCTGGACGGTAGACTTCCTGTGCTCTCCGTCAGGTAGGGTCGCCGCGGACGCCGGGGCTGCCTGTATAAACTTCCATCCTAAAACGTAAAATAGAGAGGAGGATTTGATAGAAACAGTGTAATTTGTCTGTTAAATATGTATGTTTGTCAGCGGTTTGCTCAAAGGAACTTTAGCAGGGTGGACGCCAACACAGGGATAAGTCTGGTTATTTGCTATATTTTTCATATTGTGAACAAATCTCAAGAAAAAAGCAAAACCAACAATTAATTCACCTTACTGACAATTATTGTCTATTTATATAAACAGAGTAGCTTATTCCTCTGTGTCATGGGGCTCCATTGCTAAAAACATATGGCCGCACTGTGTGACGTGTTCCTTGATTATGATGAACATGGGCACTGTAGTTTATTTTGAGTTGATCCCACGTACACCGCTCTGGTGCCTCAGATACTCACTAGCACTGAAAATAGTCCCCAACAAAAGCACTATTTACTCTGTTTGAGTAAAATTAACTAAAACTACAGTTCCCAGCTGTTCTAGGAAATGATTTAGTCTTTTTTTTAAATGACAGTATATATTTGTAACCCACTTTTAAAGAAATTAATGAATGAAAAAATACAGAACATCACCAGCCCTATCCGTTAACTGATGGCATGTTGTCACCATCACCGTGCTGCTCCAGTCATATGACAGTCATCAGTACGTACATATGTACTATATTTTCCTACGTACATCGGGGCATCGTAGCAGCGGCTGGTCGTCATCTCTGTGGTAGGCGGCAGCGGCAGGGGGCAGGGAAAGGGCGTGGCTTGTGTTGGGCGAGGTGATCTGGAAGGTGGGCACCTGGGGCGGCAACGCGGGGTAGTGGAACTCCACCGGAGACAGGCGTGCTGGGGTGGTCAGCGCCGACACGTACCTGGACAGAAAAGATGACAGCAGATTATTAGTGTCTGAATCACACCTTGAACACATGAACATGCAAATGTGATGACGTAAGAAAGTTCACCAAAACTAGCCACAATTGTAATCGACAATTATGTTTGGTTAAAGGTATAATGAGTAAGACTGTATAGACTCATACAAAAATAACCCCTCTCAATCATCACTTATCACCCACTAGAAGTGTGTGGCTGTATCTGCAGAGACCCTGCCCTCTGCCTGGATTTTCTTATTTTGCTGCATTTGGGACATTTCTGGGCGTCAACCTTTGGGCAGCCAATAAAAGCGCCCAGGGTGTGAGGGTGGTGTTGCGCTTCTGGTGTTGTTGAGCCGGGGATATGGTGTTTAATTAGTCTCAAAAACTGCGCAGATAAAAAACGTACGCTTGCATGTGATACGAGCGCACAGAACAGTGTGAGCAGAAAACCATCCTCGCGAGGGAGCATTTCTGCTCTACGTGCTACATGCGGTCCTGTGAGCACGGGGATGTGATGAGCGTGAGAGACAGTGGCTGATGTCTCCCCTCCTTTGATTGGTCACTTTGAATACTGACCATGACCTTTGATTGGCTGTTTGGTTTGATCACTGACACAGTCGAAGACGGGCAATTGCCTGAGAGAACAACCACTTTCATGGGGCCGTCATGTCGGAGCGAGTAAGTCTTACACTAAGTTATAACCTAGACTGACTAGTGGGGCTACAAACGAGTGAGAGTACAAAAACTTGAAACCACATTTCATTTGCATGCACACCTTGAACAGATTAATGTTACTGTAAACATCTGCGGGTGCTGAAAGTGACCAATCAAAGGAAGGGAGACATCAGAGACTCTCTAATCCATCCCCGCCTCCAAAGTCTCAAAAGTCAACTTGACGAGCGAGCGAGGATGCTTTTCCGCTGGCAGATACTGTTCTCTGCGCTCGTATCACGGGCACACGCCTGGTTTTTATTTGCGCCACACGGGGAGGAGGGGCCAACTTTGAATTTTGTGTTTACAAACCGCAACCGACAAATCCTACTCATTCTGCCTTTAACAAAATGCACTTCAAAACTGTACTGAAAGCTGTAAGTGGTAACAAGCTGTTGGAAACACATGAACTCAATATATTCATGTTTGGCATTCTGTACTGCTTTATACCAGAAGGAAGGAAGACGGAAGAACTGACTGTTGGCGAGTCTCAGGATGCTCATCACTCATCATTTAACTACAATTTTGTATTTCATATGTATTTCAATTTGGCACAAAGGTACAGTAGTTTGATTGCCAGTGGCCTTACAGTACACATCACCAGAGGTTTTGATAAGGTCATGAAATAAATCAGTGGGGGATGGGATGAACCCCTCTGATGCAGACACACTTTGTGATTTGGACTGATAGCAGTCGCTAGTCAGCATCAGCCATTCTGTCAGTGAGTCCCATCCATCTGTTTTCTAAACCACTTGTCCTCTTCAGGGCCAGGGGGACTGGAGCCTACCCAGCATGCACTGGGCAAGAGGAAAAATACACGCTGGACAGGTCACCAGTCAATCACAGGGCTAACACACTGTATATAGACAAACAACCACATTCACTTCTGCAGGAAATTTAGTGTTTCCAGTCCACCTGACCTGCAAGTCTTTGGTCTGTGGGAGGAAACATGCAAACTCAACACAGAAACACTGCAGCCAGCTGGCTCAGGTTCGCACGCAGGACCTTTTTGCCACGAAACGGCAGTGTTAACTGCTGAGCCACCTCGACACCCACTCAGTCAGTCCCAAGAATATGAAAAACATTTCTGAGCAAGCGCCATCACAGCTGCAAGGAGTATATGACTGCTGCACCTCACTGAGTTTAACTTCAAGTCTGTTTATTAGTCAGAGGGCATTCTGGGACATGAAGAAGACCACTAACTGGTAAACGGTAAAAATAGAGGAGTCAGGTTTAGTCAAAGTGGGAACACCACACTTATTTACAACAGACAAAAATAAATGACTCTTTAACAACTGATCTTCACAGAATGATAGGAATGACTAACAACTAACAAAGAGTGGATTTCTCCTTTACGAACAAAACATTAACAAAAATCTGTGAGTGCTCTGCTTTGACAAAGAATTATTATTATTTCATTACCTTCACTGCCACTACACCACATTACAATATACAGTATCTGGGTGATGTAGTCCTTCACACATCGAAAAATTCATAACAATTGCCACTTGAGGTCACCAAAGAGTAAAGGGGCTGGTGTGACAAAAAATAAAACAAAGCAAAAGTGTTGTAGAGTCATGAACAAAGACAGAGTTAACACCACCACCATCATCACACACACACACACACACACACACACTACCACTGTCCCTACCTGTCACTGTGAGGCGAGTCTCTTAGAGAGTCGTAGGAATCCCCGTACTGCATTCCCGGTCCGGACACGTCCGTACAGCCCCAGTGGGCGGCCCTCCTCGCCATGCATGCCGGGCTGCTGCACTTACTGGTTCCAACAGAGCTGGACAGCCCACCTGACTGGCAGTCTGAGTTCATACTCTCTGTTCGCTCCATGCTCCACGTCTGCTCCTCGTGTCTGCAGGTGTGGGTGTTAGCAGAACAAGTTTAAAAGGTTACAACAGCACTGTGGGGGCAAGAGGATACAGAGGAGGAAGGAATGCCGGGTAAAGAGAGAAATGTTCACATGCATTGTCTATTAAAGCACAATCAATCACTCTCTGCAACGTGGCAGAGCTGTGAGTACTGCCAACTGTGCAACTCTACACAGTCTGATTGTACACGACCTGTCCAGCATGAAACAGAGACAAGACAAAGTAAAAAAGTGGCTGCTGAAGAAAGTGGAGCATCAACAAGCCAAAGACACATATTTCTCTCAGGAGTTGGTGGACCACACAAGAGACTGAAAGCCAATCAGTATTTATGTATTTATGGGATGCTTATGTTGCTCTGTGCGCTGAATGTGTAAGTAAATTTGGCTTAAATAGCAGTATATCAAAGCTCACTGAGCAGTGGGTCTGTAGAGTCATTGTTCTGCCCTCTAGTGGTGAAACTTTTCATAATGCTGCTTTAAAATGTTATACTTTCATATAATGACGGACAAATCTGCCACTGGTGTGAGTTTCCAGTGCGAGTCTCTGTGATTGCAATCAATGGAGTAGCGCTCATGCTGTACTTGTGTGTGTCTGTGCTTGTGAGTTTTTCTCCTCTAGATTCAGTTGGTGTTGTTATAACACTTGTGGAATAAAGTGCTACAGTATATCAAGAAAGTTTTCAAAACAAGTTGAACTACACAGGCAGCAAGTTAAATTACCTCCCCTGATTTGAAGTTTTTAAAAACTTGTGTTTAATGTTTGGTTCACCCAAATCATATTTTCTTACCGGTGGTTTCCACTCATGCAGAAAGTATTGGTTTAACTGTCCAGGTTTTGAGATATCTGTCTATGAGATTTCTGCTGCTACCCCAGTATAATAGAGCTGAATGGAATTTTATTTTTGCCACAAAAGCACTGAAAAACTACATTAAAAAAAATAAACAGAAATATTTCTTTCCAGAAACAATGTTCCCGTCACTCTGGATAATCCACAGACCTCACTGCCAACTATTCTCGCTGGAGATACTTTCTACAATAGTAAGGTCATATATAAAGAAAAAAGAGGAATATAGAACTCCCTCTGTTTGTATACATGCCCATCTGTGTGTGCGTGTGTGGTAGGTCTACCTGGAGGCATGTGAGGCAGTGGTAGAGTGGTGGGAGCGGGTAGACATTCGGCTGCCTGCGTAGTTGCCTGCACCCTCCGCTCCGTGGCTGATCACACACTCTGTCGTTGGGACGCTCTTGGAGATGTACTGCAATACACACACGGATACATACACATTTTAATACTTTTACTATGTATTTATCTTCAAAATAACAAATATATCATACAGTGAACATAGATACATCCTACGTCAATATAAAGTGATATCTAGTGATGAGAGGAATCTTCTGTACAGATCTGTTGTAGCTCCTCATCACTTCTCTCTCTTCACTGTTTTCATCGTTGCTATTATGCTGACTCATGCCCATTATGTCTCCAGGAGAATGGTTGGTGTTTTCTGCCCTCTCTTTAACGTCTGTCAGCTATGTGCCACCACATTTCCACATGATGTCAGTGGATCACAGTTTTATTTACACAAAGACTTTTTGGACTGCTCTGAAAGCTAAAAGAACCTTCTTGGTGGAGTTCAGTGAAGTGCCAAAGCTAAATAAAGTCTATCAGTAACCCCACCTCTCTGTGGGCTTCCTGTGCAGTTTGCTCAGGTGAAGCTGACATCCAGTTCTGGTGTCTTCTTCTTCTTCTATCCCTACTTTAGCATTAATGAGTATCTGAGGGTATTCTGAACATTTTGACACCAAAATCCTATTTATAGGACAGTTATGTTTAATTAAAACCACTGATATATCTGGCTTTATTCCAGCAGAGCCGATGCACTTTGATAGGAAAGCGACATCAGCCTGGAGATGTGACAAAATGTGTGTGTTCTGATTGGTTGCTAATAGATAATTGTAAATTAATTGCTATTGTTGTACTGTATTATTGTTATTGTTGGCTACCAGAAGCTAAAGCAAAATCACAGATGCCAAAAAATCTGTCTGGTACAGTTTGGCAACCCACTCTGGCACCAACTTTATGCTTAACCAGCGTCTCTGATAAAAAAAAAAAAAAGCTAATATATGAAAAAAAGAAAACTAAACAAAAAGCTAATTATTATGAAACCTATCACTCTTGCCATGAACTGACTAACTTTTCCTCATTTTGACACTCAATCTGGCCAGTTAATTTTGTTGCAGTTTTAAAAAACTATGGTTACTTATTTATTTCTACCTTGAGAGCAGCTCTGCCTCTGAGAAACTCTCGAGTCTGTCTGGAGTGACCTGTTGTGGGTTTCTCCTCAGCATGAAATGCAGGGTTGTCAGGAGGTGACTTCACTTCCAGCCTGTCAGTTAAATCTGACCTCAGGATCACCTGTACCTGCCTCTGCTACATGTTTCTACTGTTTGGACTCACGTCAACCATGGGGATCTCCTCCGGACCAGGCCCCGGGTGGTTGGGTCCGTTGGCCAGCATGCGGTTGGGTTGCTCCACACACTGATTCTGGTTCTGGTGTAGGTGATTGTGCATCTTCTTCCTCTGCTTCCTGGACGGGTGGTGATGAAGGAGCAATAAGTGATCTGGCAAAAGTGCTAAACTAGAGACAGTGACTGATATCATCTGCTACTCACTGTAATTACCATTTAAAAACCCCTTCTATCTCTCTGCTTAGCTTTCATTACTTCTTTTGCTAGCTTCACTCATCACATGATCGTTTTATGGTCGATTGGAGATTATAAAAAAATATACCATGAAGACTAGTTGGGATTAATTAATAAGTGAAGGCTCTTGATCAACATCTTGTGATTGTGCATTAGGCAGTTTGAGTGTGGAGCTTTCTCTCCTTTTAGATTATGCTGCCAACATGATAAAGCAACCAACCAACAACCAAACAAGCGAACAAACACTTTTATCTGGTAGAATGTAGTGTAATGAATTATTCACTACAGCAGTAGTGGTAGTACATTCACTCAACTACTGTTCTTAAGTACGATTTTGAGGTACTTGTACTTTATTTGAGTGATTCCATTTAATGCTACTTTATACTTATACTCCACTACATTTATTTGACAGCTATAGTTACCAGAAAAAAAACTCATGATAATCTTATAAAATACAACATATTGTCAAAGTGTTTCCCAACCCTTTTGGCTTGTGGCCTTGTACCAAAAAGCAAAGACTAGTTGGGAGACTCTCGACAGACTGTGATGATCTGCAAGGCGAGGGTCAGGTGACTGATAGCAGAGCCAGCCCAACGAGCGAGCTAATCTGCTAGTATGCGTGCTATTACTACACTGGCTGTGGGTTTGATGATGTTGTTTAATGAGTTGTTATTTAAATGTTTATTATTACTATTATATTTATTATGTTATTTTTCCAGCCAGACTTCCTCGCTGCTGCTGGAAGTCTTTTGCTGGGAATCAGAGGGAAGAATTCTGTAAAATGTGGAACTTTAAAACAGAAATCATAAATTAAATTATATTGAAGGGATCATTAATCGTGGTTAAATTCTGTTAGACAGAATTATGTGTTCGTATGAATATTCATGAAAGATATAATGTAATACTGTGGAGGGAGGTTGCCTCGTTACAAGTCTTTCATTAGTTTGGTTCTTCCTATTCAAATGTATTGCATTTATTACGTTTGAATCACAGATTGTCAAAATTGATTAACAAGCTTTGTTGCATTTTCCCTGTGATGTACAGTCTTACTACTTTTTCATGTACAGCTTTGTTGTGTCGTGTGCTTCTTCGCACAGTACAAGCAGGCAGGCTAGCAAGGCTACCGATAACTAGCCTGGTCTCCGTCTGTCTGTCACATGATCCTCGTCTTGCAGGTTTGTAGCAGCCCGTTGAAAGTCTCATGTGACTAGTTGGGCCCCCCATAGATCTATAGATTCAGATGTCTATGGGGACATTTTTCCCTCTAAGCATGTCAGATGTTGACTGTTTGAGATCTAAAAAGGTAAAATTCTGCCCAAATCCAATATTTCTCAAACACGCAAAGATTAGAGTAAAACATTAAGAACTTTATTTTTTCTTCTTTAACACCCCGTTAATCATCTTTCAACCCATCAGATTTATCTTGTGACCCTTTGGAGGAGGTCCGACCCCTGCGTTTGGAATCACTGGCCTAAACTACCTAACTGTACATAGAGTAGTTAAAATTTTGCTCCACCTTGAGCAGCTGCAACAGTAAAATGCTGCTTACACACTGATGCATCAGTAAACATCCTATAATGTCACGTATAATAATACATCAGTCACAGGAGACATTATCTGCATAACAAGTACTTTTACGTTTGCTGATGATACTTCTGTACTTTTACTCAAGAAAAGGTGACAAATTTTTCTTACAGTAGGTTAATTTGAAGGTTTAGAGCCTTTCATAAATGGAAAGTCATTTATCTTTCCTTCAAAGACACATACTTGGTTTTGCAGTAGGCCACCACACAAACGATGCCAACCACCAACAACGCCACGCAGATGCCCGTGATCGTCAGCACCCGCCTCTGGTAGAGCTCCTCAGCCTCTGTGGACGGAAACACACGCACATACAAACACACACATGTTCACGTGCACGCACACATCCATGCATTGCAGACAGACGATGACAAAACAGACAGGAATACGCGCACACACAGACACACACACGTACAGCATGAGCGCTACTCCATTGATGGTAACTACAGAAACAGATTTCTCACTATTATCTGCTGCCATCCTATCCCCTGAGCTGTCTACAAAACAACTCCTGCTCTGTCATGTCACATGCCTTTCAGTTTTAACTGTAATACAGTCATACAGTGCTACTACAACACAGGGGTAATTCTACAAGCTCATAAATATTACGATGAAAAGCAGAGCTGTAAGCCTACATCCTGACATAGACTTCCTGCTGTCCCTACACACGTGTATTTACAATGGCCGTGGGGATGTAATGCTGCAGATGGCACTGGAGGGGGTCTGAACACATGCCTGTATGGATGGAATCAACAAAAGACAAGCTGTCCAGATGACAAAATTAAATAAAGCATTTTTTGTTTTGCAAAGTGTTAACACCACAATGGCCTGAGAGTGTAAAAGTTTGGTATTCACAAAGCTCACCATAACTATAACTCTTTCAACTATTAACTATTTCATTAGGAAGGAATATTCATTAATATATTTAATTATCTGTATTTTACTTTGTACACGTTCCTGCGCTCGTATTAACAGGTAATGTTCTTGTACAATATCAAGTTTGACTATTCACAGAAGCCCAAACAAGGCTATTAGGTAACCCTGTGTTGGTCATACTGGAGGTATGACCTCTAACTTGTTTTATTTTCAACAGAATTTGACTGGTTTCCTCCCACTGTGGGTGAGGTTTTCATTTTTTGTCAGAGCAAACTAATCTTTGCTATTAATTAATCTCTAATGCTTGTTTGTTATTTTATTAAAATGGTAACTTAACACCAGGCTGAAAAGCAGTGTTCTGCTGTCCTCTCGGGTCAAAAGCTTCAAGCCTGTCTCACCTCTGACCACAGCCAGCAGCACTGATGGGTGTGGTTAAATGTGGTCAAAAAGTTGCTGTTTTGCGTCTGGTGCCACACCCAACAGTGATGTCACAGGGTCATGGAGTACACTTCTACATCACTGCAGCAAGGTGGGAAATGAAACCACTGGAGGTCAGCAAAAAGAAGATTTTCAGTTACGTTACTTCATGAAATAAATATAAATATATTTTATAATCTAAACCTGATCCCAATTTTAATCAAAGCTGTTTTGGTTTCCGGTCCTTGACTTTTAACTCAAAAATGTGACTAACTTTATAACTAACTTTTTTTTGCTTGAACAACAGGTTGAAATCGTAATCCATGGTATTATGATATTAGTTATTTTTCTGATGTTGGAGTGAAGTTGAACATGAACCTCGTCAGATTTATTCCAATAACTTGTAATCATTGTCTTGTAATTCTCCATTAATATTATGTAATACTTTCTAAGACTGTTTTGGCTTCAGATAACCAACTGTATCACAGTCACCTACATCTGGAAACAAATATAAACTCCCAGAAAAGACTATTAACTTTTCCTAATAAAGCTATTGAATTGACCTACATATAATTATGCAAAGAAATCATTTTCAAGCAGCCAGAATAGCTTTTTTCATTACATGTTTTCCTATTTGCTCACTAACAAGTCTCCAACACTCCTGAGAGATTTTTAAGAAGCGTTTGCTGGTGACGGCATCAACTTGGTTACAGCACTTTTGTGTCATAGTGAGATCTTGCCTTTGAGATCTTGCCATCTCTAGACAGACTTGTATCCCATTACGCTGCACTACTTTAAACTCATTAAGGTCTAACAGGTTTGTGGTGATGCCGTGTGAATACTACTCCATCTTGGTGTATCTAGGTTAATTCTGATTTCTGGGCCTGCTGTGGCGTAACACTCGGTGTCAGAACGGCAAGCGCAACGACACAATGACAGAGGGAGCAACAAACAGAACAGAACATGAGGGGAAGAGGGAGGGAATAAAAGGAGAAAAAGCTACGTGGTGAGGAGGGAGGAGCAGGAGGAAACACGTAGACAGAGGGAGAGGAAGGGGGCCGAGAGGGGAGCAGGGGCGTGTCCAGGAGAAAGGCCCAGGGAGAAACTAGTCCCCAGAAGCCAAAGACTGGCCTGACTTTGTCCCCTTATCAACTATAACTGGATTATAGAAGCCCTTGGATTGTTAGTTCCGGACAATTAAAGTCCCTGAAGACCAGTCCTTGTTTTTCAATGTCATAAACCTTCTGAAACACAAATATTTTTCATCGTTTCTTCTCTCACTAAAACTGAAGCTGTTCACTTAACACAGTGACACCTATAGTTACATAGCAATAGTTGAAGACTATCTGTCTCTGTGTCTATCTGTGGTTCTTTAAGGTAAAATACATCAGAAAGCTGAATTTATTGATAGCATTTCTGAAATCAGCTTGAAACAGGGGCAGGTGAATCAAAAACTGTTCCCTTTACCTAATTTATCACCTCACCTTTCCCCCTCTACCCTCCCTCAAAAAACTCTAGACACGCCACTGAAGGGGAAGGAAGGGGGGCGAGGCAGGGGGGGAGTTTCTAAATAAAGGGCCTCTGTAGGGATTGACAAGCCTACGAGAGCCTTGGCCCGGCATTGTGTGTGTGTCACAGGGTACTGATACAGAAAGGCAAAGGGAAATGGGAAGGCGAGCTCGCTGGCACAGTGGAGCCAACAGCAACCGTGATTTAGGACAGGCGAGCTCTCGACTCTGACACTGAGTCAATCAAGGGCAGAATAATAAGGACAGACTATGTGGTCAGGCCTTTTGCTCGCTTTTGGCAACGCTTTGCAAAAATGCTCGCAGCTTGCATGTTTTTATTCGACAGGCTGCTGAAGCCAATGTGCACATTGCCAAAGCCCAGAGGACGAGCCAGATACTTGTAGTTATCGGTGATGTGAAACATTCTCTGATTTTTGGACAAAGAAGGTAGCTTTTGCTCTGATATGGTGTCCAGATAAACACAACTTTGATTTGTGTTAGGCCCATTACATTGTGTTTTAATTCACCTCTGCGCTTTCTTTCATTAATGTATCCTTCCCAGTTAATTTGTCTCTTTCTCTAACGTCTACTTTTCCAAATTAGTCAGAATGTAAGAAGAGTGCATGCAGAGAAGGGAGGTTACATGTCTTAAAAGCAGGTTAGTGGGCAGGAGAAAAAGAGGGACAGGTTGAGGGAGACCCAGTTGTTGGTTTTAGAAAGAAGATGGCACAATAATGTGTGACTGTGAGAGGATCTTGGCAAACCCTTTAAGCACAGCAAAATGAATAATAATGTTCCATACCCATAAATTCAATTCTGAGAACCTCTGCCAGCGCAGAAAGTTGTCGTGGTAAAAGGAAAGAGACAGATAGGGTCAGGTGTAATGTCCACTTTGGAGCAGATATATTATTTTCATGACCTGCATACGCTGAACCAGGATATAAGTTAATTAGTGCTGTCAGCCATGGCGATTGACATGTGTACCGTCCAGTAACAGACAGACAACTCAGACAGCCTCAGCTCTGTGACCCCCCAGAAATGACAAGAAAAAAAACAAAAAAACGGAACCAAACAAAATCAAAAGCGAAGGGAGAAAATGAACCAAAGGCAGAAGGAAAGAGAAGCCCACAGGCAGGAAAAGGCATGCAGAGACAGACGGACAAAGACAGCAAGACAAGAAGCCACATCACTTACTGCTATATTTACTAGACCTCATTTCTGGAGTAAACAACATTGGACAGAAATACAAAACAAAAGAAAAAAAAAACAAGACAAAAGAAAAAAAAAACAAGAAAACAAAAGATAAAAAGCAGTGAGTTACTCTCCAACATAAAAACACAGTACAGTCGATGAGGCTGGCACAGCAAATGGGGTGGGTGCTGTAACTCGTTTGACTAATGGCAATTGTGTGCCTTTGTATTGATTACAGCATACCTCTTGTATAGCACTTTGTCCCACTACTGCTGTGTACAGCTATTATAACCTTTCATATGATTTACAGAGAAATCATCTCAGCATTGGTAATTTCCATGGCTTTGCATGCATTACTGGCCGTAAGGAGAGATGCCCACACAAAAGTCAGCCAATCTTCTGTCCACCCTAACCTTAACTACTCTACATTTTGACAGTGCTATGTGGTCGCACCACTAGAAAAGCAGGCGGTAACAAACCAACATGGATTTAAAACAGCAGAAAGTGTTCCTTCAGCTGACTGAACGAGCAATCACAATGCAAAATAATAGCACAACGCCACACAGACAGATTTCAGCATGTAGACAAGGCTTGATGATGGGGTCAAAATAAGCAGACATTACATATAGTATGATATATCGTGATGTAAAACCTGTGCTTGGTTGAAATTTGACATTATTCAGTGTGGAAACCTCCACAACAGACAAACAGCAAAGCAAGACAACATGGCGTGGAGCAACAGTGTTTAACCCCTGGAAACAAGAAGAAGAGGGTCATTTTTATCCCTCGGTTTTATCTCCCTGTGATTGCTGGGCCAGTAACAGGAGTGTGACACAGCCAGTGGAGGGAAGAGCAGTTTTTTTCTGTATGAATGCAGCGAGGCCAAACCTACCGGAAGGACTGAACCTTCTGTGCAGTGCTAAATGTTTATGCACGTGTCCCGGGATCATCCGATTGTACCAATACTCACTATATGTGTTTCAGTGTCACTGCCCATGCAATCACAGGAGAGTGACAAGACATACCCCATTTGCATCCCTGTGATTTAAAGGAATAGTTTGACATTTTGGGAAACGTAGAAGATCGATACCACTCTGGTGTCCGTACAGTAAATATGAAGCTATATACATATAATGAATGCAGGGGGAAACAACTAGCCTTGGTCTGGCTGATTCATATTCAACATACTAACTAAGTGAATAAGCATATTTCACAAAAATGTCGAACTGTTCCTTTAAGTCAATCACACTGTGATGAGAAGCAAAACACGTGACACCATTTTGAACATATTAGAAGTCAACCCTAAAAACATTTCAGCAGCATTTAGCCACATGCCATAAGTAGAGAGTTTTACCAGATAATCCATGGATGCTCAGTGTGAAAACAACCGCTGTGGGTTTTATTCAAATCTCTTAGTTCAGGACAGATTCCACTGACATGATATCAAGAAACTCTGCTTATGTGAAAATCAATACCACAAAGGGACTGGCACTCAGATACACATAACCATGAGTGATGTTTTCAAATCTCATTACATTAAGACTTCAAATGTTGAACATATTCTATCTCTAAATATCGTTCTCATTCACTTGCCAAATTATTTGGATTTTGGACACACTGTACTTCTAGTAATGACTGGCGGCTGTTCAAAACAATGTCAGAAAGACTTACATTGTTCTCCATCTAAAGCCTTCCATTGTCAGTCGTGCTCCTACTCCAAAAAGTAAAAATCAATGAAAGATTTTTTTTTGTCTTTGTTTATAAGAGAGGCACAGCATAGAGTTAGGACTTACAACCTTGTATTAATAGTTTCTATCCACATAATTTAGCCTTGATTGTTTAATTTCTAAAATCTAAGCAGCACCGATGGACCATCTACAAAGAAAAGTGAGAAAGAGTTCCAATAAAAACAAATACCTTCAACCTCCTGTATCGCTTATTGTGTTAATTCTCTGTCTCCTCTGTTTCTTTTTGTGCAGATCTCTGGATCAAGTTGCAACAGAAGTATTTTGTGTGCAACTGACAGCTTACTGAATTTTAAAATGTAAGAGTAGACACAATGTAGAAGTGTGGCGCGTATTGTTGAGCTGTCAATTCTGGGGCTTTTTTTTTAAGCAGCTTTCTAGGTCAAGTATCCAGTATGTGATGTGCTCTAAGTAAGATTTCAAGCAGATGAACTAGTGTGGAAAAAATGTGTAATTATGTGTGAAGTATAAAATATCTCGATTGTTTGTTTCTGCTGACCAGAGGAGCCCCACAGAGGAACCAGGGGAGACAGGGAGAGGAAGGGGTGGACACAGAGGCATGCAAACTTACATTCACACACGCGCACACACACACACACACACACACACACACACACGTTAACTTACATGAAACATAAGAGCAGGTTTGCAAACACACATATACACACACACACACATTCACACACACACACAGAGCGTTCCCTCCATCCAACCCCTCCGATGTAGCATGCAGCATCTCAGTGAGAAGGAGACAGACAAGAGCAAATGGACATACTGTAGAAACCGGCCATGACGGAGTTTTGACAGCGGTCCCCCGTATAGTCATTAGGACACCTGATGGAGGGAAAACAAGACACGGGGGGGNGATACAGAGGGAAGAGAGAGGATAAAACAGGAGGAGAAGAGAGGAAGAGAGGTGCACAAAGACAGATAGAAAAGAGGGGAAAAGAGAGAAGAAGGGAAGGAGGGAGACATAAGAGAGCAGAGAGATGAGGGGTTAGAAACAGCACAATCCACCAACTACAGAGAGAGAGAGATGACCTGCATACCGTGACATCACCGCCATCAATATGACATCACTGCTACAGTTAAGACATCATCACAGTCATGAGGGTCATGTGATGGTGGTGCAGGAAGTAGGAGGGGTCAAACGTACTGTCGTTAACCTCCAACCCCTCTCACACATAAACACAGATGTACGCAAGCGCACACACACACACACACACACACACACACACACAAACACACACTCACAATTGCCTTATAGTAGATTATGGCCTCTCATTCACTGCATCCATTTCTTAACCCCTGACCAAAACCATGATGAAACAGAAAAGCAAAGCAAAGGAAAACTTTTAAGTAGATCTGATATATAATTGACATCCATTATTTTGATGTCCGTTATAAAATATGTCTGTAAAAACTGTAAAACTGTAAAACTGCAGACAGGGTCAGTTTATACTGAAATGGCACAAAGCAGAAGCAAAATAAGAGGAGAGAGAACTTTTCTGGCATATACGCTGGGTGAGTAAGTTATGTTCGAATAAATGGCCGGCCATTTCTCCATACCATATTCAGTTCTCTTTAATACATGCATGTTCTCATGATGCCTTTATTTCAAGAGTCTGCCATTATCCAAGATTAACAAATCCAACTGACGGACAGCTTTGTTTTGGTCTCCACCAGCTCTTGAGAAAAATATCTGTCTCTTTAGCCGCTAAACGCTCCACTTTCTTCACCAGCTAGTCGCTAACTTTGTCTGTCTGCTTGGTGCTGAGCAGGTAGCGCACATTGAGCTTAAAGAGACTGTAATGCTCGGTGGAGCTAAAGGGAAACTGCACAGTCAGGTGGGTTATCACTACGAGCGACACCTTTCGCATCAGACACAGTCATTTGATCTACTGAATATACGAATATTGACTTGAGAAGCTTTAATTCAGCTTTAAAATATGAATAATGTGCTGAATTAGTTATCTTATTAACATAGGATATGGAATATGTAAACATACTGTATCACTGGCCTCCTGAATATTTTCTGCTATGCTTATGACGATGCAGTGTAGAGTAACTGTGGTTAGTACTCCAACCAACACATACTGTAAGAAGTCAGAATGTCTTTGAATGTGCCTCGTAGAGGTCAGTGTATTTTAAGGTCAAAGTTTAATGAAGCTAAATCTTGAGGTGCAAACACCCAGCAGGAAATCAAAGCGATGTGCCCTGTTTGGTCATGCACATGCAGCGGTTTAGGAGAGTGCAGCTGCATTCTCCACTGACAACAACATCTTGGCTCTGTGTAGTGCTGTCTATGGCGTGAGAGCCTGGTAACCCATCAAAAACCTTTAACGATAAAAAAAAAGCCCTAAATGAACCTTGTAAACTAAGACTTAAAAAAGGAGGACTTGTTAAAACCATCCAACAAATGCAAATATGGGGATGTGCAAAATTCAACTGTTTTTCACAAGGATAGAAACATAAGAGCAGCACACACACATACAGAGAGAGAGAGAGAGAGAGAGAGAGAGAGAGAGAGAGTCCTCCACAGTGTGTGAGCATGAAAATGGTTGGACTAGGTTTCGGTATTTCTTGGGCATAAATAACAGCAGCAGTTTACATGCAGCTGCAGAATGTGGTGTTTTGTTTCTGGATGGGTGGCGAGCTGTCAGCGATACCACGGGCTGAATATGATTCATATTCTGGCATCAGCCATCAAACTCACAACACTGAAACTAACAAGTAGGCTCCTCACTGCATCACAGTAACTAGAAAATTGATACACGTACATAAGCCAAAATGTTATTTTTTATAGTTTTGATGTTAAGTATCGATACTGCCATTCTTTTCTATTCATTCTTATAAGCTCTTTAAATGAAACACTACAGGACCTCATTCCAGTTGATGTCCTTGAGAAAATTAAAAATCTTTTTGAGGAGAGTGCTTCAAATTTTGAAATGTCTTGAATTGTGTGTTATAATGGGTGTCATGGCTTTTACCCAGCCAGGCATAATTGATTTAATATTTTTATTGCTGTAATTGATAGTAGATCAGCTTTTACTGCAGTCAAATGAAAAATAGGCATGTTATAGAAAATGTGATGCAACTGCAGAGCACATTATACTGTAGATGAATCACAACAATTGATGAACCACGGCGTTGTGATATTATGGGTGTGGCCCCATTACAGTCATTATAGGATAACAGAAGCTCTCTGGCTCTAATAACCATATTGTATTTATTACAGTGATTTAGTATCTGGTCAACAAATTTATCTGGTTTAAAATGCAAGGACCTTCGTCTTACCCGCATGCATATACAGTCTATATAACTGACTGGGTATCCTTTTCTTCTCTTTCTCACCACTAAAGAGACAACTTGCATTTTGAATCAATTACAGCAAAAACCCTCGGAAGAGCCCACTCAGCAATTTCCCATAGAGTTATAAATAGAGCAGAGAGAGAGAGAGGTGGGAGACACTCGGAGCAGAAGCAGCCCTATGCCGGCAGAGCTTTTACTGTATATCATTTCTTTTCTCTTTTGCCTCTTCCCTTTCCCTCTCTGCCTCTCATTTCCCCTCTTCTCTCCACCCTTTCTTTATCTACCCGTGTTTGCTGTCCCTTTTTTCCTGACTGTACTGTTCAGCCCTGAGAACGAGCGCGGGGGGGGGAGCCAGCACACATTTTGTTTCAACCATCTGAATGAAAGCAAAGCCTGTGATTCATTTTGTTATATTCATTATACAAAGGCTCATCAAATTTAAGAGAAAAAAACACAGCCATGGACATTATGTGCAGGCATCAATGCTAACCTGAACTCATGGCATTTGCAGATTAGATTAGATTAAATGAACTGTATTGATTCAAATGGGAAATTTGGCATTTTCAACCTATAGCCGAAAATACATCGGTTAATGTTGTCTGCTGGCTGCAACCTGGAGTTTACCAGCAAAGTTCAGATTAACCAGAATCAGAGCTATCTGCAACTCTACACAGAAAACTTTAACATAGGTTAAAAGGAACATTGAGTAAGCAAGACACACCAAGCTTTAAGTGCCGACAGCTCGCCAGAGGGAATGTTTGTATGTTCTGATCTCCACTTTAACCTCCACACTCTGTTTTAGCCAGGGTGCCTTTCTGTGTGTGCTGTCCTCCACTTTAACCTACAGACTCCATTTTGCAGTACAGCATTACTTTCCCCTTCAGGGAAGAGGAGATTATACGTTTCCATGGTTGGCACAAAAGAGCTTGCAAATACCACCTCAAATTTCAGGGATATTAACAATTTTTGCTGCCTGCCAGTGCCATGCAGTGCACAGATTTGCAGCTGTTGTGCAGAATCGCGAGTGTCTTCGTGTGTGACTGTGAGTGGGGGTCTACATATCTCTGAAGTGAACAAGCCGAGCAGACAGCCCGCAGACAGCAGTCTTATTTACATCCTGTTATCCACTGCCCCAAACAGACAGGCCAACAAAGGATGACAAAGCTGAGAAGCTACAGTAACTCTCTGGAAACTGCTGGCTAGTCTGCTGCTACCTTGCTAGCCTGCTGTAGCTTCTTGAAATATGCAGTGTGTTCGTACGTAGCACAATCATGCACAGAAGGTTGTACAATCCTGCATATTTTGTACCCCTAAATTGCTATATACGCAGCTCGTAATGTCTATATGCACCCTCTCGAACAAAGTTTTCTGCTTGTCAGCAGCATGAAAAAAAATCCTGATTTATCCTTCAGCAATGACCGGAAGGTATATCAGATGAGAGATAGAGGGAAAGGCACGGAGAGAGAGAGTGAAGAGGGGAAGCAAGGGATAGAAATATATATATACATATATATATATATATATATATATATATATATATAAAGAGAGAGAGATGGAAATGAAGAAACAAAGAAACAAAGAGTGTAGATCTGGAGCAGACACCAAAGGATCTAAGGATGGATTTCAAGCAGATACATCCAATTGTACAGGAAGCATAACAACAAAGCTCTTGATCATGCACGACTATACAACCATCTGTTATC